>CM071594.1:200786215-201386215 GCA_036435485.1 Saposhnikovia divaricata
CTTTTGAAAGGGTTATTTTCATTCGCAACATGGTTGCTACAAATCAAAATGAGTCTTTGTTACTTCCTCAACACTCGAGGAGTAAGATTGATGGAACAAGTTGATATCCATTAACAAGCAAACAGCTTGGGACATATTGGTAAATTTTCCTTTCCAATTAGATACGACTACTTTGTGGAGTCCTATCAATAAGTATTATACTTGTGGAAAGGAGGATGAACTTTACGTTTCAGAGTCATGGATCCTATTCGAACTAGAAGTCGTGTAAGAGGCCGAGTAGCACTGGTCCAAGGCCCAACCGTTGGCCAGGGAGTTACTCGAGGGCGGTAGACAAGTAAATTCGTCAGTTCTTCCTTCTACCGGTAGTAAAACCATATCTGTGTTATACAACCTGCAACTGATCATCGTAAGTTGGGACAACTAGCGCTGTGAATACTCCAGTATTAGTTCATCATCCCAAATTTGGATATTTCCCGCAACACGTATCGAAGGGTCTTTGATCAGGTTAATGGGCATTTCCTGTAACACGTATCGAAGAGACTTCAGATCAGGTTGGCAGAGGTTTGAAAAGTGTTCACAACTGTCATTGCAATATCTGTTTTGCGATTTCCTCTTTTATTATATATGTTGATATCTATACTTTTGCATAGCAGATATTCTTACGGAAGTTATATATTGAATTACCTTGGAACTTCGTCTTTTACATTATGCTAGCACCTTGTTCGTTTATGCATAGCATATGGTTTCAAAGATATCTTAGAATTATTATATATTGTTGATCAGTTACAAACTATTTTGGTGGGCTCTATTGCTCACCCTTGCTTTATTTATTTATATCACAACAACAGCTAGAGCAGATGGCCCGACCAAGACGCACTCGGCGCAAGAGCGTGGGAGCTGTCAGAGAGTTAGTCGCTGATGTCTTAGCCGCCATTGCTGAGGTAAAAGCAACCAATAAGCTAGACTTATAGCTTTTGTGTATCAGCTTATTTATAATTATCACTTATGTTAAACAATGGCAAAAAACTAGTAAGCGTACTCTATAATAAATTTGGGTTTGTAATAACTTATAACTTGTGGATCTTATGCCTAGATACTTATTCCCATTTCATCTCTGGGACTATAACTTGTTATGTGAGGTATTATTATTGTGGGGTCACAGCGTGCAGTTTATTTATTGTGATTCAAGTTCAAGTATTATTTATGGAAATTGAGACCGTAACGACCGGATCCCCGACCCCGGATCTGGGGCTGTTACACCCTCTAAGGTGTTGAAGGTCGGGTCATACCTCAACCCCGATCACCGTGGGAGGCTCGTTGATTTTCTTAATGCCAATCTGGATGTGTTCGCTTGGTCTCACGAAAACATGATAGGGATTGATCCTAACATGATGTATCAGAGGTTAAATCTTGACCCCAGTAAGAAAGGAGTGAGGCAAAAAAGGAGGCCTATTAGTGGAGAACGAGCCGAGGCTCTCAAGGAAGAGGTGGATAGGCTCCTCGAGGTCGGGCTAGTTAGGGAATCTTTCTACCCTGATTGGCTCGCAAACCCAGTTCTAGTAAAGAAGCCAAATGGGAAGTGGCGAACTTGTGCGGATTTCACTGATCTCAATAAGCACTGCCCTAAGGATATCTTCCCCTTGCCAAGGATTGATCAGTTAGTGGATGCAACAGCGGGGCATGCGCTCCTCAGCTTCATGGATTCCTATTTCAGGTACAATCAGATACTTATGTATGGCCCCGATCAGGAGCACACTTCGTTTATCACGGATCGAGGCCTCTATTATTACATAGGGATGCCCTTTGGCCTCCTCAATGTTGGGGCTACCTATCAGAGGCTGATTAACATGATGTTTGAGAAGAAAATAGGGAGGACAATGGAAGTATATGTAGATGATATGCTTGTGAAGTCTAAGGAAGCTGGGGACCACATTGCCCACCTCGCTGAGATATTCAGTATTTTGAGAAAGTACAGAATGAAGCTCAACCCCCAAAAATGTGTGTTTGGGGTCGAATCTGGAAAGTTTCTAGGGTTCATTGTCAACTATCGAGGAATTGAGGCCAATCCGGCCAAGATAAAGGCCCTAATGGAGATGTGGTCGCCAAGAAGTGTCAAAGAGGTTCAAAGTCTAACTGGGAGGATAGCGGCCCTTAATCGGTTCGTGTCTAAATAATCAGACAACTGTCATGAGTTCATTAAAGCAATTAAAAAGGTGGGCAAAAATTTTGAGTGGACCCCAGAATACGAGGCATTCCAGAAAATAAAGGATCATTTAGGTTCGCCACCTTTACTCTGAAAGCCTAAGGAGGGAGAGACCCTTATTCTGTATCTAGTTGTGTCGGAACATGCTGTCAGTACGGTGTTAGTTCACGAGGAGGAGGGGGTTCAGTACCCTATTTATTATGTCAGTAAAAGGATGCGAGATGCGGAGACTCGTTATACTAACATGGCGAAGCTCGCCTATGCCTTGGTGTTGGCCTCGCGCAAATTAAGGCCATATTTTCATGCTCATAAAATTGAAGTTCGCATAACCTATCCCTTAAAGCAAGGGATGGAAGACTTCTAAAATGGACCGTAGAACTGGTTCAATTTGACATTGAATACAAGCCTCGTAGTGCTTTGAAGGGGCAAGCCTTAGCTGACTTTATCCTGGAATTTCCTCCCCAATCTGATGGAGATGCCTGGGCTCTCGTTGTGATCCCAGAGGTAGTTGAGCCCGGGGTCGAGGAACAAAATTTGGTCTCGTGGTGGGAACTCTATGTTGACGGTGCATCCAACAAGGAATGTGCCAGAGCAGGGGTCGAGCTCGTGACCCCTGAGGGCCGCAAGTTGAAAAGTGCAGTCCATTTTACATTCGAGGCCTCCAACAATGCAGTTGAGTACGAGGCTCTCATCATTGGCCTCAAGCTCGCAAAAATGAAGGTGGAAAATCTTAATGCATACAGCGACTCTATGCTAGTCACGTGTCATATTCATTCTGAATGGCAAGCTAGGGGATCTCAGATTGAGCTTTATCTACAATGTGTTCAAAGGTTAATGAAATCCTTCAAGCAGGTTAGGATGGAATATATCAGAAGAGCAAAAAATTAAGGAGCAGACGCCCTCGCTAAGTTGGGATCGTGACGCGAGGCCACCATGCTTGGAATAATTCCTCTAGAGATTCATACTAAGCCTAGTGTACCTGAAGAATTTGTAATGGAAGTAGCAGGTCAAGGTCCCACATGGATGACTCCTATATGGGATTATGTAAAGAATGGGACTCTACCCAAAGAGAAGAAGGAAGCAAGGAAAATTAAGTACCAGGCAGCTCGTTATGTAATTTATGATGAGGTTTTGTTTCGTAGAGGGTTCAACATTCCACTCCTGAGGTGTGTGGACGGTGAAGAATGCAACTACATCTTAAGGGAGGTCCATGAAGGCATATGTGGCAATCACTCGGGGGGTAGTTCGCTGGCCCAGAAGATTCTTCGTCAAGGGTATTTCTGGCCCACATTGAAATGGGATCCCTTTGATTTCGCTAGGAGATGTGACAATTGCCAAAGGATTGCCAACTTTAGCAATGCCCCAGTTGCCCATCTTACTTCTCTCACGAGCCCATGGCCCTTCGCCATGTGGTGTATCGATTTTATTAGGGAGCTCCCCAAAGCAAAGGGAGGGGCCAAATATGTGGTGGTCGCTGTAGACTGTGACGCCCTCCCAATCTGGGGCCTAGATTTAGGAGTCACTGACACACTAGATACAAACACCCTAAAAATAGTAAATATATATATATATATATATATATAGCATGCTGACTGGCCCTAACACTACTCACCTGGATGAGGGAATAGCTGAATGGGACAATTGATGTTCTGGATCTATCACAGGTAATGTTATGAAACAAACAAGCCAACGTCTAACTAAATTATTATTACAAACCTGTATTCAAATTATCATTATTATTACAAACCAAGTTCTCAAAAGTTCTATTACCAGTTCTCACAACTATCTAAAGATCTCCTCACTGAGCTGTTATTGCATCTACCTTAGGAGCTATCTCAAACTGAACCACTTCAGGTCCATGGTAAGTGCGCTTCCTCGCAGTTTGAATGGTATGAACCATGATATTAGGTTACTGTCAAAAGGTTAGACAAAATAATAATGAGCCAATGCTCAACAAGTAACTTAACTGAAAAACTGAAAATGGAAGTAAAGCTGGCTTCCGACAATAATGAGATAACAAGATGGATAATATTGGTACTGGATAACAACAGGATATCAACTGAAAGGTAAAGCAATGGTTGATAATAAAACATGTGTAAAGCAATTGACATTTCAAGCGGTAAACTAATTTCATTTCACAATAACTTTAAAAGAAAACATTCACTTTAAGAAAACTGATTGGAGGTTTTACTTCACACAGACAATATGGGTGATCAGCCCATAAAGTCCCCATAACGGACACAAAGTCCATCTGGACATCATTCCTTTCATTAGGATAGCTTGGGTTCCCAAGAGGTAACACTTGGCCTATAAAAGATATTGAACTGGACAGACCAGAACTATATCACAAATATACTTAAACAGGTGGAACCGACATTACCCGTTCGCTCACGCCTCTCCAATCGTCAGGAATTCGTGGAAACCATTTTTGACGGAGTTCCTAACTTTTTGTAATTCACATTTTGAAAACATTAAAAATTTAGAAAACCTTTTAAATTTGGAAAACACTTGAGTACTTAAATCCTTTTCAAAAACCTTTACTCCGAAGTACCTTCGACTCTCTGATAACAAATCAGCCCAGTCTAAGTAACTTCGAAGCATTTTAAGAAAATAACTCATTTTGATTTGCAATGATTAAAGTCAAAGGGTTTGACTAAGTTCTCTAACATCAAGAAAATAGGGATATAATTCTGAATCAAGAAGATATAGACTCCAGGGTAATCAATATAGTGTTTAGGGAATAGTTATAAAATTTTCAGTGATTTAAGTCAACATAGGGTTGTCTGTTTATGAACATAGGTTATGTAGTTGACTGGTTTATCTGTTAGTCAGTTAGGTTTGATTTAGAAGAACTCTGGTTGACATATATGGTCAAGAAGCAATTAAAAAGAATTAGAATTGTTTCAGGTTACGTACGTGATCAAACAGGTTTTATCGATAAAGAGTTTGGGTGCATGCAAGGGTAGGTTTAACAAGATTTATGATCAACATGGTATAAGATAGGCATGCTTGAATCAATAAGGTATAACAGTTCAAGAATGTAACTTCAGAGAAAAGACAAAGTTACTTGCCTCCGGTAGAATCCAACAGCTAACAGCTCAGTCACTGGTACTCAACCTTAGCCTTTCCTTTATCGCTAGGGCCTACGTCCTTCTTATCTATATAAACCATAATCACTACTTTAGAATACCACTCTTCTAATACGTCTCGTCCTAATCTACCCAAACGATTTTATAACGCGTTAATATTTAGCATACATCATACATACTTATCAAACAACTTACTACTATCAGGTAAGCAACTAAACACATAGCATCTATCTCATGCAATCATGTAAGTCACTTAATCATTTAATACATAATACCAGCTTAACTCATAAACAACTTATAACCTTACACTATAGACTTTACGACTTATAATTCTAACAAAAATCGTGCAGAGTTTCCTTTATAAAATGGACTATCCCGTCGAAATTCAACCGACTCAATTCATAACCAAATTCATCCGATGGATTCTAAATCCATCTACATGCCCAACATTACACTACTTGCACTACTATGTACTCCGAAACCATTAAACAAAATATCCATAATTAGTGACTCAACCAATTATCGAATAAAATCACTAACTTGTATTTACTAAATCACAAAATCAACTAACTCATACTTATAACAAAAATTTAACTCATGACATAATCTGAAAATTACTCTTATATATCAACTAATTAACACTTAGCAAATCATCATCAAAATCACTTTTATTTACTATTTAAAATTCTTAAAAAATTCAAATATACATATTAATGTATAATAATTCATATAATTCATATCTAACCTACTATTCAAATCTTAGCACTTATTAAATTTGAAAAATCATTTATACATATCAATTAGCTCACACTTTGATATTAAATCAACAAGACAAATTTTTAATTATTATTATTATATAAGAGTTCGAATAACCTAAATAAATTTATAATAATTCGAATTAATCTCAATTAATTCAAGAAACTATACATACATCCTTAAAATAAAATCTGAAATCGACATCTAACATCAAAATCATCAAGAACATCTCTAATTAACAAGAATCAAATTCCAAAATTCATATATATATATATATATATATATATATATATATATATATTAATTCGAATAAATTCAGAAAAATGCAAGATCCTTGCATGCAATCAGTTTGGTGCATATGCATGTACTTTAAATCATTTATAAGGACTGTAAAACCAACTGCCCACCACCTCCGGCCGGCCAATCATCGGAAAAAGCCATGGTCGCCGGAGGGTTTTGAAGAAAACTCGGACCCAAGCCAAAAATCAGACATAAACTTGATTTTTAATTATAATTAACATTATAAAGACTCAAAATCATCATCACGAAGCTTGCATGTCAGAACTGAAGCATACCCACACAAAAATATACATGCAATCGTATGTATATACATACAAATTCATCAAAAACACACACCAAATACTAATTAAACTCAAGGATGATATAAGAAAGATTAAAACAGAATTTTAGACATGGTTTATACTTGGAAATCGTAAGAAAATGAATGAGGGAAGAGGAGAGAGTACCCAACAGTGCAGCTCGCGAACAAGAAAATGAAGTTGGGTGGTGATTTATAGAGCCAAGGGCAAAATGGTAAACTGCCAAAAACCTGAAAAATCTATTTCTTTTAAAATTTGTTTTTAATCCATTAATAATCAAAATAAATGGAAAATTAGGATAAAAATAATTTTTAAAATTCTAAATTGAAGTTTATCAAATTAGGAACATCCCCATATTTTTAAAATAATATTTGGATCAAAAATGAATTTTCTATGAATTTTCGAAATATTGGTTCTTTAAAAGAAATAAAGCTTTTTAAATCATTTTAAAATACTAAAATGCACAATTAAATATTCCCACTAATTTTAAAAACTAACTAATATCAGAAAGATAATAATGCAAAAGTTTTCATGATTTAAAACGACTCCAATGATTTTATAAGATTTTTGGAATATTAAAAATGCACTTTAAACATACCTTTAATGCTCCAAAAATACAAATAAAATCCCACGGACACATACGACACATACCAATTATCATATAATCACATAATCATGATTTCACACTTAACTTGACTTCACAAAAATATACCCATCATATAGATCACATAATTTGCATTTAAAAATTAATTTAAACACTTAAATAATTGCAGAAAATTCTAGGTCGTTATAGCATTCCCCCCTTAAAAGGATTCTGTCCCCAGAATCTCATCTAAGTAAACAAATGAAGATACTTGGCAAGCATCTCGCTCTCAAGCTCCCAAATTAATTCTTCAACTTTAGGATTCCTCCACAAAAACTTAACCAAATTAACAATCTTATTTCTAAGCTTCTTCTCTGTCCTATCTTGAATCTCTACCGGTTGCTCTACGTAAAATAAATCTGGTTGAATCTCGATATGTTCATACTCGATCACATGACTCAAATAAGGACTATACCTCTTAAACATAGATACGTGAAAAACATTGTGAATGTGATACATGTGCGGTGGCAAAGCCAATTCGTAAGTAACTTTTCCGACTCGATTTAAAATCTCAAATGGTCCTACATACCTTGGACTCAGCTTTCCTTTCTTACCAAATCTCGTTACTCCTTTCCATGGTGATACCTTAAGCAACACTTGATCTCCTATCTCAAAATTCATATCTTTCTGGCTTGATCCGCATACTTTCTCTGTCGATCCTGAGCAGTAACCAATCTTTTCTGAATAATTTCGACTTTCTCTTTGGTCTGCTGGAGCAGCTCTGGTCCTAAAATCTTCCTTTCACCAACTTCTTCTTAATATACAGGCGATCTACACTTCCTTCTATACAAGGCTTCATACGGTGGCATTCCGATACTCGCGTGATAGCTATTATTATATGAAAACTCAACCAATGGTAGATTATCATCCCAACTTCCCTTAATATCCAATACACACGCTCTAAGCATATTCTCTATAATCTGAATTGTTCTTTCACTTTGTCCATCCATTTGTGGATGATAAGCCGTACTCATCTTAAGTTGGGTTCCTAAGCATTCTTAAAATTATCGCCAAAACCTCGAATTAAATCGTGGGTCTCGATCAGACACTATCGAAATAGGAACTCCATGACGTGACACAACTTCCTTTAGATACACATGTACTAACTTATCCAATGAAAATCTCTCGTTAATCGGTAGAAAATGTGCAGACTTCGTTAGTCGGTCAATAATAACACAAATCGCATCATGATTCGCTTTAGTCTTCGGCAATCCTACTACAAAATCCATTCCAAGGTGTTCCCACTTTCACTCAGGAATATCCAATGGTTGTAACAATCCACTTGGTTTTTTATGTTCTGACTTGACTCTTTGGCACGTATAACACTTACTTATCCATTCAGAAATCTCTCGTTTCATGTCTGGCCACCAAAAGTTTTCCTTTAGATCTCTATACATCTTCATGCTTCCAGGAAGAATCGAATATCTCGAACTATGGGCTTCGCTCAAAATCTCATTCTTCAACCCTGGCACATTAGGAATCCATATTCTCTTAGCAAATCTCAAGATACCTTGATCATCCTTCTGAGTACAAATTTCCTCTCCAGTCAACGTATTCATCTCATGACTCATAACTTCTTCCTAACATCTCCGATTCTTCTCTAACAGCTCTGGTTGAAAAGTCATCGTACTAAGAAACTTATCAGCATCCTTCGAATCAATAACTTCTAGACTTAACTTCTCAAACTCTCGAAATAACTCCTTAGGCATAGTTAACGTATTCAGCCTCTTTTTTCTACTCAACGCATCCGCTACTACATTTGCTTTTCCTGGGTGATAACGTATAGTGCAATCATAATCCTTGATTAATTCCAACCATCTTCTCTGTCTAATATTCAACTCCTTCTGGGTAAAGATATACTTCAGACTCTTGTGATCCGTGAAAATTTCACACTTCTCTCCGTACAAATAATGTCTCCAAATCTTCAGTGCGAACACAATTGCGGCCAACTCCAAATCATGTGTCGGATACTTTTGCTCGTGTGGCTTAAGTTGTCTCGAATGTACACGATAACATTTCCGTGTTGCATCAAAACGCATCCTAATCCCTTATGCGAAGTGTAACACCCCCAGTTCCGGGGTCCGGGATCCGGTGGTTACGGTTTCCAATTCTGTCCACAACACTTGAACTTTCCTTAACATAAAATAAATTACGTCTCTATAACCCAACACAATAATATAAAACACACCCGTTATAGTCCCAGAGATGAAATCAGAGTAACACTCAAATTTTTATGAATCACATTATGAGTTCTTACAATCCAAAAGAATTTCAATATAAATACATACTCTTTGCCATCCATTTACATAAGGCATACTAGACCATATTCTTGGTACTGAAAGAATAAATATACCCTACCAATAGCTTCTTCTTCAGCTCTGGTAGTCTCATCGTCCTCGCCCGCGTCGAGTGCGCCTTGTGCGAGTCATCTGGTCTAGCTGTTGTTGTGATATAATAATAAAGCAAGGGTGAGCAATAGCCCACTAACAATAATATATGACTGAACGATAATGTATAACAGTTCAAAAGTATCTTTCAAACCATATGCCATGCCTTTACGGAAATGATGCCAGTATAATATGAACGATGAAGTTACAAGGTAACTTAAAGTATTTGTTTGTAGAAATATCTGCTACATCAAAGTAAGCGAGATATTCTTATTGTTATTAAGAAGAGGAACTTGCAAGAAAAGGTTGCAATTCCAGTTATGACCCTTTTCCAACTCTGCCAACAGTAATCATGTTGCAGGAAATAAATAAATTTGGATGATGAACCAATGATGGAGTATTCACCGCGCCCGCTGTTCCAATCTTGATGATCAGTCGAGATCGTACAGCTCAATTTAGATTTACTACCGGTAGAAGGAAGAACTGACGGCTTTACTTGTGTACCGCCTTACTAGCTCTCCCCGGCCAACGGTTGGGCCAAAGGGGATGGACCGGCGCTACTCGGCCTCTTACACGACTCCTAGTTCAAATAGAATTCATGATTCTGAATGTAACGTTCGTCCCCCTTTCCCCAAGTATAATACTTGTTGATAAGACTCCACAAAGTAGTCGTATCTAGTTGGAAAGGAAAATTTACCAATAACTCCCAAGCTATTACTTGGTAACGGATATCAACTTGTTCCAGTGATCTTACCCCTCGAAAGATGAGAAGGTAAGCAACGACTTAATAAGTCAACAGCACCCGAGTTGCGAGTGAAGGGAATACTTTATGACCGGGAAGTCGACAAGATAAATAACATTTTCCAAGTAAGGTTCCCTTATTATTAAGGAGGTAGACTCAAAGAAGAATGATGTCTGAGAACCTTCCTTGATATAGGATTAATAATAATATGACTCCGAAATATTTTTCGTAATAATCGAAGAAGATAAACCTTATTGAGG
Source organism: Saposhnikovia divaricata (assembly GCA_036435485.1). Lineage (NCBI taxonomy): Eukaryota > Viridiplantae > Streptophyta > Magnoliopsida > Apiales > Apiaceae > Saposhnikovia > Saposhnikovia divaricata. Next base: position 200,796,895 of record CM071594.1, read on the forward strand.
TTATTCTAAGTATGGAATAAATATTCAGAGAATATTTATTGAATTAAAAATATTTAAAGAATATTCAGGAATATGAAAGAATATCTTTAATCAGAGTATTTTTCAAATAATTCTTGAAGAAATATCGAGAGAATATTTATTGCATAATTAAATATTCAAATGAATATTCCAAATAATATTCATTAATCAATAAGACCTGAAAGGAATATTTAAAATATTTAAAATAATATTCGATGATTAAATAGAACCCTGGATGAATATTCAAAATAATATTCATAATTAATTAGGAATTTAAATGAATATCAATAAAGTAATATTCATTTAATAAATAATATCCTAAATGAATATCAAGTAATATTCATTTAGTAATCCAAGCTTTAAAGGAATATTCGATATAATATTCGATAAGTAAATCAAGCTTCAGATGAATATTGAAGATAATATTCATCAAGTACTTAATACCTTAAATGAATTTTCAAAAGTAATATTTATTTAATGAAATAATATTCTAAATGAATGTCCACATAATATTCATTTAGTAGTCTCATCTTTAGAAGAGTATTCGAAATAATAATCGATAATCAATTCGACTCCGAATGAATATTGACGAATATTATTCGTCGAATGATTACGTTCAAATAATTATTTGAAGTAAGGATCGTTAAAATAATTAGTCTCGAACGAATATTCAAATAATATTCGTCGCCCAAATAATAGAAAATATTTACTTAAATATTTTCCTCCGAGGTAATCTCGATATATCAAGGAATATTGACTCCCGGTCTATTTTTGATTAACAAGATGTATACGCCCTTCTATGAGGGTCTTACAATAATCGGCTTATAACTGATATATAACTATCTAGCTTATAAGCCAACAATAACATTCAGGGAACAAGTATATCACTTCAACTTGAAAGTAGGCATGCATGCAATGGCATATGTATATCAGCATATATATATATATATTTATTCAATCACAACAACAGCCTAAAAGAAGGGAATTGGAACTTGCCTGGTAGTCGAGTACGGTAAGGGGTAGTGGTAGCGGGTCCCGGTTCAGCTTGGTGATCTATAAATAGCCAAGGCATTCGGGATTAATCACTTAACATATTAAAAGTTAAGTTATACTTAATTCGAAACACGTTCTCGAGTTATCTCGTTATACCCCTTTTTGTGGATTACTTTTATCACTGATCCGACCCGACATTCGTTCGTTAATACGACATGTCATTGCATTTATACTTGGGACATACTTAAGTCATATGAGTTCTAAGGTTGATCGTTACGAACCAATATTATACTCCGAGTTTTATCGCCCGTTTTCTAAGTGTTTTACCGAAGTTATAAAAGAGTCGTCTTTTAGGGGTTCGTTCGCGTTTAACCTCGACTCGAACATTTTTAATAAATCGAAAAATGATCTTTTTGACATACGGTTTTCTTTCACGCCTTCCTTTTTACCTCTAGTATTTATTTACCAAGATTTGCCATGACGTTACATAGTTTACGAGGGTTCAATTACAGTTACGAACTTTCGTTTACGGATTCGAACTACTTTTAGTAATTTGGTCATAAATCCTAAACCGTAAGTCCGTTTCATGCGATCTTTATATCAAAACGAAGCTTGAAACATAATCTATCCTATCATGGCAGAAAATGAAGCTGTACAGTGAGTTATAGCTACTGTGATGCTCGGTGTTTAATAGTCTAACGAAAATTCGGCATTACGACGGCTATAAATCGAACGTTCTAAAATTCATAACAATCAATCCAAGCCACACCGGGCATACTATACATGGTTTTCATCTTAACCAGTCCAAGAAGGTTTCAATTAACCATCATAATCATCAAAACTCTTAAATCATCACTACTAACTACATAATCATGCTTTTATGCATATAACAACACCATAATCTTAACTAATCTAAAACCATCAAGAACATATATAAAACTCAAAGTAAGATCTTGGGTTCTTAAGAATTATACCTTCCTTGGAGAGTGTACAAGCTATAATAACCCTTATATAGTCCTTGTATGGCTTTAACAAAGCTTAAATCATCCAAAGAAACCAAGAAATCAAAGTTAGTTTCTTGAAAACACTATTCACCCTCATCTTTGAGGATTTATTTGAAAATGGAAAACATGGAGTTTGAAGCTAAGATTTCTAGGAGATCATTTTTATGAAATATAGGACTCACCATAAAAATTTGGAGATCAAACAATGGTTGGAAGGTGGATTTTGAAATCTTAAAACTCCAAAATTCGAAGTGCCTTGGTTTTGGGGGAAAAACAGTGAACTTCTCGAATTTATTTACCCATCCAAACGATCTTCAAAAATTATGAAATTAAATCCCCAACTTCACCTTGATGTGTAGAAGCTCCATGAATTTTTTCATGATTTTTAGATGAGTAGATCTAGGTGAAAAAAAATGGCAAAGACCCCTGCCCTGGAAAATGCAACTGCTGGAAAAATGGGGGAGAGGTGGTGTTTGCTTGGCTAGTTGTCAAATGATATTTGTGATATGTATAAGTGGGTATAGCTGCTAATACTCCTCTTAATACAAGTGTCAAAGGTTTATGGTGTGTTAGAAAAATTGATGATGTGAAGCCTTGTTGTTTTCTTCTTGTCCATCCACCTCATTACTTCCTTTCTCATTTCTTTTCTTCATTTCATTTCCACCAAATATTCTTATATATAACCCCAGCTGATCAAGTAGGGTTTTTTTTTTATCTCGTTACGTATTTAATCCGTAATTTCTTTCGCGTTTGCTTGATCGCTTAATCTTGTTATAAAGTTCTAGCGATTTCTAGAACACTTGTTATTCTAACTCAAAGGTTTTCATTCTAAATCCTCAAATCATACTTAATAAATAAAATCCTTGAATCCTTAACATTATAATACTCTTGTCTTGATCGTATTGATAGGCTCTTTACGGTTCGGTCAAATATTGTACCGAAAAAGAATTTGGAATTTCTGAATTCCGATCGTCTCTGCATTCACTTATTTCCTCCGCGTATTACTAATATGACTTCGAAACATCCATAACACGTCCCGTACATAGGGTGGCGTGAAAAGTTTTCCAACTTACAAAGTCACTATTCATCCACCAAATTACTATGCACGTACAGGAAACACTATGCACGTACGGGAAATACTATGCACGTACGGGAAATACTATGCACGTATGGGAAATACTATGCACGTATGGGAAATACTATGCACGTATTCATTTCTCTTCAAGGATCCATTAGCTCCTTCCTGGATGGTAGATTATTCTTATCTAGGTCCTCAACCATCGAATTACTCTATTCTGACAATATACCAATGCATCAGGATCATTGTCCAAAGCAATATCCATTCATTACAATCATTGTTCTTTGAAACCACCATTCATTAGAGCTGGTGACCTTGTTGTTGGAATCATTGTTCCTCATTTTATCATTACTTAATAAAAGTTTTAATTATATCCAAAATTTGGGGTTCTTACAGTCCCCCCTCCTTAAAAGGATTCCGTCCCGGAATCAGGTAGGAAGCAAAGAGTCGTTTGCCTGTCGTTCACTCTTTCGCTTCCCGGTCAATTCTTATTCGTTCTACCCTTCCTCAGCACATCTTCTAGTGCTACAATTCATACTTTATCCTTTTTCCATCAACGTTGCTACTTTTCGTACAACTCACTATCCGGGTTATACTTTTACTCAGTCTTATCCTTATTGATACCTGCAGTAACATTGGTATCACTATCACCCTACGATTCGGAGGTAACCTCGCTCGTACTGTGCATTTCCTGATCGCTTTAATCTTCGCAATCTAGATCAATATAGAGAAGTGGAAAGATTTGTTGAGAGATCACTATGATCAATTGAACATTTGTTATATTGCATAGTTAGTACAGAAGGGGGCCAGCCTTTAGTACTTGACAAGCAATTAAACAAGTCATAGCATTCCACTTAGACTTCTATCACATAGACAGATAGTCACGTAGCAGTACCTCCCCTCCAAAAAGGGTTGTTCTTCTCAATTCATAAAGAAGATGAATAAGAGAGAAGAAGAGAAAAGAGTTCTAAAGGATTATAGAAAGCTTCCATGATTGTAGAATATCATACTCAGAATTTTCCTCTGAACTATAGAGGTTTATCAAAGAAGAAATTAATCATAATTATATCCAATACTATTTGATCGCAATCTCACGTGTCAACATATCTTGCTGCTTTGTCCATTATTCTATGGACAAATACTCTTGTTCAATCTTAGCGATACTCACATTCGGGAAATCCTTCAACCTTTCAGGTTAAATCTTAGGTTTCTCACTTGGCATCATTATTACTGACATCCCATATCATGTTACTAGCTTTTTCATAACTATAGTATTGACACTATCAGGTTGTCATCCTGAGAATTCATTAGAAAACCCATTCATAACACTCCTTGCTTCTCATTCCATAGTTGCTTCCCCAGCCTTTTCTTTATCAATCACATCCTTCTTATTATCTGATTCTTATTTACTTCTGTTATTTACTTTCACCTTCACCTCTTTATTGAGACACCTTTTTGCACTTGGTACCTCCTTATCGGTATTCCGTCTCATTTACTCTATAATCATCACGTTATTTCAATTTAAACTTTCCGAAATGAATCTGGCCCGATTCCTTTAACTTAGATTCATATAATCTACTTCTGCCAACCTTGTTTCTCATTACTTGTTCTTTTCTATCCATGGTTTTCCACAGGTTGTCTTTCGTAAGTCGGACCAGGTCGTATATCTACATTCTTGTACTCCTATCATCTGTTGAACATTTGCATTTTACTGGCGTAGCCTGGCCACATGAAAACCCGTTATGACCGTGCTATAATTTTGGGGGTAAGGCTGGCTCGAATACCACCGTCCGAACATTTTAAACTCTCAGGTGGCCCAATAAGTCTCGGGCTCAACCGCCCTTCCCTCCAAATCTCATTAATTCTTTCCATGGGAATATCTTTAACATCATGAATCATCAACCTCATATTCTCTATCTTGTTTGCGCAGAAGTACACTAACATAAACTTGTTTGTCATTCATCAACATGCCATTTAGTTAATCAATGGCAGCACTGTCTTTATCTTTACATTGTCATCTACTTTCTTAGAAGAATCACCATCGCTTGTTGTTTACGTAGTGCATTAATAGCTAACCCTACGGGTTTCAAATCCCTTAGGGAGACAAAGTGATCACTATTCCTTATCCATACGAAACACTTCCTGAACTTGATGTAGATATAACATGAAGTAGATAGAATTGCAGAAGAGTTTCAAGTATCGAAGCTAGGTCCGGTTGATGAAACTATCACTTATGCATCTTCCATAAAAGACTGGAAACTTAACGGTTTACTTCATCAATTTTGTACCATGGTCCTGGTTTGCCTCAAAACGGGACCTTCTAAGGTACGTAATATGCTTAAGACTCCATCAGGAATCGAATCTTTACTTAAACTATTATTACCTTCGATTCTTGCACAATCATCAAAAGGAATGTAACTTCCTCCACTCCAATATGACCTTCAAGGTCTTTCCTAATATCATTTTGTTTCTTCGGTATGAACATTTATAATTATTCCTTTATACTTAAACTGTCGGCCACCTCATTGGTCTTTCCTGATAATAATAATTTCTGGTAATCCTTGTTCCTTGGATATATTCCAATTCAAACATTTCTACCTCATTCCCATCATTTTTGGGTGAAAGCATTCTCCCTTAAGCTCTGCTGATGAAGAAAAATATATTTAACAGTCTTTCTCCATAAGTCATTGCTTCCACCTACTCGTGGGAACTTTATCACGTTTATTCCCCATCCTACTTAGGATACTTCTCTTCTTAGTTCTTTCCTTATCTTAGGATAATCTCAACCTTTATAGGTTCAATCCATACTTCCTCATGGTCTCATACATGCCTCATCTGGCATTACTGTTACTATGTCATACATTCCTTACCAAACTTCCATTTTGAAGTTCGGAATATTACCTTTTTCCTTGTAAGGTTTCATAGGTCATCCTCATCCTTCCTCCTGTATTTTCTGGGTACAGGGTATATCAAAATGTCATTGATCAATACTCTAATAATTCTATCTATGTTCTTTCCAGAACTCTTTTTTTTTTCTAATAATCCTTACCGGTCATTGTTGCCTTAGCAAGTCCAGCTCATATCATCTGAAGTCATAATGTCGTTATTAGGGTTAATGCCACCCCTTGTGCATTCCCCAGGGTTTGTCTTAATTCATTGATATCCTATCCTTAATTCAACTATCAATGAATTCTTGCATCTTATAATTGGCAATCAGATCATGTATCCTTAATAAAGGTCTCTTTTCAATCATTCTCATTTGATAATCGATCGGTGGCTTAATGCCACCCTCTTCTTTCAGATAGTTGTCAGCCTATTTGGCCTTCCAAAAAGGCAACGTATGCCTATCTCCTCTCTTACAGAACTTGGTAATGGCAGCAAGGATGTTTTGGAAAATATTGGTCGAGTTCAACGTGAATCTATTAGTACTTATCGTTCTTCTCAAATGTACTTGCCTTAGACAAAATTTCTACAGCATACTGATCCATCTCTGACCATTTCTATACTCTCTTCATAAACCTTCGTTGTTTACTTCCCTTAGTCGTAATATGTTCATGGTATTCATGATACCCTAACATCATGCATCTCAAGTCACTATACTCCCATTTTACTCAAAATCTTGGACAACCATATACACATGAGTCACTTTAGTACGGGTTACCCCATCCCAAAAAGGTCTAGTAAATTCCCCATCAAAACATGGGTTGCAAAGGGTTTAGTAGAAGACTCCTACAATCTCATTAATATTTCCTTTATATCAGAAGCCCTTGCAGTCGGTGCTTACTTAGAAGCAACCCTGCTTTGTCTTTTCATTGCTGCTCTAGTCACTTTATAGTCCGTTGTGACTTGGCCTCAACTGGCCACACTAAAATAAAAATATATGATTTTAGGGGTTGGCTAATAGCATTACTTTTCTAGCAATTGCCGGCATAGTGCCTTCTTCTTTGATACCTTTCTACCTTTCCAAAACTTTACTCCATATAAGTCTTAATCGACTACTCGGCACCGTCTCCGGTCACCTTTCCTCCACTTTTATCTTTTCAACTATTCTTATCAATCCCGCGTGCCACGCAACTTACCATTCCTGGCATAACAGCCTTTTCACTTAAGTCAATCCCGGAGTTTCTCCGTCCGGCTAGTTTCTTACTTACATTTCCTGTTTTCGTCCAATCTCACTTCATCATATTATCACTACCGTCGATTGTAATGCTCAGGGTCCGTTTACTAACCCATTTTATAGCAACCTTACCCAAATCACAGGGTTTGCTCCAGTTTCTACTCTCTTCCATGACATTCTCTGATTATCAGAAAGACAAGGTTTGCCAAAATTCACCGAATTCCTTTCCAGACTCAGGGAAATTTTGATCAATCTACCCACCTACTGGTAACATCAAGGAGACCAGTTTCGAAACCTGAAGAATAGTTCTATGAACCTCCAAGCAGGTGGAATCATAAGCAGTCATAGTTAACGAAATAATCATCATCGGATTGGAAGTTTACCCACTGGAGAGGAATCAATTATATCCATCCCTTAGAAGGGAATCAATAATTTCAAACTGAAACCTGTCGCAACGTCCTGATATTCAATACTACCAAATGTCGGTCTACCTAACCCTTTATGCGAAGCGTCATTGGAAGCACAAAGTCTCCTTTTTCCATTAAGCAATGCCAGCTCTTGGTCATTACCAATTTCACCTTTTAGCTCCAGGAAGATTTTCTCACATTTTTCTCTTTAACTGCTGATCGTATTACTTGATCTATTATAATTCCGTGTCGGAGTAAACTTAAGGTAACTACTATAATCCATTCAAAGAGAAGAAGGAATTTAATATTCCTCTGAATCACATGCATCTAACGTTTCTGGTTCATCATTTAACTGAGTTGAATTAACTCTATACTCAGTCTCTGGCAGTAGTCTCATTACGAGTTCATCTTGACTCACTGGTCTTATCTTCCGGTAGGTTCTGAGATCATTGTCTTGCTTACTACTTCCTTATATAACTTTTACCCAATCATTCTATTACTTCCCAATGTCTTTACTTTCTAAATGATTCATTCATAAAATGAACATTTTCCTTAATAAAACCACCTTATTAACCTCAATTTGGTTCCATAATTTACAACCTACGACACCTGCCTTCTCATGGCGAATTATTACTGACCATATTCATACTAATTCATTTATCAAATGATATGGCACTTACTGCCTCCTTCTCAACTATTCCTAGGGACTCTGCTCCTCGCCCTATATCACTGTCTTTGATAATCATACATCCCTCTAGCTCTTTCTTTGTTAAGATGAAAATCTCTAAGGATTCTCATCTATATCCGTATAAGATCTCAAGTAATTCTTCCAATCCTTCTTTCTTGCTGGTACTACGTCTGGTAGTCCGGCTATGAATTCAACATGCATCTTCAGATCTCTTAATAATATATCAGTTCTTTATACTCACTTTTCTGAGCACCATATCTTAATCATCACAGTCATTCTGGCTGCGACCCTCATTACCCATGGGTAAGCTCCTCATCCTAACAGGATTTTCCTTATCTGCTGGAACCTCTTCCGGGTCTCCAGTAGGGTACTCCATCGAATTACCCGCTGATCTTCAGCATATAAAGCATCATCGCGCTGTTGCTCGTATGCCTCAAGGTCAGTCACCTTACTCGTCGATACGATATCGAGCTAAGTTACTATCATTATACTTACAAGTTCCCATAAGGGTTTTATATGTCATCACTACATTAAGTAGTCCGACTATGAACTTGGCAAGAGTTCTTATTATCTTATTGAATTTATTGTTTTAACGTCACCTCATCTCTGGGGTTTATAACGTACGCTCTGATACCACTTCTGTAACACCCCCAGTTCCGGGGTCCGGGATCCGGTGGTTACGGTTTCCAATTCTGTCCACAACACTTGAACTTTCCTTAACATAAAATAAATTACGTCTCTATAACCCAACACAATAATATAAAACACACCCGTTATAGTCCCAAAGATGAAATCAGAGTAACACTCAAATTTTTATGAATCACATTATGAGTTCTTACAATCCAAAAGAATTTCAATATAAATACATACTCTTTGCCATCCATTTACATAAGGCATACTAGACCATATTCTTGGTACTGAAAGAATAAATATACCCTACCAATAGCTTCTTCTTCAGCTCTGGTAGTCTCATCGTCCTCGCCCGCGTCGAGTGCGCCTTGTGCGAGTCATCTGGTCTAGCTGTTGTTGTGATATAATAATAAAGCAAGGGTGAGCAATAACCCACCAACAATAATATATGACTGAACGATAATGTATAACAGTTCAAAAGTATCTTTCAAACCATATGCCATGCCTTTACGGAAATGATGCCAGTATAATATGAACGATGAAGTTACAAGGTAACTTAAAGTATTTGTTTGTAGAAATATCTGCTACATCAAAGTAAGCGAGATATTCTTATTGTTATTAAGAAGAGGAACTTGCAAGAAAAGGTTGCAATTCCAGTTATGACCCTTTTCCAACTCTGCCAACAGTAATCATGTTGCAGGAAATAAATAAATTTGGATGATGAACCAATGATGGAGTATTCACCGCGCCCGCTGTTCCAATCTTGATGATCAGTCGAGATCGTACAGCTCAATTTAGATTTACTACCGGTAGAAGGAAGAACTGACGGCTTTACTTGTGTACCGCCTTACTAGCTCTCCCCGGCCAACGGTTGGGCCAAAGGGGATGGACCGGCGCTACTCGGCCTCTTACACGACTCCTAGTTCAAATAGAATTCATGATTCTGAATGTAACGTTCGTCCCCCTTTCCCCAAGTATAATACTTGTTGATAAGACTCCACAAAGTAGTCGTATCTAGTTGGAAAGGAAAATTTACCAATAACTCCCAAGCTATTACTTGGTAACGGATATCAACTTGTTCCAGTGATCTTACCCCTCGAAAGATGAGAAGGTAAGCAACGACTTAATAAGTCAACAGCACCCGAGTTGCGAGTGAAGGGAATACTTTATGACCGGGAAGTCGACAAGATAAATAACATTTTCCAAGTAAGGTTCCCTTATTATTAAGGAGGTAGACTCAAAGAAGAATGATGTCTGAGAACCTTCCTTGATATAGGATTAATAATAATATGACTCCGAAATATTTTTCGTAATAATCGAAGAAGATAAACCTTATTGAGGTTATTCTAAGTATGGAATAAATATTCAGAGAATATTTATTGAATTAAAAATATTTAAAGAATATTCAGGAATATGAAAGAATATCTTTAATCAGAGTATTTTTCAAATAATTCTTGAAGAAATATCGAGAGAATATTTATTGCATAATTAAATATTCAAATGAATATTCCAAATAATATTCATTAATCAATAAGACCTGAAAGGAATATTTAAAATATTTAAAATAATATTCGATGATTAAATAGAACCCTGGATGAATATTCAAAATAATATTCATAATTAATTAGGAATTTAAATGAATATCAATAAAGTAATATTCATTTAATAAATAATATCCTAAATGAATATCAAGTAATATTCATTTAGTAATCCAAGCTTTAAAGGAATATTCGATATAATATTCGATAAGTAAATCAAGCTTCAGATGAATATTGAAGATAATATTCATCAAGTACTTAATACCTTAAATGAATTTTCAAAAGTAATATTTATTTAATGAAATAATATTCTAAATGAATGTCCACATAATATTCATTTAGTAGTCTCATCTTTAGAAGAGTATTCGAAATAATAATCGATAATCAATTCGACTCCGAATGAATATTGACGAATATTATTCGTCGAATGATTACGTTCAAATAATTATTTGAAGTAAGGATCGTTAAAATAATTAGTCTCGAACGAATATTCAAATAATATTCGTCGCCCAAATAATAGAAAATATTTACTTAAATATTTTCCTCCGAGGTAATCTCGATATATCAAGGAATATTGACTCCCGGTCTATTTTTGATTAACAAGATGTATACGCCCTTCTATGAGGGTCTTACAATAATCGGCTTATAACTGATATATAACTATCTAGCTTATAAGCCAACAATAACATTCAGGGAACAAGTATATCACTTCAACTTGAAAGTAGGCATGCATGCAATGGCATATGTATATCAGCATATATATATATATATTTATTCAATCACAACAACAGCCTAAAAGAAGGGAATTGGAACTTGCCTGGTAGTCGAGTACGGTAAGGGGTAGTGGTAGCGGGTCCCGGTTCAGCTTGGTGATCTATAAATAGCCAAGGCATTCGGGATTAATCACTTAACATATTAAAAGTTAAGTTATACTTAATTCGAAACACGTTCTCGAGTTATCTCGTTATACCCCTTTTTGTGGATTACTTTTATCACTGATCCGACCCGACATTCGTTCGTTAATACGACATGTCATTGCATTTATACTTGGGACATACTTAAGTCATATGAGTTCTAAGGTTGATCGTTACGAACCAATATTATACTCCGAGTTTTATCGCCCGTTTTCTAAGTGTTTTACCGAAGTTATAAAAGAGTCGTCTTTTAGGGGTTCGTTCGCGTTTAACCTCGACTCGAACATTTTTAATAAATCGAAAAATGATCTTTTTGACATACGGTTTTCTTTCACGCCTTCCTTTTTACCTCTAGTATTTATTTACCAAGATTTGCCATGACGTTACATAGTTTACGAGGGTTCAATTACAGTTACGAACTTTCGTTTACGGATTCGAACTACTTTTAGTAATTTGGTCATAAATCCTAAACCGTAAGTCCGTTTCATGCGATCTTTATATCAAAACGAAGCTTGAAACATAATCTATCCTATCATGGCAGAAAATGAAGCTGTACAGTGAGTTATAGCTACTGTGATGCTCGGTGTTTAATAGTCTAACGAAAATTCGGCATTACGACGGCTATAAATCGAACGTTCTAAAATTCATAACAATCAATCCAAGCCACACCGGGCATACTATACATGGTTTTCATCTTAACCAGTCCAAGAAGGTTTCAATTAACCATCATAATCATCAAAACTCTTAAATCATCACTACTAACTACATAATCATGCTTTTATGCATATAACAACACCATAATCTTAACTAATCTAAAACCATCAAGAACATATATAAAACTCAAAGTAAGATCTTGGGTTCTTAAGAATTATACCTTCCTTGGAGAGTGTACAAGCTATAATAACCCTTATATAGTCCTTGTATGGCTTTAACAAAGCTTAAATCATCCAAAGAAACCAAGAAATCAAAGTTAGTTTCTTGAAAACACTATTCACCCTCATCTTTGAGGATTTATTTGAAAATGGAAAACATGGAGTTTGAAGCTAAGATTTCTAGGAGATCATTTTTATGAAATATAGGACTCACCATAAAAATTTGGAGATCAAACAATGGTTGGAAGGTGGATTTTGAAATCTTAAAACTCCAAAATTCGAAGTGCCTTGGTTTTGGGGGAAAAACAGTGAACTTCTCGAATTTATTTACCCATCCAAACGATCTTCAAAAATTATGAAATTAAATCCCCAACTTCACCTTGATGTGTAGAAGCTCCATGAATTTTTTCATGATTTTTAGATGAGTAGATCTAGGTGAAAAAAAATGGCAAAGACCCCTGCCCTGGAAAATGCAACTGCTGGAAAAATGGGGGAGAGGTGGTGTTTGCTTGGCTAGTTGTCAAATGATATTTGTGATATGTATAAGTGGGTATAGCTGCTAATACTCCTCTTAATACAAGTGTCAAAGGTTTATGGTGTGTTAGAAAAATTGATGATGTGAAGCCTTGTTGTTTTCTTCTTGTCCATCCACCTCATTACTTCCTTTCTCATTTCTTTTCTTCATTTCATTTCCACCAAATATTCTTATATATAACCCCAGCTGATCAAGTAGGGTTTTTTTTTTATCTCGTTACGTATTTAATCCGTAATTTCTTTCGCGTTTGCTTGATCGCTTAATCTTGTTATAAAGTTCTAGCGATTTCTAGAACACTTGTTATTCTAACTCAAAGGTTTTCATTCTAAATCCTCAAATCATACTTAATAAATAAAATCCTTGAATCCTTAACATTATAATACTCTTGTCTTGATCGTATTGATAGGCTCTTTACGGTTCGGTCAAATATTGTACCGAAAAAGAATTTGGAATTTCTGAATTCCGATCGTCTCTGCATTCACTTATTTCCTCCGCGTATTACTAATATGACTTCGAAACATCCATAACACGTCCCGTACATAGGGTGGCGTGAAAAGTTTTCCAACTTACAAAGTCACTATTCATCCACCAAATTACTATGCACGTACAGGAAACACTATGCACGTACGGGAAATACTATGCACGTACGGGAAATACTATGCACGTATGGGAAATACTATGCACGTATGGGAAATACTATGCACGTATTCATTTCTCTTCAAGGATCCATTAGCTCCTTCCTGGATGGTAGATTATTCTTATCTAGGTCCTCAACCATCGAATTACTCTATTCTGACAATATACCAATGCATCAGGATCATTGTCCAAAGCAATATCCATTCATTACAATCATTGTTCTTTGAAACCACCATTCATTAGAGCTGGTGACCTTGTTGTTGGAATCATTGTTCCTCATTTTATCATTACTTAATAAAAGTTTTAATTATATCCAAAATTTGGGGTTCTTACACGAAGCATGACTATAGATAACAAAATTTCCTTTATCATCTGGAAATACTAATACTGGTGCCGAAACTAACATCTTCTTCAATTCTTGAAAACTCTCATCACACTTATCACTCCAAATGAACTTTTCATTCTTCCGGGTCAACTTAGTCAACGGTATGGCTTTCTTTGAAAAATCTTAAACAAATCTCCGGTAATAACCAGCCAATCCTAGAAAACTTCTTACCTCCGTAGGGGTCTTGGGTCTAGTCCAATCTACTACGGCTTCAATCTTTGCAGGATCCACTCTGATTCCTTATTTATTAATCACATGTCCTAAGAACTGAACTTCTTTCAACCATAACTCACATTTAGAAAACTTAACATATAATCTCTCCTTTCTTAGGGTCTCCTGTGCAATCTTTAAATGCTTGGCATGCTCTTTGGGGTTTCTCGAGTGTATCAAGTGTCATCAATAAATACAATTACAAACTTATCTAGATATCTCTTGAATATACGATTCATCAACTCCATAAATACTGTTGGCGTATTCATCAATCCAAAAGCCATCACTAGGAACTCATAATGTCCGTATCTCGTACCGAAAGCAGTCTTTGGAATATCCTTGGGTTTAATCTTCAACTGGTGATAACCTGACCTTAAATCAATCTTGGAAAAGTAGGCAGCATCTTTTAATTAGTCAAACATATCATCAATCCTTGGTAGTGGATGTTGACTCGTAAACACGCAAGTATACGCGATCACAAATAGCAAGTGATAAATAAGATTCGTTCCGCAAAGACTAGGTGTAATGCCAATTTTTAGTGCGTATGCAACAGTGTCTGGTTACTTCTTAATGCTTGATAATTATCAAAATTTGGTTGTTGTTTACTAGATTTACCAATTAAACAATTATTAACTAAGATTAAATTAACAAACGAGATTACTTATGTGTGAGAAAACATGGAGTTCCAATTTCATCGAAAACTTCACTAAAGGTTGACACATTAAATAGACACGGGTGACAGACAAGATAATTAATCAGATAACACTACGATAATACGAGTTACCTTTCAATATACTTATATCAAACCACTTAACATCCACAACAGATAGAAATCAAGAGGACACCACATTACGATCAAATCATATATGTCTATATGATTTGGAAAAGTAATTGGTTTAAGCACAAGTTATCTTTTATAATTACATGGGGCAATATGCATTGGTTAAATCATACCACTAATCATGAATAAACAATTTAATTCACGAACCCATGCTAGTATGGCAAAATCTCAACTCTTGAATCCACTTTCGCAATCAACAAGAATTAAATAATTAGATGCTAGCTAAACATCTATCAATTAAATCAACCACACTAGTTTATCAAAATCAAATCACCCAACAATCAATCACATGTCAAACACAATAATTACGAAATTGAATCCATTGGAACCCCATGATAGTGATTAGTTCATATCCGAACCCTTCACCATCATGGGTTCAATTGATAACATAATTAAAACACAAGAATTGAAACAATTAATGATTGAGAATAGAATACTTGAAAGGTAATTCAATAGTTAACAAAGTATAAAGTTTAGAAGATTCAGAAAAACAATGAAGAAAAAACCCTAGATCTTGAACTTGAGCGATTCTCCCTTGCTTTCACCTTGGAAGTGTTTTTTATTTTCTCCTCCTCTTCTCTATCTGATGTATCTCGCCATTTTCAATGATATAACGTGTTGTTTTTAAAAACATAAGCCCTAGAGGTTTTATTCCAACAAGAAATAGCCTAAAAATACAATTTTTATTCCAACCAGGCAAGAATTTCGAGACTTTTTAAGGAAATTTCCGCACGGATCAGATTGCTCCCGAGGCTACATCCTGAGATCTTGAGGCCACGGCCTCAAGTCCATTCTGCCGGGACGTTTTTCAGCATGTATTTGCTTCGTTTTGCCTTCGTTTTGCCTCCGTTTCCTTTAGTTCTTTTCCTCAAAGCTTCCATACTTCAATTCCTTGCCTTGGAATCTTCATGTTGGCCTGTAACAAGACTCCATTCTTCATTACAAACTCCATTTAAACTCCAAGATCCACGAAGAACGCTCATCCCAACCAATAATTACAAACCTGCACATCTACACAAAACACATCAAAAATGCAACAAACTTGAGGCCAAGTGAATCAATTTAAGCCAATATAGGACGTTCCAAGTAGATATAAAATCCACTTATCAGTGGATATTTATTCTTAATTGTTAACTTGTTAAGCTCTCTATAATCGATACACAACCTCATGCTTCCATCCTTTTTCTTGACAAACAATACTGGTACTCCCCACGGGGACACACTCGGCCTTATAACTCTTTTATCCAATAAATCTTGCAGTTGAGTAGCTAACTCTTTCATCTCAGTAGGTGCCATTCGGTAAGGTGCTTTAGAAACAGGCTCTGTTCCGGGTGCTAACTCAATCAGAAATTCTACTTCTCTATCTGGAGGTAATCTGGGCAATTCGTCAGGAAATACGTCGGGAAACTCATTCACAACTAGTATATCTTCTCTTCTTGGGACTTGTTTTTCCAAATCAACTATGTATGCTAAGTAAGCTTCGCAACCTTGTCTTAACAACCTCTTCACCTTCATAAACGTTAAAAAATTCTTATCTTGCTTCTGTCCTTAAAATATCACTTCCCTACCATCTTCGGTATGTAACTTAAATTACTTTTTCCTACATTCAATCTCAGCATCACACTCCGTCAACCAATCCATTCCCAAAATAACATCAAATTCTGCCAACTTAAAAGGTAATAAATCCGCATAGAAGAGATACCCTCTGATCTCAATATTACAGTTAGGATACTCTCGATCTACGGACATCTTATCCTGGTTAGCAACTTCTACTACTAATTCCTTCTCTAATGGATGAATCTCACAGTACAACTTATCAAGAAATCTTTCCAAAATAAATGACTTAGTAGCTCCAGAATCAATCAAAACTTTAGCTTCAAGAGAGTTAACAGGAAGCGTACCTGCAACTACATCTGCATCATGAACAGCTTCTTTGACGGATATGTTGAAAGTACGAGCTCTAGGTTGAGGTGCTTGATACGGTGCTTGTCGTGGTGTTGGTGCTGCGGTGATCCTCAAGACATTAGAAGTCTGAACAGGTTCCTTACAGTTTCTAGCAATATGTCCTACTTTACCACATTTGTAATAAGTCATTCCTACTGGCTTCACTCCAGGACACTCAGAAGCATAATGTCCTTTCTTCTCACACTTGTAACAGACGATGTTAGGTTTGTTGCAGATACTCGGGTGTTTCTTTCCATAAATCTTGTAGTCTTGTAGTACGGGTCTCGCTACAGCTTGGGGGTTGACTCCTTGGGGTCTACGGTCTTGACCTCCGCTACCACTTCTAAATCTCTGAAAGTTCCTATTTCCTTATTGCTGATTTCCAAATCTTCCTCTATTCTGAAAACTCTTCTGTCCTTTGGGTTCTTGACTCTTTTCCATTTTCTCAAACTTTCTCTTCTTTCCAGCCTTCTCCTTCTGATTCAAATCACTTTCTCCTTCAATAATCATCGCCTTCTGAACAACAGCCGTGTAAGTCCTCAATTCAAATGCAGCAACTCTACTTCTCAACCAAGGCTTTAGTCCATGTTGAAACTTCTTAGCCTTACTAGCTTCGTTACCAACATACTAGGGTGCAAACCTAGACAACTCAGTAAACTTAGATTCATATTCAGCCAAATACATACCTTCTTGCCTTAGCTCTAAAAATTGAACCTCTAACTGATCTTGCAAATATCCTGGTATATACTTCTCGTTAAATAACTCAACTAACCTAGGCCACGTAATCGCATCTCCTTCTGCAGTTTAACAGATTCCCACTAAAAGTTAGCTTCCGCTCTCAGATAAAAACTAGCAAACTCCGCTTTCTGACCCTCTTCGATCCTAACCAGTGCAAAAGCTTTCTCTATATCCATAATCCATGTCTTGGCTTCTACAGGGTTTAAGGTACCTTTAAACTCAGGCGGGTGAACAGCTTGGAAGGATTTAAAAGTAACGACAGGTTGGGCAGCTTGGTGTTGTTGGTGTTGAACAAAGGCAGCAGTCTGTTGTTGTAAAAGTTGAAACATTTGGGCCATGGTAGGGTTGTCTTGATTCTGTTGGTCTTGGTTATCATTATTGGTAGTTTGACTATTTTTTTGGGAGGCATCTTTCTGATAAGAAAATAAACAGTCGATAAACAACACGCAGGTATATTTATAAAAGAATAGGGTTCCTCCGTCTGGTACCAATAGACGATCGGTTCCGTTAGAGCAATATGATATGGGTACAGTTTAAAGTAACGCAACAGGTTATCGTATGAACAAGTCAGTAAATATGGAAAGACGATAAGTAAAGCAGACGTTAAGGGTATATAAACTTACGTTACTAAAATGGAAAATAGTACAACAACATAAGTTAAGGGTATTCCACCCTTCTACAAACCGGAGCTGGAAAGAAAAAGAAAAAGTCTAACAGCATACTATCCGACTACTAAGAATAGGAAACCAGGAAAATATCATAATCTAGTAGTAACAACAGTTAACACTAGTGGGCTCTACCAGATGTCCCACTCAACCAGTCTCATAACAACAGTCCTCTAATCACGGGAGCCATGCATCTCACGGAGCTCAGTCAACGTCCAGCAAATCACACTCGAAAGTCTACGGGCCTCATCTAAAATGTAATAACCCGAATTTTTGGTAGAATTAAAATTTTTTCTTATTATGATGAAGTGCATCAGTGAATAGTGATTTTGGTGGATGAATAGTGATTTTGAAGATTAAGAAATTTTTCATGCCACCTATGTACGAGACATGGTATGGATATTCCGAGGTCATATTAGTGATCTACAGAGTAAATAAGTGTATGTAAAGACGATCGGAATTCAGAAATTCCAATTTCTATTTTGGTGTGTATTTTACCGGGCAGTGAATTATATATCAGTATTATCAGGAAATGAGATATTAAATTTGAGTAATTGAGGATTCAATATTTTGGAATTTTATTATAACTGATTTGAGAATTTAGAATGAAAACCACTTAGACAGTGAAACGAACGTTTTAGAAACCGCTGAGACTTTATAACGAGATTAAACGATAAAGCGAACAAATTATGGATTTTGGATTGAGTTCATTATAAGATTAAATATCCTACATGATCATCAAGAGAATTATATCAAGTGGATTGAATGATTTAATCAAAGATTAAATCAAGAGCAATTAGGATTTAAGTGATTAAAACACTTAAATCATTCCTAAAAAACAAAACAAATAGCAAAGCTTATCCAAGACTCTTTGTACAAGCCCCAAGGGGATCAACACAGCCACACACATCTGATAATATCAAGATATTATGTCCATAAAGTGGTTTGACAAGTCAAGAAAGGTGTGAAGAAAAGAAAAAAAGCAAGAACCCATTTTCCTTAAGAAAAATCTGCTCCTTTTTAGCAAATTCAAAGTATCACTTCCAAGCATCCAACAATGGTGATCTATAGCTTAAAACAAAGCTCTTTTATACGACAAGGTATGGTAAAATTTTGAGAACCATCAAGGATTTTTCCATTTTCAAATAATTAGTGAAAGTGATGATGAATAGTAATGAGTAGTGTTCTAACTTGTTTCCATGGTTTTTATCTTTATGTTATGGCCTTCCATGGATCATCCAAGCAAGGTTTAAGTGTTGTGAGACCATACTAGCATCTTTAAGCTTCCTAGGCAGGTATAACGCTCTTCCATTCCTTGTAAGTTTGTGAGATTTTGGAGAGTTTTTGAGTTATAGTTTCATTGTTATGGTTTTAAGTGGATGACATGCATATTGATCTTGTATGAGTTTTATAAAAATGGAAAACCATGGTTTTAGCCTCCAAGTCAGTTGAAAACTTGAGATAGATGTTGAATATTGAATATGAGTCTTGAGCTTGGTTGGGTTGGTTAAAATAGCGAAATTTCATTAACCCATAAAAACAGAGCATATCCAAACCAAAAAGCTTCTGATCAGTTTGATTTCTGATCATGGACTTGTAGGTCTAGAATCATAGATTATTTTGGTGAAAGAATCATAGCATTCCGAGTTACAGTTTAGGGATTATGACCAAAATTGTAAAAACGGTTCGTAAACGTAAATGTGAGTTCGTGACTTCAATTGAATACCCTTAAAATGAGATATTCATTTGCAAATCTTAGTAATTAAATACTAGAGGTCATAATGAAGATATGAGAGAAGATATCATGTCGAAAGGATTATTTTTCGATTTTATAAAAATGTTTGAATGAATGTTAAGTGCGAAGGAACCCCTTAGAGAAGTACTTGGTTATAACTTTGAAAACCACTCAGTAAAACGGGCAAAACGAGATCCGATTTCTAAAGCGAATATTTGACTTAAGTAATTTTCGATTAACATGGACTTAGTATGAGCCTAAAGCAAGCTAGTAATGCCTTGGTTGCGTTTCGTTAACGTGTTTAAGCATTGAGTATAAGTGGATTATCCAGGGGATTAATCGTATGATTTCTTTTACCTTGTCTAGATTGTCCGATATTGTCGCGAACCCCTATCACTTCTTGAGCATCTGGAAAGTTTTCTAAATCTATACTTTGAAGTATTGATTATATAATACTGCTTTTGCCATGTATAAAGTTGTACAGTTTTGCGATATATCTTATTTCCTGTTGAAATAGAATTTTACCTTTGGATTATATACGATCTTTTGAGTTAAGTATTTATGAACCGGTATACCTTGTAGCTCTAGAGATAAGAGCATATTCATTGTTTTCAACTCTAAACCAGGAGTCGGTATTTTGAGATATATAGATAGCCGTGGAAACCCGGAGGGATTCCAGCGGCAGGATACTATGTATTTTAAGGATTGATATTACTAAACATTAATTATATTTCCATAAAGTATTAATTACTTGGGAACCATTCGAGGACTGTTATTTAAATATGATATCATTCGAGGAATGATATTTGCTTACTATATCTTTCGAAGAATGTTATTTGAGTATAATCTCAGTCGAGAAATACTATTTGAATATTATTTCTGTTAAATATGCTATTGGAAGACATAACTATTTTTTGAAAGTATATATTGTGATACTTGAATAATGATTGGTCATTGGCTTATAACCTAGATATGAGATATTAGTTATAAGTCAAGTTTTGCGAAGGCCCTAAGTGTTGGGCGTATGATTCTTATTTCTTAGACCGGGAGTTGATATATTTATGAAGATTATTTTCCGATTAAGATATCGGATAAATGTTATTCAATTCTTATTTATTAAATGAATGTTATTTTGAATATTCATTTAAGGTGTGTTTATTAAATGAATATTATTTTCGAATACCCATATGAGGTTTATTTATTTAATGAATATTATTTTAATATTCATTCGAGTTTTTAATTATGAAGGTGACTATTATTTTGAATATTCATTTAAGAGTTCATTTATGAATGATTATTTTGTTTAAAAATATTCTTTAACATTATGATTTAATAAATATTATTTGAATATTTATTAAATACTTTTAATATAGTTTTAAAAATGATTTATCTTATTCAAAATTTATTTTTGACCTTTAATTATTATGAAGAATATTTATGAGCCTTATTATGATTATTTTATCAAGGGGAGATTTCTAAACTCTGTTTTCCATTTAAATCTATCTTTTAAGAAGATTTAAACGCTCGCTCAAACTTCCAAAATATAGGAAACCTTACCTGAAAGACTGTTATTTATTATGGTTGACTGCCCGGTCATAAACTTTTGAAAGCACTATTTTCACTCGCAACTTAGCTGCTACCAATCAAAATGAGTCTTTGTTACTTCCTCAACACTCGAGGAGTAAGATTGATGGAACAAGTTGATGTCCATTAACAAGCAATAGCTTGGGAAATATTGGTGAATTTTCCTTTCCAATTAGATACGACTACTTTATGGAGTCCTATCAACAAGTATCATACTTGGTGAAAGGAGGACGAACTTTACGTTTCAGAGTCATTGATTCTATTCGAACTAGGAGTCGTGTAAGTGGTCGAGTAGCGCCAGTCCATCCCAAGGCACCGTTGGCCAAGGAGTTACTAGAAGGCGGTAGACAAGTAAATCCCCAGTTCTTCCTTCTACCAGTAGTAAAACCATATCTATGTTGTACAATCCGCGACTGATCATCGTAGGTTGGGATAACTGGCGCGGTGAATACTCCAGTATTATTTCATCATCCAAATTTCGATATTTCCTACAACTCGTATCGAAGAGATTTCCGATCAGGTTGATGGGTATTTCCTGCAATACGTATCGAAGAGACTTCCGATTAGGTTGGCAGGGGTTTGAAAAGTGCTCAAAACTGACGTTACAATGAATCACCTTGTAACTTCATCTTTTATCTTATATTTTATGACTCTGTTGATACCTTACATAACATGAGTTGTGATAAGGAGGTTGTTGATATTGAATCACCTTATAATTAACTTCATCTTTTTAGTTATATGTTGATTTTCTGCTCATATTTTATATAGCAGATATTTTACGGAAAGGTTATATTGAATTACCTTATAACTTCATCCGATATTAACTTTAGAAGACAAAATATCAACCTTAAGTTCCAAAGTATCCATCCTTGTATAGACAACAGTGGTTAGAGTTTTGAGCTGAGTTGCAGTTTCAACTGCAGTTTCCTTCACAATCTTAGCCAACTCAGTATGAATAGTTTCATTATCAGATTGGACAGAGTTGATATCCTTCTGTAAGCCTTTGGATAAAATGGTTGTAGCCTTTAAATGATTCTTAAGATCAGGGCTGGAAATCTAAGAGACTGCAATGAGATGTGGTTCTCTGGGATTTGCATGAAATCTTGCACATAAACAGGTTGCATATATGATATATGGTCTACTAGCAGTTAGTACAAGAGTGAGCCAATCATACCTCTGTAGTTAGTTACATCTACTTCAGTACTTTGATCAGGATCAAGCATTGTAGCCGTAGCTATAAGAGTTGAAGCAGTAACATTGTCTTGCATGTTAAACTTCTTTAACAAATTCTTTATGTACTTTGACTGATTGACAAAAATTCCTTCATCAGTCTGTTTAACTTGCAGACATAAGAAATAACTCATTTCTCCCATCATGCTCATTTGATATCTAGACTGCATTAGCTTTGAAAACTTCTCACACCGTTTGGAGTTATTTGACCCAAAAATGATATCATCAACATAAATTTGAACTAACAGCAATCCCTTACCATGATTCAAATAAAATAAGGTTTTATCAATTGTACCTCTTTTGAATCCACTTTCCAGTAAGAATTAAGCCAAAGTTTCATACCAAGCTCTTGGAGCTTGCTTTAGTCCATAAATTGCTTTATCCAGTCTATAGACATGATCTGGATATTTAGGATCAATGAAACCAGGAGGTTGGTCAATATATACCTCCTCCTCCAATTCACCATTCAGAAAAGCACTTTTCACATCCATCTGGAAAACCTTGAATTTCTTATGGGCTGCATATGCCAGTAAAATTCTGATGGCTTCTAGCCTTGCAACAGGAGCAAAAGTCTCATCATAGTCTATTCCTTCCTGTACCCCTTTGCAACTAGCCTTGCTTTATTCCTCACAATTATGCCATCTGAATCTGTCTTGTTTATGAACACCCACTTTGTACCCACAATTGACCTGTCCTTTGGCCTTGGTACTAGTTTCCAGACTTTATTCCTTTCAAATTCATTTAGTTCTTCTTGCATTGTTGTAACCCAATCAGCATCCTTGAGTGCATCTTCAACTTTCTTATGTTCCTCCTTTGACAAAAAGTTATGATAAAGACATTCATTATGAGTTGCACTTCTGGTTTTAACACCTGCTTCAGGATTCCCAATAATTAAATCAGGAGTGTGACTTTTAGTCCATTTCCTTGCTGGTGGTAACTCATTTCTGGAGTTGGATGCTCCCCCTGGATTGGTGTTATCTTCAAAAGAACTAGAATCATTAGAAGCTCCCCCTGAGATAGTGATATCTTCTCCTGAAGTGCTGTCAGAATTATCAATTGAATCTGTTTTTGATGAACCTCCTACTGATGCTTGAGTTGTATCAATGTTGATGGTATCTTGCCGTTGCTCCCCCTCAACATTTGCATTATTAGTAGTATCACCATTAATCATTGGCACTTCATCAGGAATAGATGGATTGTCAGGATCTGATGGAGTATCAGTATCTAACATGGTTTCATCAAGATTCTTGGTAGCTTCATTTGCAAATATCAAATTGTCATTTGAGTCTTCAGCAATTCTGGTTATCTTCTTATCATCAACAGATACATTGATAGACTCTATGACTGTCTTTGTTCTCAAATTGTAGACTTTATAGGCTCTTGTAGTTGGATAGCCAATAAGATGTCCTCATCATCTTTAGTCTTAAATTTTCTTAGCTGTTCAGGATGAGGTCTCAGAACAAAGCACTTGCAGCCAAACATATGTAGATGCTTCAGACTAGGCTTCTTTTCTTTAATCATTTGATAAGAAGTCACACCATGTCTGTTGATTAAAGTAATGTTCTGAATATAGCATGCTGTGTTGACTGCTTCTGCCCAAAAATATGTAGGTAGTTTAGCTTCCTCCAACATAGTTCTTCCAGCTTCAATAAGAGTTCTGTTCTTTCTTTCAACTATTCCATTTTGCTGGGGTGTGCCAGGAGCAGAGAATTGTTGAACTATCCCTTTGTATTTGCAGAACTCTTCCATTACTGAATTCTTGAATTCAGTTCCATTATCACTTCTCAGTATTTTGACTTTGTACTTTGTGCCAGTTTCAATGAGTCTTACATGATCCAGTAGTATCTCAGCAGTTTCATCTTTTCTGTTCAGAAAATACACCCAGGTAAATGTACTATATTCATCAACAATGACTGGAGTGCACTTTTTCTTATTGATGGACATTATGTTGACGGGTCCAAACTAGTCAAGATGGAGCATGTGATATGGTTCATCAATTGAGGATTCAGTTTTACTCTTGAATGATGTCCTTCTCTGTTTAGCCTTCTGACAAGCATCATAGAGTTGATCAGGAGTATACAATGCCTTTGGTAATCCTCTCACCAAATCTTTCTTAACCAACTCATTGATGTTGTTGAAGTTGAGATGAGAAAGATTCTTGTACCAATTCCAACTTTCATCTACAGATGCTTTACTGATGAGACATGTAGTGGGACCATCAGTATTAGTGTAGACATTGGCTTCATAAATGTTACCATGCCTTTGACCAGTTAAGACAACTTTTCCTGATGCTTTATTGACTACTTCAAAATGAGTGTCATTGAAGTTGACATGATAACCTCTGTCTGTGATTTGACTAACACTCAACAAATTGTGTTTGAGTCCTTTCACCAGAGCTACCTTTTCAATGATGACATTTCCATTGATTATATTGCCATATCCCAAAGTTTGACCAACGTTGCCATCTCCATAAGACACAGTTGGATCAGCTTTCTCCTAAAATTCTGATAACAGGGTTTTGTTTCCAGTCATATGAATAGAACAACCACTATCCATGACTAACACATTTTTCTTTTTACCCTGCAATCAAAAACACAGAAAACTCATTTAGAATTTTCAAGAACCCACACTTGTTGGGTTCTATTTGCATGCACTTTAACATTTTTAACAACAAAATTCTTTTTGACAAAAGCAGTCTTGTTAGAATTGGATCCATCAGAATTTGCCTTGTCAGTATCAGAGTTAGTGAATGCATGCTTTTTGTTGAAATTCTTAACTTTACCAGAAATTGTACATTTATTGAATTTGGGCAAGGGCTCATAATAATTGTAGTACAAGTTATGGTATTCTTCACATGTATAAATAGAATGCCATTTACTACCACAATGAAAATAGGGATTCTGTGGTTTATAAAATACTGATATATTCCTAATGTCAGACTTAGGAATAACATTTGTCTTCTTTTTATTCTTCCTGCAATCAATAGCAAGATGGTTAGAATTACCACAGTTAAAACATGCTTTCCTAGGTGCATTTGGAATATACTTATAATTGTTCCCTTTATTTATTCTAACTTTACCATTCCTATTGCTCTTAGCAGTGGTTGTAATAACCCTGATTTTTGTACTACTGTAGAAAGGACCCGGATGAATAGTAACTCAGGTATGTAAGAAAAATAAATCCTACCCAAGATTATGTAATGGAAATTTGAGGATTTTAATTTCATATTAAGATTATATAAGTGAAATGAGTGTATGTAAAAGCCGTCAGAAATCAGAAAATCCTACTTCATCAATAACTTACAATTTTCGAGAAAGCGATAAATACAAAAGCCGTGACATGGCCAAGGACATTAAAAACGTTAGAATATTATGGAATAAGTATTAATAAGGGATTTAGTGGAATGAGGAACACTTGTAGAGATTTTATTCACTAAGAACATTTTACGGATTAAAATTAGTATGCATGAAAATTATGGAATAAAAATTGGAAAATAAATCAAGTGACAAGTACCATGCAAATGCTAGTTAGTTACATGCAAGGTGGTAGATAAAGGAAGTAACCAAGCCAACTAGTAAGCTAACTAAGTAGTTAGGCATTAGTTAGAAACCAAACTAAATAGTTAGAAACATGTTACCTTAAAACATGGATCACCAAGAGTTCTAGTAGGCTTTAGACTTAGATTTTTTTGACCAAATAGCTTATAGGCTTTTATATAACCAATACAATACAACATTATTGCATTATTACAAGGCAAACACAAAACAAATCTCTCCACCCTTCCCCTTTTTACATACTCTCGGCCGAACACCTTAAAGGAGAAAGAAAATAAAAAATTTCCTCCCACTTCCTCTCACTCATAAATCTTCAAAATAAATCCCAAGCTTCCTCAAGATACAACTAAGTTATGTATGTAGTTTCATGATTTTTCATTAAGTCTAGATAGGTTAGAAAAATTATCAAAGTTGCTTGGTGAATAGTGATTTTATAAGAAAAGACTTTGTTTGATCTTGAGAATTAAGGTAGATCAAGGGCAACCAAGGTTAGATTGTGGTGTATTGAGCTTCAACAAGGCTTCTCAAGCTTCAAGAAGGTAACAAAATCTTAACCAAGCTTTGATATTGTAACACCCCCAGATCCGGGGTCCGGGATCCGGTGGTTACGGTTTCCAATTCTGTCCACAACACTTGAACTTTCCTTAACATAAAATAAATTACGTCTCTATAACCCAACACAATAATATAAAACACACCCGTTATAGTCCCAGAGATGAAATCAGAGTAACACTCAAATTTTTATTAATCACATTATGAGTTCTTACAATCCAAAAGAATTTCAATATAAATACATACTCTTTGCCATCCATTTACATAAGTCATACTAGACCATATTCTTGGTACTGAAAGAATAAATATACCCTACCAATAGCTTCTTCTTCAGCTCTGGTAGTCTCATCGTCCTCGCCCGCGTCGAGTGCGCCTTGTGCGAGTCATCTGGTCTAGCTGTTGTTGTGATATAATAGTAAAGCAAGGGTGAGCAATAGCCCACCAACAATAATATATGACTGAACGATAATGTATAACAGTTCAAAAGTATCTTTCAAACCATATGCCATGCATTTACGGGAATGATGCCAGTATAATATGAACGATGAAGTTACAAGGTAACTTAAAGTATTTGTTTGTAGAAATATCTGCTACATCAAAGTAAGCGAGATATTCTTATTGTTATTAAGAAGAGGAGTTTGCAAGAAAAGGTTGCAATTCCAGTTATGACCCTTTTCCAACTCTGCCAACAGTAATCATGTTACAGGAAATAAATAAATTTGTATGATGAACCAATGATGGAGTATTCACCGCGCCCGCTGTTCCAATCTTGATGATCAGTCGAGATCGTACAGCTCAATTTAGATTTACTACCGGTAGAAGGAAGAACTGACGGCTTTACTTGTCTACCGCCTTACTAGCTCTCCCCGGCCAACGGTTGGGCCAAAGGGGATGGACCGGCGCTACTCGGCCTCTTACACGACTCCTAGTTCAAATAGAATTCATGATTCTGAATGTAACGTTCGTTTCCCTTTCCCCAAGTATAATACTTGTTGATAAGACTCTACAAAGTAGTCGTATCTAGTTGGAAAGGAAAATTCACCAATAACTTCCAAGCTATTGCTTGGTAACGAATATAAACTTGTTCCAACAATCTTACCCCTCGAAAGATGAGAAGGTAAACAACGACTTAATAAGTCAACAGCACCCGAGTTGCGAGTGAAGAGAATACTTTATGACCGGGAAGTCGACAAGATAAATAACATTTTCCAAGTAAGGTTCCCTTATTATTAAGGAGATAGACTCAAAGAAGAATGATGTCTGAGAACCTTTCTTGATATAAGTTTAATAATAATATGACTCCGAAATATTTTCTGTAATAATCGAAGAAGATAAACCTTATCGAGGTTATTCTAAGTATGAAATAAATATTCAGAGAATATTTATTGAATTAAAATATTTTACAGAATATTTAGGAATATGAAAGAATATCTTTAATCAGAGTATTTCTCAAATAATCCTTGAAGAAATATCTAGAGAATATTTATTGCATAATTAAATATTCAAATGAATATTCAGAATAATATTCATTAATTAATAAGACCTGAAAAGAATATTTAAAATATTTAAAATAATATTCGATGATTAAATAGAACCCTGGATGAATATTCAAAATAATATTCATAATTAATTAGGAATTTAAATGTTTATTGAAAAAGTAATATTCGTTTAATGAATAATATTCTAAATGAATATCAAGTAATATTCATTTAGTAATCCAAGCTTTAAAGGAATATTCGAGATAAGACTCGATAAATAAATCAAGCTTCAGATGAATATTAGAATAATATTCATCAAGTAAGTAATATCTTAAATGAATATTCAAAAGTAATATTCATTTAATAAAGTAATATTCTAAATGGATATTCAAATAATATTCATTTAGTAGTCCAATCTTTAGAAGAATATTCGGAATAATAATCGATAACCTATTCGACTTTGAATGAATATTGAAAAATATTATTCGTCGAATGGTTACGTTCAAATAATTATTTGAAGTAAGGATCGTTAAAATAATTAGTCTCGAACGAATATTCAAATAATATTCGTCGCCCAAATAATAGAAAATATTTACTTAAATATTTTCCTCCGAGGTAATCTCGATATATCAAGGAATATTGACTCCCGGTCTATTTTTGATTAATAAGATGTATACGCCCTTCTATGAGGGTCTTACAATAATCGGCTTATAACTGATATATAACTATCTAGCTTATAAGCCAACAATAACATTCAGGGAACAAGTATATCACTTCAACTTGAAAGTAGGCATGCATGCAATGGCATATGTATATCAGCATATATATATATATATATTTATTCAATCACAACAACAGCCTAAAAGAAGGGAATTGAAACTTGCCTGGTAGTCGAGTACGGTAAGGGGTAGTGGTAGCGGGTCCCGGTTCAGCTTGGTGATCTATAAATAGCCAAGGCATTCGGGATTAATCACTTAACATATTAAAAGTTAAGTTATACTTAATTCGAAACACGTTCTTGAGTTATCTCGTTATACCCCTTTTAGTGGATTACTTTTATCACTGATCCGACCCGACATCCGTTCGTTAATACGACATGTCATTGTACTTATACTTGGGACATACTTAAGTCATATGAGTTCTAAAGTCGATCGTTACGAACCAATACTATACTCCGAGTTTTATCGTCCGTTTTCTAAGTGTTTTACCGAAGTTATAAAAGAGTCGTCTTTTAGGGGTTCGTTCGCGTTTAACCTCGACTCGAACATTTTTAATAAATCGAAAAATGATCTTTTTGACATACGGACGCCTTCCTTTTTACCTCTAGTATTTATTTACCAAGATTCGCCATGACGTTACATAGTTTACGAGGGTTCAATTACAGTTACGAACTTTCGTTTACGGATTTGAACTACTTTTAGTAATTTGGTCATAAATCCTAAACCGTAAGTCCGTTTCACGTGATCTTTATATCAAAACGAAGCTTAGAACATTACCTATCCTATCATGGCAGATAAGGTCTCTGGACAGTAGGGGTTCGACATGGAAAATGGCATACAAAACATGGTATTGCAAAATCGGGCATTATAACGGCTGTAAATCGAATATCTACTAATTTCGAATCTTCCCATAAACATAGTATCCAACCCAAACAACATATACATGACTTATATACATGAACTGAGGCCAAGCAATGCCTTTCCGTTCATCTAGCTATTTACATCATTAATCCAAAATCCATACATAATCATGCTTATAATCTTAACATAACCATAACTAAGTTATAACTAGCATAAACATGCTTAAATCTCAAACAAGGGTTAGGGTTTCAAGAGCTTTATACCTTCCTTGGAGTGTTTAAAGACCTTGCTAAGCTTTGCATAGTCCCTGTATACCCATAACCAAGCTTAGATCATCCTAGAAATCAAGAAAATCAAGAGTTGTTCTTGAAAATCACTATTCACCCTAGTCTTTGATGATTTCTTTGAAAATGGAAACAAGAGAGTTTGGCTTTGAAATTTTTAGGGGATCACTTTTATGAATTATGGAACTCACCATAAAAATTACAAGGTCAAGTGATGGTTGGAAGCTTGATTTTTGTTTTGGAATTAAAGATGTTGCCGAATGGATGCTTTCTTTGGGGAAAGAGTTCTTTTGTTTGGTTTATTTGATTTTCTATGACTTAATTCTCATCCACTTACACATAATATCTTTGTATAAAGATACTTTAATAAAGTTGTGAAGTGTTGGATGAGGAAACACCATGACAAGTGTTGAGTTTATGGTGGTTTAGAGCTTACTAGTTAGTTACTTGCTAAGTGCTTGGTTGCATGCTCTAAGGTTCTAGTTCCTTGATTCTAGTTTGGTTAGTAGATATTTTATACATAGCACATGCATGCATCTTAGTCTCTGCTTGCTCTTTTGTCCGGTTATTGCTCGATTCGATTGATCGTTCGTAGGAATAACTCATTCGTTTCTAGTTAGGGTTTTTACCGAAAACCTTCTTAATATTTATAATACTATTCCTCATCTTTCTTAGTACTTCTCGAATTTAAATTCCTTAAATCCCTTTTATAATTCCTTATGTCTTGCAGTGTCCAGGGAAATCTCGGAGAAAATAAAAGTGCTCTTTTTCTGAATCCGACAGCTTTTACATACACTTATTTTCTTCCCGGATCACTAATACGAACTCAGAAATCCGTTCCGAATACCGGGTATAACATTATTATAATAATATTCCAAATTCCACCAAAATCACTATTCATCACTTATTTTTATTTAATTCCTATAATTAGGAAAATGAACCTGGTTCACCCTCGAGTGTTCCTTAACCTTTTTACGGAACCGCTGGGCTTATAATAGATATTGATTTGGATGACATGAGGGTATTTATTTCTCTCTAGGGAATCTTATCTTAACTTTCTAGGAGATAGATTATTCTAATCTAAGTTATCACCCAATAGCATCCTTCAGGACATATAACCTTGGAATCTTTTATCCTTCCATTCTTCATCCTTTAAAGCCAGTATTACATTGTAGTCGTAACCACTGTTCATTCTTACATCAATACATAATAAAAGTTTTAATTCTACCCAAAAATCTGGGTTCTTACAGTCTCCCCTCCTTAAAAGGATTCCGTCCCGGAATCAGGTAGAAGGCAAATGGGGTACTTGTTGGTTATTTCACTTTCCAATTCTCTGGTCGATCCTTACACATTCCAATCTTTCTAAAGCACATCGTACTGGTGTTACAATACACCCTTTATCCGTTCTACCAATTCTTTGATACTTTCGCATGACACATTAACCGGTATATGCTCTTGTCCGATCTTATACTATTAACCTTATTGGTACGTGCAGTGACTTCGGTATCACTAACGCGCTACGAAATTCGGAGATACCCTCACTCGTAATTTTGCAATTCCTAATCTTCGCAATCTCGATGTATATATATTGAATTAGAAGAATTTATTGAGAGATTACTATGATCAATGAACATTTGTTATATTGCATAGCTAGTACAGAAGGGGGTCAGCCTCTAGTACTTGACAAGCAATTAAACAATTAATGGCATTCCACTTAGACTCCTATCACACAGACAGAGAGTCACGTAGTAGTACCTCCCCTCCTTAAAGGGTTGTTCTTCTCAATTTAGAGGAAAATAAATAGGGGATATTAAAAGGAAAGAATTTCAGAGAATTATATAAGAAGATTTTCATGATTGTCAAAATATCATACTCAGAATTTACCTCTGAACTATAGAGGTTTATTAGGGAAGAAAGTAATCGTATTCGTATCAAATACTACTTTATCGTAATCTCACATATCACATGTCCTTGTTTCTCTGTCCATCATTCTATGGACCTATACTCTTGTTTGATATTAGCATTACTTACTTTTGGAAAATCCTTCAACCTCTCAGGTTAAAATCATGGATTTCTCGCTTGACATTTTTATTACTGGCATTTCACGCCACGACACTGGCCATTTCATATTCATAATTCTAACACCATCAGGTTGTCATTCCGATAGCTCATTAGGAATACCCATTCATCAATCCATTCATAGCATTCCTTGCTTCACTTCCATCATTATTTCCCATTCTTTTCTTTATCAATCACATCCATCTTATCATCTAGTTCTCATTCACTTCTGTTATTGAACTCCACCGTCACCTTATTAGGGGAACGCGTGTTACCTTTATTCAATATACGTGGCACGTTTGTGGTCAAACTTTCCTTTGTTCAACCATCTAGATTTCACTTTTTCATTTCATGAGTCTCTTTATTACTCAGTCAATCTATTTCATATTTTCTCGAATTTTCCAAACTTAAAAGGAGTCAATTTGTATGTCATTCATGCTCCTAATTCCAACTTTCCGCTTTGGCCAATACCCTTACCTTGCCAATTCCATACTCTTCTCGCTTCATTACTGGAGCTTCTCATGAGTCTGCCTATCTGACTCTCTTATTAATTCCCAATTCTATTTCCATCTCTATCAGTCTCTTGTCTTTATTTCTACTATAATTATTTTATGAACCATCATAACCTAATTCTTCATTTCAAATATCCCGTCGTTCCAGAAATTACACCATCCGAAATAAACCTGGATGATTTCTCTAACTTAGATTCAATTCGACATTTCCACAGTCGTTACCACCTAATTTCTCAGAAGGATCACCATCGCTTATCGTTTACGCAGTGCTTAAATAACTAAGCATCAAAATTATCAATTCAAGATCCTCTAGGAACACAAAATAATTACTATTCCCTATCCATAGGGAATGCTTCCTGAACTTGACGTAGATATTACATGAAGCAGATAAAATTGCAGGAAATCTTCCAGCATCGCAGCTGGAACAGGCTGGTGAGATTATTAATCATATATCTCCGGTAGAAGACTAAAAGCTTATCGGTTTGCTTAATCGCTTGCCAACCTCATAATTCTCTATCTTGTTTGCACAGAAATACACCAACATAAACTTGCTTGTCATTCATCATCGTGCCATTTGGCTTATCAGTATTTGTACCCTCTCTATTTCTGGTCATTTACTACCAATTCATTGTTACTTAACCTCCCTTCTCTCTTTCCAAAGAAAAGGCAAGTCTCTTGGGGAATTTGGTCTGGTCTGTCGTAGAGCCTCCTAATGTCGGTAATGTGCTACTGGCAACATCAGGAATCGAATCTTTACTTAAACTATTCTTATAGTTGATCCTGGCACAATCATCAAATGGAATGTAACTTCCTCTACCACATTATGACCATCAAGGTCCTTACATTATCATTCTATTTCTTTGGTCTGAGCATTTATGCTTACTCCCCTATATTTAAAGTGTCGACCACCTCGTTGGCCTTTCCTGATTATAATAATCAATGTTTTCTAGATCTATTCCAACTCAGGGTGGAAGCATTCTCCCTTAAATTCTGCTGAATGAGAGAAAGCATCTATCAGTCTTTTCCAAAAGTCATTGCTTCCACCTTTCTAGTGCGATCTTAACTACAGGTACTCCAAATCATACCTAGGATGTTTCCTTACTTAAATCCCTTCTTGTTTTAGGATAATCTCAACCTTATTGGTTCAACCCATACTTCCTCAGGGTTTCATACATGCCTCATCTGGCATTATTGTTACGATGTCATACATTCCTTACCAAACTTCCATTTTTGAAGTTCGGAATATTACCCTTTTTCCTTGTAAGGTTTCGTAGGCCATCCTTATCATTCCTCCGGTATTTTCTGGGTACCGGGTATATCAAAATGTCATTGATCAATACTCTAATAATTCTATCTATGTTCTTTCCAGAACTCTTTTTAATAATCCTTACCGGTCATTGTTGCCTTAGCAAGTCCAGCTCATAACATCTGAAGTCATAATGTCGTTATTAGGGTTAATGCCACCCCTTGTGCATTCCCCAGGGTTTGTCTTAATTTATGGATATCCTATCCTTAATTCAACTGCCAAGGAATTCTTGCATCTTATAATTGGCAATCAGATCATGTATCCTTAATAAAGGTCTCTTTTCAATCATTCTCATTTGATAATCGATCGGTGGTTTAATGCCACCCTCTTCTTTCAGATAGTTGTCAGCCTATTTGGCCTTCCAAAAAGGCACGTATGCCTATCTCTTCTCTTACTGAACTTGTTAATGGTAGCAAGGATGTTCTGGAAGATATTGGTCGAGTTCAACGTGAATCTCTTAGTGCTTATCGTTCTTCGCAAAGGTACTTGCCTCAGACAAAATTCCTACAGCATACTGTTCAATTTCTGACCTTTTCTATACCCTCTTCATATACCTTCATTGTTTACTTTCCTCCGTCATAATATATTCATGGTATTCATGATACCCTAACATCATACATCTCAAGTCACTATACTTCCATTTTACTCGAAATCTTGAACAACCATATACACATGAGTCACTTTAGTACGGGTGACCCCATCCCAAAAAGGTCTAGTGAATTCCCAATCAAAACATGGGTTGTTCGGCAGAAGATTCAAACGATCTCATTAATGTTTCCTTTATATCAGAAGCCCTTGCAGTCGGTGCTTTCTTAGAAGCAACCCTGCTTTGTCCTTTCATTGCTGGTCTAGTCACTTTATAGTCCGTTGGGACTTGGCCTCAACTGGCCACACATAAAAATATATGATTTTAGGGGTTGGCTAATAGCATTACTTTTCTAGCAATTGCCGGCATAGTGCCTTCTTCTTTGATACCTTTCTACCTTTCCAAAACTTTACTCCATATAAGTCTTAATCGACTACTCGGCACCGTCTCCGGTCACCTTTCCTCCACTTTTATCTTTTCAACTATTCTTATCAATCCTGCGTGCCACACAAGCTTACCATTCCTGGCATAACAGCCTTTTCATTTAAGTCAATCCTAGAATTTCTCAATCCGGCTGGTTTCTTACTTACATTTCCTATTTTCGTCCAATCTCACTTCATCATTTTATCACTACCGTCGATTGTAATGCTCAGGGTCCGTTTACTAACCCATTTTACAGCATCCTTACCCAAATCACAGGGTTTGCTCCAATTTTTTTACTCTCTTCCATGACATTCTCTGATAATCAGAAAGACAAGGTTTGCCAAAATTCACCGAATTCCTTTCCAGACTCAGGGAAATTTTGATCAATCTACCCACCTACTGGTAACATTAAGGAGACCAGTTTCGAAACCTGAAGAATAGTTCTATGAACCTCCAAGCAGGTGGAATCATAAGCAGTCATAGTTAACGAAATAATCATCATCGGATTGGAAGTTTACCCACTGGAGAGGAATCAATTATATACATCCCTTAGAAGGGAATCAATAGTTTCAAACTGAAACCTGTCACAACGTCCTGATATTCAATACTACCAAATGTCGGCCTACCTAACCCTTTATGCGAAGCGTCATTGGAAGCACAAAGTCTCCTTTTTCCATTAAGCAATGCCAGCTCTTGGTCATTACCAATTTCACCTTTTAGCTCCAGGAAGATTTTCTCACATTTTTCTCTTTAACTGCTGATCGTATTACATGGTCTATTATAGTTCCGTGTCGGAGTAAACTTAAGGTAACTACTATAATCCATTCAAAGAGAAGAAGGAATTTAATATTCCTCTGAATCACATGCATCTGACGTTTCTGGTTCATCATTTAACTGAGTTGAATTAACTCTATACTCAGTCTCTGGCAGTAGTCTCATTACGAGTTCATCTTGACTCACTGGTCTTATCTTCCGGTAGGTTCTGAGATCATTGTCTTGCTTACTACTTCCTTATATAACTTTACCCAATCATGCTATCACTTCCCAATGTCTTTACTTTCTAAATGATTCATTCATAAAATGAACATTTTCCTTAATAAAACCACCTTATCAACCTCAATTTGGTTCCATAATTTACAACCTACGACACCTGCCTTCTCATGGCGAATTATTACTGACCATATTCATACTAATTCATTTATCAAATGATATGGCACTTACTGCCTCCTTCTCAACTATTCCTAGGGACTCTGCTCCTCGCCCTAAATCGATGTCTTTGATAATCATACATCCCTCTAGCTCTTTCTTTGTTAAGATGAAAATCTCTAAGGATTCTCATCTATTTCCGTATCAGATCTCAAGTAATTCTTCCAATCCTTCTTTCTTGCTGGTACTACATCTGGTAGTCCGGCTATGAATTCAACATGCATCTTCAGATCTCTTAATAATATCTCGGTTCTTTATACTCACTTTTCTGAGCACCATTTCTTAATCATCACAGTCATTCTGGCTGCGACCCTCATTACCCATGGGTAAGCTCCTTATCCTAACAGGATTTTCCTTATCTGTTGGAACCTCTTCCGGGTCTCCAGTAGGGTACTCCATCGAATTACCCGCTGATCTTCAGCATATAAAGCATCATCGCGCTGTTGCTCGTCTGCCTCAAGGTCAGTCGCCTTACTCGTCGATACGATATCGAGCTAAGTTACTATCATTATACTTGCGAGTTCCCATAAGGGTTTTATATGTCATCACTACATTAAGTAGTCCGACTATGAACTTGGCAAGAGTTCTTATTATCTTATTGAATTTATTGTTTTAACGTCACCTCATCTCTGGGGTTTATAACGTACGCTCTGATACCACTTCTGTAACACCCCCAGATCCGGGGTCCGGGATCCGGTGGTTACGGTTTCCAATTCTGTCCACAACACTTGAACTTTCCTTAACATAAAATAAATTACGTCTCTATAACCCAACACAATAATATAAAACACACCCGTTATAGTCCCAGAGATGAAATCAGAGTAACACTCAAATTTTTATTAATCACATTATGAGTTCTTACAATCCAAAAGAATTTCAATATAAATACATACTCTTTGCCATCCATTTACATAAGTCATACTAGACCATATTCTTGGTACTGAAAGAATAAATATACCCTACCAATAGCTTCTTCTTCAGCTCTGGTAGTCTCATCGTCCTCGCCCGCGTCGAGTGCGCCTTGTGCGAGTCATCTGGTCTAGCTGTTGTTGTGATATAATAGTAAAGCAAGGGTGAGCAATAGCCCACCAACAATAATATATGACTGAACGATAATGTATAACAGTTCAAAAGTATCTTTCAAACCATATGCCATGCATTTACGGGAATGATGCCAGTATAATATGAACGATGAAGTTACAAGGTAACTTAAAGTATTTGTTTGTAGAAATATCTGCTACATCAAAGTAAGCGAGATATTCTTATTGTTATTAAGAAGAGGAGTTTGCAAGAAAAGGTTGCAATTCCAGTTATGACCCTTTTCCAACTCTGCCAACAGTAATCATGTTGCAGGAAATAAATAAATTTGTATGATGAACCAATGATGGAGTATTCACCACGCCCGCTGTTCCAATCTTGATGATCAGTCGAGATCGTACAGCTCAATTTAGATTTACTACCGGTAGAAGGAAGAACTGACGGCTTTACTTGTCTACCGCCTTACTAGCTCTCCCCGGCCAACGGTTGGGCCAAAGGGGATGGACCGGCGCTACTCGGCCTCTTACACGACTCCTAGTTCAAATAGAATTCATGATTCTGAATGTAACGTTCGTTTCCCTTTCCCCAAGTATAATACTTGTTGATAAGACTCTACAAAGTAGTCGTATCTAGTTGGAAAGGAAAATTCACCAATAACTTCCAAGCTATTGCTTGGTAACGAATATAAACTTGTTCCAACAATCTTACCCCTCGAAAGATGAGAAGGTAAACAACGACTTAATAAGTCAACAGCACCCGAGTTGCGAGTGAAGAGAATACTTTATGACCGGGAAGTCGACAAGATAAATAACATTTTCCAAGTAAGGTTCCCTTATTATTAAGGAGATAGACTCAAAGAAGAATGATGTCTGAGAACCTTTCTTGATATAAGTTTAATAATAATATGACTCCGAAATATTTTCTGTAATAATCGAAGAAGATAAACCTTATCGAGGTTATTCTAAGTATGAAATAAATATTCAGAGAATATTTATTGAATTAAAATATTTTACAGAATATTTAGGAATATGAAAGAATATCTTTAATCAGAGTATTTCTCAAATAATCCTTGAAGAAATATCTAGAGAATATTTATTGCATAATTAAATATTCAAATGAATATTCAGAATAATATTCATTAATTAATAAGACCTGAAAAGAATATTTAAAATATTTAAAATAATATTCGATGATTAAATAGAACCCTGGATGAATATTCAAAATAATATTCATAATTAATTAGGAATTTAAATGTTTATTGAAAAAGTAATATTCGTTTAATGAATAATATTCTAAATGAATATCAAGTAATATTCATTTAGTAATCCAAGCTTTAAAGGAATATTCGAGATAAGACTCGATAAATAAATCAAGCTTCAGATGAATATTAGAATAATATTCATCAAGTAAGTAATATCTTAAATGAATATTCAAAAGTAATATTCATTTAATAAAGTAATATTCTAAATGGATATTCAAATAATATTCATTTAGTAGTCCAATCTTTAGAAGAATATTCGGAATAATAATCGATAACCTATTCGACTTTGAATGAATATTGAAAAATATTATTCGTCGAATGGTTACGTTCAAATAATTATTTGAAGTAAGGATCGTTAAAATAATTAGTCTCGAACGAATATTCAAATAATATTCGTCGCCCAAATAATAGAAAATATTTACTTAAATATTTTCCTCCGAGGTAATCTCGATATATCAAGGAATATTGACTCCCGGTCTATTTTTGATTAATAAGATGTATACGCCCTTCTATGAGGTCTTACAATAATCGGCTTATAACTGATATATAACTATCTAGCTTATAAGCCAACAATAACATTCAGGGAACAAGTATATCACTTCAACTTGAAAGTAGGCATGCATGCAATGGCATATGTATATCAGCATATATATATATATATTTATTCAATCACAACAACAGCCTAAAAGAAGGGAATTGAAACTTGCCTGGTAGTCGAGTACGGTAAGGGGTAGTGGTAGCGGGTCCCGGTTTAGCTTGGTGATCTATAAATAGCCAAGGCATTCGGGATTAATCACTTAACATATTAAAAGTTAAGTTATACTTAATTCGAAACACGTTCTTGAGTTATCTCGTTATACCCCTTTTAGTGGATTACTTTTATCACTGATCCGACCCGACATCCGTTCGTTAATACGACATGTCATTGTACTTATACTTGGGACATACTTAAGTCATATGAGTTCTAAAGTCGATCGTTACGAACCAATACTATACTCCGAGTTTTATCGTTCGTTTTCTAAGTGTTTTACCGAAGTTATAAAAGAGTCGTCTTTTAGGGGTTCGTTCGCGTTTAACCTCGACTCGAACATTTTTAATAAATCGAAAAATGATCTTTTTGACATACGGTTTTCTTTCACGCCTTCCTTTTTACCTCTAGTATTTATTTACCAAGATTCGCCATGACGTTACATAGTTTACGAGGGTTCAATTACAGTTACGAACTTTCGTTTACGGATTTGAACTACTTTTAGTAATTTGGTCATAAATCCTAAACCGTAAGTCCGTTTCACGTGATCTTTATATCAAAACGAAGCTTAGAACATTACCTATCCTATCATGGCAGATAAGGTCTCTGGACAGTAGGGGTTCGACATGGAAAATGGCATACAAAACATGGTATTGCAAAATCGGGCATTATAACGGCTGTAAATCGAATATCTACTAATTTCGAATCTTCCCATAAACATAGTATCCAACCCAAACAACATATACATGACTTATATACATGAACTGAGGCCAAGCAATGCCTTTCCGTTCATCTAGCTATTTACATCATTAATCCAAAATCCATACATAATCATGCTTATAATCTTAACATAACCATAACTAAGTTATAACTAGGATAAACATGCTTAAATCTCAAACAAGGGTTAGGGTTTCAAGAGCTTTATACCTTCCTTGGAGTGTTTAAAGACCTTGCTAAGCTTTGCATAGTCCCTGTATACCCATAACCAAGCTTAGATCATCCTAGAAATCAAGAAAATCAAGAGTTGTTCTTGAAAATCACTATTCACCCTAGTCTTTGATGATTTCTTTGAAAATGGAAACAAGAGAGTTTGGCTTTGAAATTTTTAGGGGATCACTTTTATGAATTATGGAACTCACCATAAAAATTACAAGGTCAAGTGATGGTTGGAAGCTTGATTTTTGTTTTGGAATTAAAGATGTTGCCGAATGGATGCTTTCTTTGGGGAAAGAGTTCTTTTGTTTGGTTTATTTGATTTTCTATGACTTAATTCTCATCCACTCTCATCCACTTACACATAATATCTTTGTATAAAGATACTTTAATAAAGTTGTGAAGTGTTGGATGAGGAAACACCATGACAAGTGTTGAGTTTATGGTGGTTTAGAGCTTACTAGTTAGTTACTTGCTAAGTGCTTGGTTGCATGCTCTAAGGTTCTAGTTCCTTGATTCTAGTTTGGTTAGTAGATATTTTATACATAGCACATGCATGCATCTTAGTCTCTGCTTGCTCTTTTGTCCGGTTATTGCTCGATTCGATTGATCGTTCGTAGGAATAACTCATTCGTTTCTAGTTAGGGTTTTTACCGAAAACCTTCTTAATATTTATAATACTATTCCTCATCTTTCTTAGTACTTCTCGAATTTAAATTCCTTAAATCCCTTTTATAATTCCTTATGTCTTGCAGTGTCCAGGGAAATCTCGGAGAAAATAAAAGTGCTCTTTTTCTGAATCCGACAGCTTTTACATACACTTATTTTCTTCCCGGATCACTAATACGAACTCAGAAATCCGTTCCGAATACCGGGTATAACATTATTATAATAATATTCCAAATTCCACCAAAATCACTATTCATCACTTATTTTTATTTAATTCCTATAATTAGGAAAATGAACCTGGTTCACCCTCGAGTGTTCCTTAACCTTTTTACGGAACCGCTGGGCTTATAATAGATATTGATTTGGATGACATGAGGGTATTTATTTCTCTCTAGGGAATCTTATCTTAACTTTCTAGGAGATAGATTATTCTAATCTAAGTTATCACCCAATAGCATCCTTCAGGACATATAACCTTGGAATCTTTTATCCTTCCATTCTTCATCCTTTAAAGCCAGTATTACATTGTAGTCGTAACCACTGTTCATTCTTACATCAATACATAATAAAAGTTTTAATTCTACCCAAAAATCTGGGTTCTTACAGATATCTTTGAGTATTAAGAGATCTTGTTAAGGATGTTACGTATTAAGTGGTTTAAGTGATTTTAGTGGTTAAAAGCTTTTGATTTTATGAATAATCTTGGACCTTGGTAAAGTGATGATACCACTGGACTTTAATACTTGTGATGATGTTATATTGATGTTGTGGTTGGTTGGTTGCATTGGTGATGAATTTGGAGTATACAAAATTTTGGAATAATCGTTATATAGCCGTTATAATGCCGGATTTTTGTTAGAACTTTTGTGCAGAGAATCATGAATTACTAAAGTGTTATTTTTGAGATAAACTGACTAGAAACATGAAGATATGGTCTTGTAGTTTATATGAGAAAACGGTCTAGAAATTATGCTTGATTTAGTAAAACCGGTTAAAATGAACGAATCGCGTAAAACCACTGATTTTACAGAAGTATTCGGACCACTTGAAAGATGAGAGGAATTGTGAAAATTTTTGTACAGATAAGCCTTGCAGTATAGAAGGCTTTCCAAAAAGAATTGAAGTAAAATTCGAATTTTCTAATTTTATAAAAATCTTGGAGTACAAACTGCGCAGTGAAAATTCCTGCAGAAAAGGGTGTTGTTTAAGGACTTGGTTAAGGACCTTATGAAAATCCTTGGAATGTGCAAAAATTATATTTGGACCATATTTCAATGTGGAAAGCATGAGAAAAATAATTTTGTAAAAAGGATTATTTTTCGATTTTATAAAAATGTGCGAACGAAAGTTGCACGATCGAATAACACTTTTAGGGGACGAACGAATATAATCGAACGAACTCGAAACTCGATCCGAATAAAATTAGTAATTTTAATTCAGTCAAGAAACACTATCATGAGCATGTAAGGGTAAAGTGGACACTAAGAATCCCTTAAGAAAATTAGTTTCGTTAAATAAGCCTTGGTTAAAATAGTTCGAATACGAAACTAACCCTACCATTCCTTTGATTGATTATAGATCGTTCCCCTAGCACGCGTGTACTTTCCCCACAGTTTCCGTCAGGCAAGTTTTCTATACCCAAACTAAGTATGCTTTAAAAACTGTTGTTGTTGTGATATAAATGCATGCACTGCTTTATATAACTGTTGTGATAGAAGATTATACATGCATGCTTGATTTCTGAAAGTACTTGTGAAATTTTCTTATGCACATATATATACAATCAATGACTTAGGCGTATATATATAGTGGTGATTAAGGCTCGGGTAGACCGTATGTACTTTCATTATAAATCGGGAAATCGGAGGATTTTTCAAAACCCGGTAACTCCGGAGGTGAATATTTTCGATAAACGCTTACGTTTCGATAATTTAAAATTTATAAATATCGGAATTAATTATTTTGAATTATTTAATAAATATTGTTTCAATATTTATTAATTAAATGAATATTAAATTTAAATATTCATTTAAGATTAATTTATTTAATTATCTAATTAATGATTAATTATTTATTCATTTATTTAATAATTAATTATTAGTTAGTGATTTATTATTTAATAATTACTTCTTAATTATTTATTTATTTTTAAAAATGATTTAAAAATGATTTAAATATTCTAAAATTATTTAAAAATTATTTAACACCTATTCGGCCTATTTAAAATTTATTTATGGCCTTTAAAAATTATTTTAAATATTTTATGGCTTTCAGAAAAATATTTAAAAATGTCAGGGGTTCTCAAATATTTTTATAATTACCCATACTTCGTAGTTCCCACCCCAACGGCTCGCGAACTTATCAAAACTTGAGAACCCAAAGTTTTGGGAGCTACCAAAAAAATTTTCTCCCTTCGCTACAACTAAAGAGGTGACTCTGCCTTATCAAGGGGAGTCAGGTTTTAGAAATTCTTAAGAAAACTCCGAGTAATTCCCAAGTTGATTTGAAAAGAATTCCCTTAGTCGAGAAAATTTGTTGACAGAGGTCAACCAACGAGATGAATATACTTCCATGATTTCTTTCGGAAGTGACGATTTTAAAAAGGTATCAAAGTTGGTTTAATAGCTCCGGGACTGGATGTTGGTAGGGTGGGAAGGACTTGGTACTTGCGAGGTACCAAGCCCACCTGGATATGCATATATAGATGAAGGTGGCGGTAGCCATCACGATATTTGCCCTGGCAGGTAGCCAGTTTATGACCCGTATGCGGTCGGGCCACGACCTCTTCAGTAGGTACGTCACCCGTCTACTAGTAGCGAAGTGTTGTTAGTTTTGAGGTATGAGGCTGATCACCTTGTACAGCGGTTATCCGGTATAGTCCCATCTTTCCAATTGGAATTGTGCTGCTACACTGTACTGCGAGCCCAGGTGCACCAGTACCGATAGTGTAGTCAGTGTTGAACTCAACGTGAAAAGGTCTTGAAATTCTGAGCCAGCAGTTTTAAAAATAACTCAGGGAAAGTAAACTATTTTGAAAGTTGATCTATATTATGTTACTCAGTTTCCAAACGAGTAGAAAATTTCTATAACTAAAAGACAAAGTTATAGGGGACTATTCCCGTTTTCAAACAAAAAGCATTTGCACAGTACTATTATTACTATTTTACCGAGCTTTATGCTCACACTTGTTTTCTCCATATATCACAATCAACAACAGAAAATCATGGCAAGGACCCATCAAACTGCTCGGAAGCGCGTGGGAAACGCGCAGATGTTTCATAGACTGTTCGGACCCAGATTGCCTTTACCTCAGGTGAAGAGGCTTAGTAGGATAGGTTACCAACTTAGACTGGTTAGGTTTTTGTATAAGTATGATTTATGTAAATTTGTGACAACTTGTAAACTATCCCGCCGCTATCATCACCTCAGGTAACAACTTTTGAGGGAGTCACCAGCCCCCTTTCTAACATAAAACTTTTGGTCTGTAATAACTTTAACTTTGGTCTGTATCCAGTACTCAAGTATTATTTTGCTTTCGCTCTAAGCTTATAACATGTGATGGATTTTATTGATTTAGGGGTCATTGCCAACGTAGTATGTTAATTAATAAAATGGTTAATAATCAGGGATGGTAATTAATAAAATTGGAATCTAGTATGGCGTAAAAACATAGATCGTTGACCCCAGATCTAGGGGTGTTACAGTGGTTGTTTTCTTTTTTATCTGTCACTTCACAGATTTTGTCTCTCAGTTGTTTCTTAGACAAAAG
Organism: Saposhnikovia divaricata; assembly: GCA_036435485.1. Lineage (NCBI taxonomy): Eukaryota > Viridiplantae > Streptophyta > Magnoliopsida > Apiales > Apiaceae > Saposhnikovia > Saposhnikovia divaricata. Next base: position 200,841,614 of record CM071594.1, read on the forward strand.
ACCTACATTTTTAGTTCTTGTCATTATAACAGTTTTAGACATCCTCTCTGTATTTTGTTTAGCAGAAGTTGATCCCTTTTCAGTAACTGGTTTGAGATCCTCACTATACACAAAATTGACTGTTTCAATATCAGATTTGGTGTTGTCTATAACATGTCTATAGGTCTTTGGATTTGTCTTTTCATTCACTACAACTTTTTGTTTCAGTTTCTGATCATTTTCTGGATTATAACCTAGACATTCTTTCCAATTTTTATCAGTAATTATTCCATGTGTTTTCTTTCCAGAGTGAGTCCAGGTTCTGAGGTTCTCATTAGCATCTTCAAGTTCTTTTTCAAGGGCAGTACATTTAAACTCCATTTCTAATGACATGTGCCTAGCCTTATCACATTCATTTTGTACTTCTTGCATAAAGAGTAACTCAGCTTCTAGATGATCATTTCTCTTAGACAATTCTGACATCTCAGATATGATTCTAGCATTTTCAAGAGATTTAATTCTAAAGCTAATATGCAGAGACTTTAGAAATGATATTAACTCAGAAACATTATCAGTATCAAAATCAAAAACAGTTTTAGGTACCTTATTGTCAGGAGCAACAATCTCATCAACATTGGCCATCAATGCATAGTTCACCTTTTCCTCTTCAGATTCTGAGGAAGAGTCCATCCAATCCTTGCTTGAAGAGATGAGAGCTTTGGTTTTGGGCTTTCTGCATTCAGTGGCGAAATGACCCATTCCATCACAGTTGTAGCAATTGACCTTTGACTTGTCAAACTTGCTGCCTTTGCCTTCATTCTTCTTGTACCTGTTCTTATCAGCATTGAAGGGTTTCTTCTGAAAGTTGTTTTGCCTCCTAGCCATTCTAAACTTCATCTTCTAGAAGCCTTTGACTATCATAGCAACCATTTCCATCATATCAGAATCAGTAGAGTCATCATCAGTATCAGTATCAGGATTGGCATCAGGATCTGATGATGAGTCATCATTATTTGACTCAATCACTTTACTTCTTCTTCTTGAAGCCTTCACAGCTTTTCCCTTTGATTTTGATTCGGCATTTAAAGCAACAACCTTTGCTTTGTTGCTCTTCTTATTTTTCCTCTGTTGAACCTCAAGATCATGAGTTCTAAGAATTCCATACACCTCATCAAGAGACACAGCGTTAAGATCATACTGGTGTCTAATGATAGATGTTTGAGTATCCCACTCCTCAGGTAAAGCTCTTAGAAACTTAGTATTGGAATCTTCAGCATCATACTCTTTCCCTACTAGAGATAGATTATTAAGTAGTGTCAGAAATCTATCATACAAATCAGTGAGGTTCTCATTAGATTTAGCATCAAACTGTTCATATTCTTGAATCAACAGAGCCCTTCTGTTCCTTTTTGATAGATTCAGTGCCCTGGCATTGATTTTCCAAAGTTTCCCAAATCTCCTTAGCAGTTTTACATGCTATCACTTTGTTTGACATGACAGCATCAAGGCTATTATGAAGGATATTTTTTACCTTAGCATCTCTGAGTACTTCAGCCTTTTCCTCAGGAGTCCATTCAGCCTTAGTCTTCTGAACATAGTGCTCAGGAACAGTCTCTGTTCTAGGAACCAGTCTCTTAGGAATATATGGACCATCATATATCCTATCCAGATAGTTAGTATCAGTGTCCTCCAGATACATCAACATCTTTACATTCCATGTAGGGTACTCAGACTTTTTGAGAACAGGAATCTTAATGCTTTCATACTTGCTTGTTGGCATCTTAAGATTGTTTCTGATTTTAATTAATCAGTTTACTCTGATACCAATTGTTACCCAATGATTTACAATTGTAGAAGGGGGGTTGAATACAATTGTATAAGATTTTCGACTTAAGACAATAATAATAACACAAGTATGAATAAATAATAACTTTATTAACTCTGGTATAAAACTGTTACAAACTCTCTCAAGAAATTTTGATGTTCTTGAGAGCTGCTAGGTTACAAAATATCTTATGTAAGAGATTACTCATAAGTAAAACCTAAGCCGTGTTTATATCCATCACACAACTGCTCTATCAATTACAAGATATGTTCAATCAATTACCAACTGTTTACAATACATATCCTAACTGATAGCTACGATCCTATAAAATAGGAATCGATAAATCAATCTACCTTGATCTCTGGACTGATGTAAATCTTCATGTATCCTGATCAACTTCCAATCCTGACATTGACGTTGCTTTACTAATGACTTCAGCATCAATATCTAATCAGTAGTCCAGATCCTGACATCACTTGAATCAATATCTAACATATATATATAGAGAGAGAGAGTTGCACTCCATAACAAACACCTTATATAACAAACAATAAAGAACACCTCATATCTAATCTAATCTAAAAGTTCCGTCATGGCACCCAATACAAAAAGTTGTTGTTTTTTTACCCTCTATCCATCTAGCAAAAAAAAAATATTAAAAATATTTAAAAAAATACTGTTCATGATGATGTCACTGCTGACGTCAACAAAAAAATTTTTAAATTTTTTTTGATGAATGGATAGAGGGTAAAAAAATAACAACTTTTTATATTGGGTGCCCCTGGCGGGGCCATTGGATCTATTAGATCTAAGGTGTTCTTTATTGTTTGTTATATATGGGTGTTCTGTATGGAGCAATGGCATATATATATATATCGCTTTTAGATTCTAATTTTTACATCAAAAATGCTTTTTTATTAATAAAAATAGAATCTAATAAAAAATTAGGATCAAATATTACATGATTATACATAATTTTATTGTAATAAAAATGTATATAAGATTCGATAGTGGATTCTATGTAACATTTGATTCTTAAATTTAGATAATATTCTACGTTAGATTCGATATGTTAAACTTAATTGTTGTTAAAATTTATGATTCTTATCATAACAAATCATTTTTTATGAAAAATAAAGTATTGTGATGGTATTTTTTATATAATGTGTTCTTTCTAAAATACAACTATATATATATATATATAGAGTTGCACTCCATGGCAAACACCTTATATAACAAACAATAAAGAACACCTCATATCTTATAGATCCATTGCCCCTGGCGGGGCCACCCAATACAAAAAGTTCTTATTTTTTTAAGCTCCATCCATCCAGCAAAAAAAAAAAAAAAAAAAATTTTTGAAAATTTACTGTTCACGTGATGACGTCATGATGACGTCATCACGTGAACAGTAATTTTTATTTTTATTTTTATTTTTATTTTTGCAGACTTGATAGAGGGTAAAAAAATAATAACTTTTTGTATTGGGTGCCCCTGGCGGGGCCAAAGGATCTAATAGATCTAAGGTGTTCTTTGTTGTTTGTTATATAAGAGTGTTCTGTATGGAGCAAAGGCCTATATATATATATATATATATATATATATATATATATATATATATATATATGAAAATTTAATATATAATATTGTAATTATGATTAGTTTCAAATCAAAAGAATGAAAAATTAATATTGCGAAAATCGCTTAGTATTATATATTTTATAATCCTGTTTGATTTTAGTTTAAAAAATTAATTTACCATAAATATTTTTTGACATTAAAAATATGTAGTACGTGGATATGTTAAATCAAGTAACTACTATATTTAAATTAGAATTGTTAACTAACCATGATTAGTATAATATGATGAGAATGGTAAATAAGGAAAACTTTTAATTTAATATGATTGGTCTAAAATTTAGCAATGATCTCTGATTGGTCCTAAAATAATTAATAATCTATAGCTAGGTAGACTCAGTTATTATAATAAGATAAATAAGAAAATTTATAATATAATATGATTGGTCTAAAATTTAGCAATGGTCTCTGATTGGTGCTAAAATAATTAATAATCTAACTGTATAACTTGGTAGGCTCAGTTATTATAGGGTGAAGGACAAAAATACCCGTTTTTTTAGGTAACAGTAACAAAAATACCTATTCTTAGAATTTTTGACAAAAATACCCGGTGGGATATGCATTTGCCAAATGGGTATCTGGGATACGCATTTGGCAAATGCGTATCCTTCACAAATTCTTTTTTTTTTTAAATTCTGGTTGGGATACGCATTTACCAAATGCGTATTCACTTATTCAGTGAACACGCATTTGGCAAATGCGTATCTCAATCAGAATTTTTTTTTAAAAAGGAATTTGTAAAGGATACGCATTTGCCAAATGGTATCCTCCCAGATACCCATTTGGCAAATGCGTATCCCACCGGGTAGTTTTGCGCACTTTTTCAAAAATGGGTATTTTCATCATTTTTTTTCAAAAAACAGTCTTTTTTTGTCATTTTTTCGTTATTATAATAAAGGATTTTGAAAATTTTTAAATTAAACCCGAAGCGGTTGAAAAATTGTTACGCCAGGGTATAAATTGGAGCCGCACTCTTGGCAGCAACCCAAAGAAAAGTGGCGGGAAAAGAAGTGATGGCAAAAATTGATTCACAGAAGCAATTTCTAACCCTAATTCGCGGCTTCGCTTCCGAAAGTTCTCAGGGAGGTAATATCACCGCTGAACTATACACACACATATATGTATGTATATGCGCATATTAATATGTTTGATCTTGTTAGATGAGTGAATCTGAGCTTGTGGCGTATGTGTATTGCGATTTGCAGAGCGTAGGATTGTCGATCTGAGAAAGCGGATCGATGAGCTTCGATACGAGATCGTAGGAGCTAATGCTGAGCTGGAAGATGCCAAGCGTGTCAAGGAAATGACTGAGCAGGATATTAAAGGCTATGAAGTTGAATTGGCTATGAAAGAAGCTTCAATTCAAACCCTAGAGGTCTGTTTCTCCCTAATTCAACATTTATGTGTGCTATATAACTTATTTGCTAGCTACTTAGCTGATGATTTTTCTCTGATTCATGTTGAATTACTTTAGGCTAGGCTCGGTTCCATTCAGAATGAGGTAGCGCTCTCTAAATCTGAATTAGAGGCTCTTAAGGTATTCACTACATCAACAACCAATAGGCTCTTTTCGTTTTCGTTTTGAAAATACACTGCACGTTATTTATGCTCTTGGCAATGTTTTATATGTTTTGACTGCTTCTCCTTAATGCGGAATAATGAAGGTTGAAGAAGGAGGTTTAAGGTATATCTCGTATATATCCTCTCCTCAGTTAAGTTACTAGTGTAAATTATATTAGGAAAGCTTTATCTGCTCATTTTGTCGTTGTCTTTGTAGAGATGATTTTATTGAGAGGATGCTCAAGATGAATGCTACTATAAGGTAATCTTATACGTATAGTTTACACTTTAATATCACTTATTCACTTATCTGTGGACTTCTGATTGTTCTGTTTAATTGGTATTGTAGGATTTAATATGTTCTTTTTATCAGTATATGCATATAAGACTAGACTTGACTAAATTGCTAAAAGATCCACGACGTTTAAGGAATTTGATATTGTTAGGTTTTGGTAGAAGCCAATTGTACGACCACTTTTGGTGCTCTTTTTATTCTGAATCCATTTCGTTATCATCTAGTAGAAATACAGGGAGATGGCAACAGGTTATCTCCTAAAGATCTTGTTAAATGAGTACACTATCCCATCTCCATATCCATATGAGTCCAGAATGGTTCTTTGCACAGAAGTTCCTTAAATATACATGCATTGCGCTTGACTTTTTCTGTCTTCTGCTCTTGTATGAGATATTCCTGCAAAACACAAACTATCTTAGAGGAGTACTGATTGCTTGCATCGTTATTTCTTTGTTTGTTATTTTGAGTCATCTAATTGTCTTGCAGGAATAGAAACTTAACTAGCTACTTAAGTTATGTCTCTACCACTTGCACTTGCACACATGTTGGTTTGGGTAAAAACTTAATTGACAGTCATATATCGAATTGCACCTGCAAAGTTTTTATTTGCTAGATGAAATGTGATCCTATTTAGGTGTCATAAAGTTCTATTTTGAGTTGGCGTTGTGATATTTAGGGAAATAAAGTGGCAGTATTACGCTGCTTCCTTGCACATGCAAACACTCAGTTTCAGTAATGCTTCTGCTTTACACGGGTTCTTACTTTTGTCACTTTTAACTCTAATATTTTATCTATTCTGAAGTTGCTACTTCAGGAAGGTGGGTCATTAACTGCAGAAGGAACTGACCTTGCTGCATTCATTTCTTCTCGTTTGGATGAGAGTGTTTGGCATCACTCTTCTGATGTCAAGTTATCATATAGAAGGATAGAACTAATTATTGACTTAAATGCCTTCAATCTACATGCCGGATTCTATTTAGCGGACCCCTAATGTTTGGTATAAAACATTTGTTTGCAACATTAAGTCTGATCTGTGTCCTCTCTCCTCAGAGTTTCTAAATGTTCTTTAATTGGTGACTATATAACACCGCAAGATCAATTTTGACATCTGTGATTATCAGGTTTCTGTGCTCCTTAACCTTATTGTCCTAGACTACCTTAATATGACCTAATTAATTTAAGTGTTAGCACAATTGCCAGAGTTATCCTCGAGGATCTACCCAGTGGTAGATGGTGTGTCTGGATAGTAGATGTCATATTAACTAGGCGTTAATGTTCAGGCAACCTAAATTGTGTCCTTAAAAAGTTAATAATTCCACTTGTTTATGAGGAATGATTCTTAATATTTTCTGAAAAATGGTAGTTTCAAAAAAAATTTCTTCATTACTTTACGGGATACCCTAAGACATATTTCAGTGGGTTCTGTTATACTTTGTCGATGCAGAAGGTTCCAGGAGACATCAGTTTATGCATTTGATGGAAAGGATTGCTTGGGAACATCTGAAAATGGTTGGTACTTTGTTTGTGTCATAGTGCTCTCTCTCTCTCTCTCTCTCTCTCTCTCTCTCTCTCTCTCTCTCTCTCTCTCTCTCTCATACACACACACACACACAAGTCACCCTGTTTCTCACTCATATACAACTCAACCTCTTTTTGTCGATGTAGAAGATGCTAAAGCTGCCAGAAAATCTCTTGAAGATAATCTTGCACGGATTGTATCTCAAACAATTGCAGAGGAACAGAAGTACCAAGCAGAACAAAATATCCATAAGCAGGTAAAAGAATTGGTCTAGATAACTCGCAATATGGTTGCTTTACATTATTTATCAAACTCATTCTTTAACATTGTAAACTGACAAACTTTGTTATATTTTTGTTGTAAGTTGTACTCTGGAATGAAATTACTAGCTTAAGATTGAGGTGGATGAATTATATGCAGGCCCAGCAGGAGTTGATTCAATTGGAAGAAAAACTAGATCTAATGGAGGCTCTACTTAAAGAAAGCAAGGAATTGCAGGAATTGACAAGATATCCTCACATAGTACTCTTTTAAAGCAGTAAACTAAAGTCAGGTTGAGAAGAATTTTAAGTAAAAGTTAAAAGGGAAAAAAGAAGTTATAGTAGACGATGAAAATCTTAATTAAAGGTTTAAGAGTTCTTTTTACTCTTAAGAGTTCAACAAGGTCCTCTATTATCTGTGCAAATGAGAACCATAAAGTTCTGGGGAAAGGAATATACTTGAACTTGCATCTTTATATAAACGAACTTGTTAATGCAGAGCAATTTGCCATTCCAGTAAGATGGTGTTATAGATAATCTAGATATGCTTCGTTACTACTTGTGGTTCATGATGCAAGATTTTCTCGGTAGATATGATAGTTCATGTAATATCTGTTTTTTTTTTTTTTTTTTTTTGCTAAATTCCATGTAATATATGTTATTGACCCTTAGTTGGGAATTGTCCACTTGACCAGACCCACGCAGACATCTGAATTTGAAGTTCTTTCTGCTTCACTTGGAAATGAGTTGCAGAATAGGTGCCTCTGTCCCAGTTGCCATCGAGATAATGTGGAAGCCTTAGGCGGGATTCTTCAGGCAAACAGTGAAAGTTAGTTGTAAGTATATGCCATGTGATTTCTGGATTCTATATGTTTTTGCACAACTTAATTCGTCAAGAAGTACTTGAAGTAACTAGACTCTTTTTCAGTCCAATCTCATAACAGATTTGCTGCTACTACAGAAAATGAAGCTAAATCTCGATTTTTTGCATGACAAATCCAACTTCACACTGAAAAGGTGAGATTATATGCCATTCTATACTCCGAAACTTATCTTCCTGTGTTCTTTTATAAAACTTGAGTTTTTTCAAGTCCTTGTACATGTATCCTGATGCACAAACTTTCAATTTTACTGTACATAAGACTTGATGTGGTATTGAACCAACATGTAAATATTTCTTGTTGGATTAGCCATTTGGTGATGGTACTTGGGATGATAAAGGATTGGTAAAACTTTATACTGCTATGCCTCTTAAAAATCCTGACCAATAGACCATGTCAACTGTGAGAAAATTGTTTTCTTTTGGTATTTGGCTGGATAGTGGAGAATCTGGAGATGGTGTGTGTTGAGATATTGCAACTGCTCTGCTTATCGGTCTTTGTGGTAATTTTGGTTCTATGTTTACGAACTTACAGTTAATAAGTAAAATGTTGGTAGCACTTCAGTTTCATCTATTTGTATACCTCCCTGCAATAAATAGTATTAGTAACAACAACATTATTGAAGTGAAGGTATCTAACTAAGTATAAACACTTTCATGTTGTTTCCACCTCAGTGATTGATTAGCTAATCTAAGGAAGTACTGGAGATCTTATAAAAGCACAAGGTAACTAGGGTTCTTATATCATTGTAAGGACAGATCATGGGGACTAGTCTAAAAAAATGGTAAGCCTCAGATTGTCAGAAATACCAGCCATACAAGCTTATAATAATCTAAACCACCAAAAACCTAGCTCATTTTTACCAATACCATGCTTCAGTAATTTTCTTCTCTCTTCTTCTACTTTAATGCCACTTGAATAGTGATTGTTGAGAAACTAGTTTAGCTTATTATGAGATCTAAATTTTAGAATCATGAAAATATTTTTTAATTTTAATTTTTTTAGTCTTACGTCAGTTTGGTCGTTTGCACCAAAATTTTAGGATTCACATTTTTACTGGACGGGAAAAGTGCGTTGCAGTGAAAGCAAAACTAATTCCCATGAGTGACATGCTGAAGATACTGATCACTGAACCTTTTTTTCTCGAATAACAATGATTCAGCAAGCTACTGAACTAACTCTAACACTTATTTGGTACCTCTGCCAACCGTCTTCATCCACACACTTATAAAGACCCACCCCAACATCTCCTTGATTACAATAAAGCATGTGTTTGCCCAAACTCTTTAATTGTCTTATGAGTACCTGCGTCTAACATTACACTCAGACATGGGCATGAACACCTTTGGGCCTAAATCATGCATGAATTCACAATATTGCCAAGTCTCCGGTTAACATAGTGATTACTGAACATGTACTTGCCACTCTGATTTGGAAATATAGTGTATTTTGCTGTTGGCATTTAACCTGTATTAGTGATTCTTTTCTCATATTGGCACCAGCATAGATACCTTTTGACGTCCCATTGGATTCATGGGAAGTGTATATGTAGGACAACGATTTTGCCAAAAAGAGTTTGCTTGATAAGCAGGTCACATTTTTTACCTTCTGTCAGGTCTTCGACTCCAGTTACAATTCATGAAATTAGGGGAACTATTTACTGAAACCTTCAATGAAAAGATGTTTGCTTGTTGGACTCTATAACTTGGATGATTGTGATCTGAATTTTAGACCTTATAACCTACCTAAGGACATATATGCCAGCACATTCCTTGATTTTTAAGCATATCCACATTTAAAGCCGTTTACTCCCAACTGGAGATCTTTCTGCAACTCCCCCACATATTTTAAACCGATACTCATGATAGACTTTATAAACCCAAATTCCTCATTATTATGTACTCTTGCAAATTTAAGTAGAGACTTTAATGAAGGCTACCACTCCTTCTACATGCCGTGCAGCTGTTAACTTATTTGTCTTGTTATCTTCATACTGTATATATATTTTCTGTATATATTATTTAGCTAAACTCTAGAGGGTATATCTAGAACAGTAGAACTTTCAACTATGAGTAGGGGTAAGAAGTGTACATTTTACACTTCCAAAACCAGCTTCTGAGTGGTGAGATACAATGAGTGTGTTTGGGTTTGATATATTATGCATTTAACCCTTTTTGAAAATTGTTCAATACCTCTCTTAAAAAAAATAAATATATTTGTAACAGAGACATAACATCAATCAATACCACAATCTTCAGGAATTCCGAATAAAAAACTATGTGAAAACTATGTTTGTCATGACTATCCTACACTGATACGAGGTGGTACACTGATGTGAGGATTATGAGCTGGTTGCTGAAAACTATTTCTTCTCCTAATCTTAGGTTGATCCGATACAAGATATTTCTGTCTAAACATAGTAATGAAAGCCTCCACTTTTTCGTTTAGTTCCTCCTTTGACAGGCCACTTGCTTTCTTATTATCATCATCTTCACTTTCTTCTCCTTCATCAATATTACACATTTCGTTCACTATCTCTGTTTTGTTGTCACTCTCTACCATCTTGGAAACATCTTGATTGCTGCTTTTCTCCAAGTTACTACATTGTCGCATCTGTACCTCGTCCTTAGTACTTGTCTGCTCTTCTTGAGCATCACTACCAACTACTTCATTTGTTAAACTTGGGCATGTATGATAGTTGCTAGATGTGAACAGAATAGCTAAGAGTAAGAGGTTGAGCACAATGAATACAAAAACTCGCCACTGCTCGAAGAACGAGACTAGGGTGGCACGTTCCAAACACGCCATCAGCACCGCGGCTCCAGCTGCAAACCTTACAGCATGTAGGTGCTGTTCATCTTGTTTCTTCTCCATTGTATATATTATATAAAAGTACTCTTTTAAGTATTGTATAGCCACCACTTTATATAGAGTAAAAAGGGTAACTGAGAATGCCCGTGATATTGTGGTTTATCATCCAAAATGCCACTAATGGGAAGCAAAAGTATGCGTTGGATATGATATGATAATGAGGCAGAGTCAGGCCTAATGATCAGGTGACGGTGAGTGTGCTTAGAGTTTGGGAGACCACAAGACATTCTCTGTCGAATTGCTAGCTGTGCGTCATATATTCATAGTAATACTATATAATGTAGCTTAGTACTAGGAGGTTTACATCTGCCGTTTTTTATGTTGCATTCCTCCTTACATATTACTAGTATCAGTAGTTTTTATTTTAAGCAAGTATGTCATCTAAGATGAAAAAGTTAGATCTGTGCATAAAATAAATAAATAAATATATTTTTTGGCCAAGTTTGTGCACACAACATTGATTTCCATATTAAGTAATATTTATTTCAATGCTAAAACTGAATGTAACATTTAAATAGCCTTGTTTACATGATTGGGAGTATTGGGCTCGAGGAAGTGGTGAAGATTTAGAAACAGAGGACAGGGACAAAACGTTGTGTAGGTCTGGGGAATGTTTAATTAGTTGAAACCAATAAGAATCGAAAAAATAAGATCATGAGATTGTTTGATCTATCCAGAATAAGATTCCTATTTCAAACCAAGTTAGTATTAGTACACACATTGACACAGAAGAATTAAAATTTCTATTTCTACTACTCTTTTTATCAGAATTAAGCATCATCCTAATTCCTTTTTATCGATATGTAAAGTTTATTGAATAGTGTAAGTATTGACAAATGACAATAATGATAATGAAACGCAGGAGTGCAGAATAAACATGGGAAAGTGGGGTTCTGGTGTTGGAAATCGCATGCGCTTTATGCCGGCATCTGAAAGCTGAGTAACCACGGAAAAAGATATTTTTTGGGAAGTGGGTGCAGTACTAGTGTACTAATAATATTCCGAGTGATACTTTGAAAAGTGGCAGGTGACAACAACGGGGCAACAATTAACAAACGAATAGTGGAACAAAACAAGCCCCGAGCTTTGAATTTCGTCAGTTGTACATTATCTTCTGTATACTCGCAAATTATTTAGCTTTAACTAATTTCAAGTTTAACAAATTATGAACATGTTCAAATCATAATTCTTACAATTATATATACTTTTGGTAAACAATTAGACTTTGTGATGGATAGGAAAAAATTATTTGTAAATGAACTGTAAATTTAGAACTTAAAAGGTCACGTTTCGTGTAAGACTAGAAATTTCTTATATATACATAATAAAAGTACTTTGGGTAAAGTTCAAGCTCTACCAATGCAGGAGTATATGAGCTATGGTTCTAGAATTCAACAATTCAGCCAATCAATTATCCATTAAAAACTTTTAGAATGTTTGACCTATTTGATTTTTAAACTTTAATTAATCATTATGTTTTTTTTATCGGATATCAATATCTCTGTTATATAAAGGAGGATATGCGGGCGCTTAGGTGGCATTATAAGATCGTCTCAATCTATTTTTCTAATTTTCTTAGAATTTTTGAATTTTAAACACTAATAAATAAGAAAAATATCTTTTATTGTATTAGAAGTAGAATAGGTGTTCGAATTTATAGATGAGAGGAGATCGAATTTATAGGAAAAACATATAATTAGAAGTTTTATTGGAAGTAAAACAAGTATTTAAAATTTATAGGAAACGATATAATTAGAAGTTTTATTGAAAGTAGAATAAGTATTTAATTAAAAGGCATATGGTTAAAAGTTCTATTGGAAGTAGAATAAAAATTCGGGAAAACATATAATTAGAAGTTATATTGAAAGTAGAATAATTATTTAATTATATGACATATGATTAAAAGTTCTATTGGAATTAAGTAGAATAGGAGTTCGAATAAACATTAATAAATATAAAAATATCTTTTAACATATTAGACGTATTATAGATGTTTGAATTTATAGATGAGAAGAGTTCGAATTTATAGGAAAGACATAGAATTAGAAGTTCTATTGGAAGTAGAATAAGTATTTATAAGACATATGATTAAAATATTTATTGGAAATAGAATAAAAATTCGAATTTATAAAAAAACATATAATTATAAGTTCTATTAAAAGTAGAATAAATGTTTTAATATATAGAGAAGACATATACTTAAAACTTTTATTGGAAGTAGAATACAAGGACGGTAGTGACATTTTTACGATATTCTAAAATTTTATATTTTTTATACAAGTTATTTATGCTTCTATTAGGAAAATTGTCATAAATCCATTACTAATTTCATAAAAAAAGTATTCATATTTAAAAAGAAAAGAACTTATGTGTTAACATAATAAAAAACATTCTAATGTCGTAACCCTAAATATATATATATGAGTATCTATAATATGAAGAGAAAATAATATATTTTGTTATTTTTTAAAACTCCATAAATTTTAGAAAGCTTGGAGAAATAAAAATTGGAATTCACTGTATTTTTAGATTTTCATTTTGAGGAAAAAAAAGTTTTATAAGATAAGTATCATCAATAATATGTAATGAAATTGGAATTTTGAGCCTAAACGAGAGTGGTTCGAAACGTGTTTAACGGATGATGGCTCACTAGAAAAGATTCTATCAGCTATTTGAATTTGATATTGATGATATAAATTTTAATTCATTTTTAGGATTTGATTTTTATGAATAACGTTGTTATACAAGTAATATATGTAAAAGTTAGGGTTTTGATATTACGAGAGAGCGGTTCAATAGGAATAATCACGTTTAACAAGAAAGCGGTTCATTAAAGAAAATCGTGTTAAATATTAAAATTTAATATTAATGATATAATTGAAAATAAATATATTTTAATTTTTTATAATTTTAGGATTTTAAATATTAATAACTCAATAACTACTATCTTTTAACAATTTAGAAGCATAATAGGTGTTTAAATTTATTGAGAATAAGAGTTTAAAATTATAGAGAAGATGTTTAATTAAAAAATTTATTGGAAATAGGATAGGTGTTTGTAAGATATAAAATTAAGAATTTTATTATAAGTAAAATATGAGTTCTAATTTATAAATAAGAAGAGTTTAAATTTATAGAAAATACATGTAATTAAAAAATTAATTAGAGATAGAAAAGACGTTTGAATATATAAGGAATACATATAATAAAATGTTTTATTAGAACTAGAATACGAGGACGGTGAATACGTCTTATACAATTTTAAAACTATAAAGAAATCTTTTATTTTAACTTTTTTATACAAGTTAATTATACTTGCATTAGAAAAATATGTCCACAAATTCAATATTATTCTCGTAATGAAAAATCTTCGCATTTAAAATATTGATGTCTTAACATAACAGAAAAATATTTTCATGCGGAAGCTGTAAATTAATTCAGGAATATCTATAATATACAAAAAATATAAAATGTATTTTCATCTTTTAAAACTTCATAAATATTAGAAAGTTTAAATAATGTAAAAATTGGAATATACTCTCTTTCAAGATTTTAATTTTTAAGAAAAAAGTTATTTCATAAAATAAGTGTTATAAATAATATGTAATGAAGTTAGAATTTCAGTTTCAAATAAGAATGGCTCGAAACATGTTTAAACGGGAAGACCGCTCACTAAAAAAGATTGTAGATTTTAGAATTTGATACTAATGTCGCAATTTTTTTTTTTAGGATTCAATTTTTATGGATAAAAATTATTATATACGTTTTTATAATATATGTTAATGTTGGGATTTCGATTTTAACGAGAGAGTGACTCAACTGAAAGAATCGTGTTTAACAAAAAAATCAGTTCATTAGAAAAGATTATGATTAACTACTAAAATTTAATATTGATAATATAATATAACGTAAATATATATTGATTTTTTTAAAAAAAAAAAAATTAATGCCTCCGCGAAGCACGGCTTTTATTGAATAGTTTAAAAATAAATTTAAAACTAAAATAAATCTACTAATTAAATATCGTAGAATTTATGATATAACAAACATGTTTAATAAATAACAAGTAGAATGAGACTAATATATTAAATCATATTATACTATTAAAATACATTAAATTTTTATTATGATTAATTCCCGATTTCTCTGTTAATCTATTTTTACAATATTTATAAACACAAAATAAAGGTGTGGTTTAACATATTTTTCTCGAAAAAAGGATAACTTTTCATTTAGTTAAAAGCTCTCGATTTTTCTATGCAATCAACTTGTTTACATTAGCAATCCAATGTGTCGGAGACAAGAATGAGCGGAGGGAACCTTGGGGTTCTCGGAACAAAGGTAACAAAAGAATTTCCGGTGGATATTGATTTTTGAGATATATAAAATATTTTTAAT
This sequence comes from Saposhnikovia divaricata, assembly GCA_036435485.1. Taxonomy (NCBI): domain Eukaryota; kingdom Viridiplantae; phylum Streptophyta; class Magnoliopsida; order Apiales; family Apiaceae; genus Saposhnikovia; species Saposhnikovia divaricata. The sequence goes on from CM071594.1 coordinate 200,856,840, forward strand.
ACAATCTTGCTACCGATATCATTAATGTTATAAATTTTTCTTGAAAAATTCTGAAAACTTAACTTATCCCACTTTTTTTACTTGAGTAATATAAGATTAACATAAAAGTAAGAGACTATAGCAACATTATATCCTCCACGAGATGTTTCCTTGATCTTTATGAATTCTTGCAAAATGATTAACTCGGTAGAAAACAAATTTAATTGTTTTGTAAAAACTAATTCGTTTCATGTATGTAGTCAGCTGCTGCAGAAATGTTAGTCTGAATACAAAGCCAGTTACTACTAGAAATCAAACATGTAAGGTTTATAAAAATAGCTGATAACATAGCTGACAACTCTGAAAACCGATTTTGACATGTATAAAATATATAGCTGCGACTGTGGATGTGTACTAATTAACCTGTCTTTAAACCTCCTTCGATGTTCTTCAAGTCTTCAACTCTTTGGTGATGGAGTCTCTGTTACCATCTTTTTCCGGACAACGATATAAGCTGCACCATTGAGAAAAATACACGATTAAGAAGAGAGAGTACCTTAAACACATCATTTATAAAACAAAGACTGAAACTTAAGTTTTTATGTGTTTTGTTATAACATTTAAATATAAAAAATGTTGACAACTCAGATGTAACTTAGCTGCTTACTTTAGTGCACTAACTCATGAAGAGCGTACTTATTTGAACATATCAGTTACAAACAGAATATTAAATATGCAGAATCGGCAAGAATTAGTCTCCAAACCAGAAAAATATATACAATGAAAACCCACCGGTAAAACACAAAACAGAAAGGAAAAGCCAGATGTTCATAACTGTACAATTCGCTCATCTCAGCAAACAAATCTATAGGATGCCTTAAAATTTATACTGACTTCTGAAGCAAATTTCAGTTTTAATTCCTAATATGACAAAAAACAAAATTTAGAAAGGATACAATCACCTACCTGTCGAGCAACTTGAGACAATCGTCTGCTTTCTCCAGCTGATTCCTTTATATCCACTTTCTCTTCTTCCCTTGTTTGCCCTTCCGGAGATGAACACTCAACTAGATTGATAGCTGTTTTCTTATTGTGTTTCCTACTAAATTCATGTAGAACACTGCTCCTGTCAACATGGCTTGCAGTTCCATTAGTAGGGCCTTCTGTTTTAGCATTAAGTGAATTAGAAACTGTAGAAAATTCGTTTGCAACCCCAATAATCTTTGTAGCATTACCAATATCATTTTGTTTTACCACCTCTGAAGCCTCTATAAAAGCATCATCCTTGCCTTCAGCATTATGCCCATATCTGTGATCTCTATCCATTTGGAGCTCAGTATTTGTATCCTCATTAATAACAGCCTTTGATTCAGTTAATGTTGAATCATGTTTAATGGAATTCATCTTGCAACGGGAAAGAAATGGTGGCACAGAGGATGGATCAATATTGTCATCCTGATATCTGGCTTTTCTTTTCCGGATGCTTCTTCGGGCTACGAACAAAGCTTGATTATTGTCACACTGTATCTTTCTGTCCAACATGGAAATTTTTTCCACTGATTTCATCTTGTCAGGCTTGTTCTGAGGTAAACTAAAACCAAACTTGTTATATTCATTACCCAGAATTGAATTGTTTTTCTGGTGTGAGATATATGAAGATTGCTGCTGGATCTTAGGGTACTTGTTGCCATGCAAACTGTTCAAAGTTGCTTTGGCTTTTCCATTTCGAGACTTTTTCCTTTTCAGAATACAGCTCTTCACAGGTTGATCGTGGACAGTAGTTGAGTGATCTGGCAATTTCACTAATCTGTCTGCGTTCTTCATGGCATCCAAGTCTCTGTTGGAAGAGAATGAAGCACATGTCTCAACTTTATGTTCATGCTCGTTGTCAGTGTCACTCTTTATTGGCATCAGTTGATTAGCAAAATTTCCATAAAGCAGTTTTTCATCCAACAAGTTCCTCTCAAACGCTCGTATTCTCTGCGTACATCCATTTCTGTACAACTGCGGCTCCTTGCTTTCCAAGATTACAGATGATAAATTAGGTTCATAATCAAAGAAGTTCCCAACTTGAGCAATATCTTTCGGAGTTTGTTTTGTTATGTTATGGCACTTGTTGAACTGAGGAGATGTCAAAGGCGAGGTAAATTGCTGATCCTCATTAGCTGCAAAATCACAGCATATTACATCATCCATTTCATTAAAACTACTTGCATACACATTGCTACTCTTCACTGTATCTAACTGATCATGAGTTTGGCTTATTTCTGATCTGAGGTCCAGTATCATCTCTTCAGTTTCATTCAGCTGAGCTTCCAACTCTGCAATTCTTCTACTCTGATTTAAGGATGTAATCTCTGCTTCGGAGGTCTTTGACAATGAAAAGTCTAAATTAGTACTAGATTAAGAGAAACCTATAGTCACTAGAGTTATGAACTTCATACATTTAGCAGCTAGTGGCAATATAAGTATTTAAAAATTCAAAATTAAAACGGAACGCGAAAAGTTTCTTATGGTCAAGTAATATTTAATAAATTACTTGTGTCATCGCCATCTAAAGTCACTATACCATCCCCAAATTCGTACATACTACTTAAACTAAAGGACAATATTTTATATGCTGGAAAAGCATGACATCGGTCTGCTAACGTTAAAATAGACAGAAAGACAAATGAATTCACATTACGACTAGTGGTGGAGGGGGGGTTAACGAGAATAAGATTTAAGTCATCCAAAAAATTGACAAAAAAGAGGATTCATGATAGTAGGTAAGAAGTTAAGTTTACCAAATAAGATCAAAAATTAACTTCTACTGCAATAAAGATGGAATTTACTCTATTTATCAACTTACTGAAATGTAGATTATTGTGATAAACCTCAAAACATGTGAAACAAAAAAAAATAAAGTATAAAAAAAATCTTTCAGCTGCTAAATTTCCAATTTAAAATGGCCTGCTTATGTAGTTATGTATTACTACATGTTACTATAAAATCGAATTTCACTTTGGGGATCAAAAAGAACATATGTAATTTCATTCCATATTATACTTTCAAGCTTGAAACTGCACACAAAAATCAGCTTAACGTGTTGATCTATTAAACTCAAATGGATGCCAGATAGTGTACTAGAAGATTTATTGTGTACGAATTCTTAAGCAAAACCACCCTCCCCTCCTCGGAAAAAATAGATAAACAAAAAACAAATCAGAAAAGAAACAAATAAACAAGATAAAGTCATCAGAATCTCATTTTCATTATTATTTAGCAGCCTCATAATTTTGTAGCATGGAACATTCATATGCTTCGTCTGGTTGAAAGGAGCAAATTGAGACATTAATTCAACAAACTGTGTACTAATTTGTAGGCCAAAAGGTGCAAATGTGCAACCCAAATACACACGCATATGGACACAATTACACAGACAAAAGCCGGAATGACACACACCTCCATTAATCCGTATATAATCTGATATGACTCAATCTTTAAATTTCTATTCCCCACATTCCACAAATTTATTTTCGCCAAATTATAGCAAACGGCAAGACCCCCAAAACCCGAAATTGACACTACATTTCGCTCATTACATAAACTTCCTACATCCAAAGGCCATTCTACAGATAAAAAAAAAAAACCCAACATCGAAACAAATGAAATACGAAAGGAGCAAGATTACCGCGACATCACACATGTGCTTAACACGAAGGAGCATACGAAGCGCTTCTTGTTTAGTAAAATCAATATCTTTCTGCAAGAAAACAGCTTTTTGCTCAGACAACATCACACGAGCAGCAGCCTCTTTATTTATGTTGAATACAATCTCAGCACAAGCCTTCCTTAAAGCCATAATCTACATTAATCACACCAATTAAAAATAAAAAATAAACCCATATCAAAAATCAAATCAAAAATGCATTTCAACAACTGTCAAACACCAAACATAAACAAACAGTACTAAGAACCAACATATACATACATATAAAAGAGAGATAAATAATGTTACCTGGGCTTGTTCGTCCATGATCGGATGTGTTTGGATTGGGAGCTCACACTTTGTGTGTGTGTGTGTGTGTTCGGGTCAATCGTTGTTGTACTAGAAATGGCGATGTGTGTTTGTTTCTGATGCCGATTTGATGTATACATACATGTCGAGGACTGAAATTTGTAAGTATATTTGTACGGGCTTTTCCGCGTATTTTTTTGTCAAGTATTTACGGACTTCGTGCACTTATTTCTTGTGCAACAACTATCAATCGTCACATATAGTCCATATTTCCACGTAATTATTAAAGGATTATTATGTTTACTTGCTTATAGTCCGAATGCATAAATTATTTTTAATTTGTTTATAGTGTAATGTAATATTATAAATATTAATTTTAATATGTTATTGGAAGAATTCCAACCTTACATCTTTTTATATAATAATTTTAGTATTAAATATAAATTAATACGTTGTTGGCAGGAATCGAACCTTAAATCTCTGTATATAACAACTTCTTTGTACATAATAATTTTTAGTATTAAATATAAATTATATGTTGTTGGCGGGAATCTAATATTAGATTTCTGTATATAATAACTTTTAGTATTATTGTATTCAACGATCATGATTTATTTGAGTTGAATACCTAACGGTTGTGGATACAGATAACCAAAATGAGAGGATAATCAAAAAATGGAATTAACCAAATTACAAATTATACCTCCTTTCGCTTATTATTATAGAATAGTATAGATATGGATAGTATAGATTTTATAAAAAAAATTATATATGTAACTAATAATAAGTTGTTTTTTGATTTTTTTTGTCATATATTATTATTAACTATATTTTTTTTCAATATTAACGTAAATTACATGCACATATGAAGTATAGAAGACAAACATGAATTTTTGTTTTGAACCGTAACTATTTAGTAGTTAAAGTCAGGTTTGATTTGAATTGTTTCTCGAAAGCCATGGCGTAGTAGGTTTTTATAGAAGATTCGTGCTTATGTATTCATAATTTTTATTTCTATCCTGTAAATTAAATTTTTGGTGTGCGGATGGTATAGATTTTGTAAAAACATTATATACGTAACTAATAATAAGTTGTTTTTTGAATTTTTTCTTATATCTTATTATTACCTGATTTTTTTTCAATATTAACGTAAATCATATGCACATATGAAGTATAAAGACAAACACGAATTTTTGTTTTGAACCAGAACTATTTAGTAGTTAAAGTCGGGTTTGATTTAGATTATTTTTCAAAAATAGGGAATAGTAGGTTTTTATAGAAGAGATGAGGGCTGCTTCATGTTTATGTACTCGCAATTTTTTAATGCTATCTTGTAAATTAAATTTTTGGCATGTACTAATATCAAAATTAATAGATGATTAATGATGTTATAATATTAAATTTAATAGATGATTAATGTTTTGAAAATTGAATTTTATCATATGTTTTATTTTGGATTATTTCCCGAAAGCCAGGGCGTAATAATTTCCTATAGAAGAGATGAGGTTGTTTTGTGCTTAAGTACTCGCATTTTTTCAATGCGATATTGTAAACTAAATTTTTGGCGTGTATTAATATCATATTTAATAGACGATTAATAAGTTTCTAATATTAAATTTAATATATGATTAATGAGTTTTAAAAAGTGAATTTTATCATATGTTTTATTAGTATATTTAGGGTTATAAATATTAAATTTAATTATGTTGAAAAGTGAATTTTATCTTATGTTTTATTAATATATTTAGAATTATAAATATTAAATTTAATTATGTTGTTAGTGAGAAACGAACCCTTGACCTACGGTAGTACTCACTTATTATCGCTTTTACTCTTATTATATAATACTAGTTGATAAAGCCGCGCTTCGCGGCGGCGTTACAATATTTTTTAAAAAATTCAATACATTTACGTTATATTATAATATCAATATTAAATTTTAGTAATTAAATAATCTTCTCTAATGAATCAATTTCTTGTTAAATACGATTCTTTCGATTGAGCCGCTCTCTCGTTAAAACTGAAATCCCAACTTTTTAACATATATTATAAATACTTATATAATATTTTTTATCTATAAAATCGAACCGTAAAAATAAAAAAAAATTATGACTTCAGTATCAAATTCTTATAGCTAATACAATCTTTTCTAGCGAGTCGTCTTCCCGTTAAATACGTTTCGAGCCACTCTTATTTGAAACTGAAATTCTAACTTCATTATATAAAGAGAGTAAATTTCAATTCTTATATTCTTTAAACTTTCTAATATTTATGGAGTTTTAAAAGATGAAAATACATGTTATATTTTCTCTATATTATAGATATTCTTGTATTTATTTACAGTTTCCGCATTAGAATGTCTTTCTGTTATCTTAACATATCAAAAAAAAATAAAATACGAAGACTTTTCGTTACGGAAATAATATTGCATTTATGGATATATTTTTGTAATGCAAGTATAATTAACTTGTATAAAAAAGTTAAAATAAAGGATTTCTAGGAAAAAAGATGTACAGTTTTAAAAAATCGTATAAGACGTCTCCACCGTCCTCGTATTCTACTTCAAATAAAATATTTTATTTTATGTATTAATTATATATTTAAACATCTTTTATACGGTCTTATCTAATGAACCGCTTTCTTGTTAAACACGGTTTTTACTATTGGTTCGCTCTCTCGTTAAGACAAAAAACCTAACTTTTACCTATATTACTTGTATGATAATGTTTATCCATAAAAATCAAATCCTAAAAATAAAATAAAATTTATAACATCATATGATATTTTAATAGCTAGTACAATCTTTTATAGTGAGCCGTCTTCATGTTAAACACATTTCGAGTCGCTCTCGTTTGGGATCGAATTTCTAACTTCATTACATATTATTGATGATACTTATCTTACACAACAATTTTTTTTCTTGAAATCAAAACCTAAAAAATAGAGTGAATTCCAATTTATACTTTTTCTAGATTTTCTAAATTTTTTGGAGTTTTTAGAAAATGAAAACACATCTTATTTTCTCTTTATATTATAGATATTCATGTATTTATTTAGGATTCCTGCATGAGATTGTTCTTTTACTCATTGTTCTTTTATTATGTTAATACATTAATTCTTTTCTTTTTAAATACGATGACTTTTTTCATGACAATAGTATTGGATTGCATGAGATTGTTCTTTTACTCATTGTTCTTTTATTATGTTAATACATTAATTCTTTTCTTTTTAAATACGATGACTTTTTTCATGACAATAGTATTGGATTTATGAATAAATTTTCCTAATATAAGTATAATTAACTTATATAAAAAATATATAATTTAGAAGATCGTACTTTCTATAAAATATTTAATTATATGTCTGTTTATAAGTATAATTAACTTATATAAAAAATATATAATTTAGAAGATCGTACTTTCTATAAAATATTTAATTATATGTCTGTTCTATATATTTAAACACCTACTCTAGTTCTAGTAGAACTTCAATATATCAATATATATATATAAAGGAGGATAGCGGAAGTTTAGGTGGCTTCGAACTCTTATTCTCTATAAATTCGAACTCTTATTCTACTTCCAATAGAACTTTTAATCGTATGCCTTATAAATACTTATTATACTTCCAATAGAACTTCTAATCATATGTCTTCCCTATACATTCGAACTCTTCTCCTTTATAAATTCGAACACCTATTCTACTTCAAATATGCTAATTGATATTTTTATATTTATTAGTGTTTAAAATTCTAGAAAATTAGAAAAATCGATTGAGACGATATTAGAGCGCCACCTAAACTTCCGCTATCAGTTTAGGTGACTTCGAACTCTTATTCTCTATAAATTCGAACTCTTATTCTACTTCCAATAGAACTTTTAATCGTATGCCTTATAAATACTTATTATACTTCCAATAGAACTTCTAATCATATGTCTTCCCTATACATTCGAACTCTTCTCCTTTATAAATTCGAACACCTATTCTACTTCAAATATACTAATTGATATTTTTATATTTATTAGTGTTTAAAATTCTAGAAAATTAGAAAAATCGATTGAGACGATATTAGAGCGCCACCTAAACTTCCGCTATCCTCCTTTATATATATATATTGATGATTGATGATATAATTTATTTCAAAAAATAAGTATGACTAAATAAAAAATTATTCACATGTAACTTGAAATTTATAAATCTATCATAAATAAATATTATAAAAGGTTTTATGTTACAAAACCATCGTTTATAAGGTGCAAACTTATTTTAAATATAATTTCTTAAAAATTATGAATAAGTTCATTTTTTTTTTTAAAAAAAAAATAAGCTTTAGTGTTTAAATTTTGTTTTCCGGTAAATAAAACTTATTCCGCAATGTTTAACAAGAGCATAGGATCATTGTCGTCTTTATACCTCCTATGTTAGAGAAATTAGAAATTAGACAAAAAAAAAAAAGAAAAAAAAAGGGTTTGTCTACTGTGCTCAAGGGTACATGTTAATAATTTGTATTTGATAAATTGAAAAATTTTGATTGGTGGAAATTTTTGTGCATATAAGAGGGTCCATCATTATTATTGAAATATTTATCAATTAAAATTTAACAACGAAGCAAACACGAATTCTTAGCTCCCTTGAACATGCACTAGAAAAACCAAAAAGAAAAAACCAACAAATGATATTAGTCATCTCATCGAAATAAGAATGACGCCAAAACTGGAAATTAAAAAATTAGGTAAACAAAAATCAAATGATACTTAAACTTTTAATAAGAAAATGTTAACAAGATCAATAATCTTTTCTATATATAATAGGACAACAAGGGAATAATTTAAGGGCATTTTGAGCCAATGAATCTCCTATAAAATTATGAGTTTGTCCTTATTTATTACAAAATTACATTGATTTGCCATTTCCTTATTTGAAGAGAAAAAAATAAGTTATTTTATGTTTTTTGGTATGGAAGTAAAACTCTTTTTACATAAGTTCGATCTTTCTATTATCCTATTTTCACTATTATTTTAACTTATAAATAAAAATAGTAATGACAAATATTAGTTTCAAATTTGAAATTTTAGTTTTCAAAATATGGTACGTAATTATATACACTAACTTCAAAATTTACTCCACTCTCTTATTTTAAATGAGTTAGTTTATTTTTGTTGTGAATTGAATCATTAACCTCGTCCAAATAATTCATCCTTCCGATCGATCATTGTACTGTATATATTTTTGGTTTTAGTTAAATTTTTTTAGATAAATTCGACCTCTTATTTATTCTATTTTTACTACTACTTTCATTTTTGAGCAAAAGATAATGGTGATTCACATTACTTTTAAAATATTGTATTTTAGTTTATAAAACATGGTACGTGATTATATGTACAACTAATTTAAAATTTTGATAATAATATCACGCGATGTAAATTGATTTATTTTCAATTAATTAAATATTTCTTACATATAATATTAACTATAATATATTTTATATCTAAATAATAATATATAATTAAAAGATGAGATCCTTAAAAATGTTAGACAATACAAAAGTTAAAAATAATGAATCATGTAGATAAGTTGAAAAAGATAAACTTCCTTGAAAAAGGATCATATAATATGTAATAATACAAAATATATGAATCACTTAATATCATATGTACATCGATTAAAAGTTCTATAATACACATAGAGAAATTTTGGTCGGAAAGAATATTAAAAAATTCAAAATAAATTGTAAAAAGGATTAAAATATATAGTCAAGTTAACAAAAATCTTAGAAGATAGCATATTGCATAGCATACACATACACAGAATATTATGATCGATCAATCACATTATATACAATGAGGTATTTAAAATTATTTAAAATTTTATGCAATTAGTTTTTTATATGCTGATTGGACAACATCTTTAGTGAAATATTACGTGGGTAAATAATAGGTTTATTCAGTTGTCAAAATTATAACTGATATATGAATAAATATGTCATTCGTGTACGACTCATTTATTTTATTATTGTATTCTTAAATATACCTTGAAAGAGAAAGATATCAAAATAACTTTATTTCTCCCTCTTATGTATTGACTAAATTCCTTATGAAAGAATGGCAAAAGATGAGGATAAAATATTAAAAAATATCACTCCAAAAATTTATTTATAGAGATGAAAAATTCTAAGGAGGATTAAACCGAAAAACCTCCTTATTATTTAAATATAAAGTTCTTTTACCCAAATTTATTATAATAACAAATTACTAGATGTTTTATACTTGTGACATAAATTTGTACAAATTGGTGTAAATGTATTATAATATATCCAACATATTTATATGCCACTAAATATCTTACTTTGAGTGCTTATCTGAATAATTAAATCAAATTTTCTGTCAAACAAAATTGGTACATTATAACAAACATGTTTTAACGGAAACTATACAATCATGTCCATATATATTATTTAAATTGTAAAAATAAATAAGTTTATATCAATTTCTTGAAGATAATCCGTGCCTCGCACAGGTTATTATGCTAGTATTGTAAATATATTATAACTAATAATATATAATAGATATTTAGAGGGAGATCAAGAAGAGAAATTATATTACTTAAAACATGTATCACAAGTTGGAATAAGGTGTCTATTTATAGTAGGGATGGGCGTCGGGTCACTTCGGGATCGGGGAGTGCAATCCCCGCCCCCGATCCCCGAATCAGTACTTGCTCCCCGAACCCGTCCCGATCCCCGAATGGGGAATATTTTGCTCCCGATCCCCGCCCCAAACGGTGAACGGGGATCCTCGCGGGAAATCGGGAATTTTTATTTTTATTAAAAAAATAAATTTAATACATTTCCTAACAAATTTCATAAAAATAATAAATTGCTAAATTATGATATATGATATATATTTTAAATTCAATGACCCATTTTAAAAAATATTTTGAATTAATTTTTATTCGTACTAAAAAATATAATTAAATTACTATAATTAAATTAAATTTTACTATTAAACTGTTGAATAAGTGGAATGAATTAAATAAATTTAAGCACTTATAATATACATAAATATTTTTACTGATAATAATTTAATTATATATATATATATATATGTATGTATTAAAAATAAAAGCGGGGATCGGGGCGGGGATTTTCTAATCTCCGACCCCGCCCCGATCCCCGAATTATGTTTAAAATATTTCCCGCCCCGAACCCAAAAAATTCCCCGAATCCCGATCCGAACGGGGCGGGGATCGGATCGGGGTTGAGCGGGGCGGGTGAAATGCCCATCCCTAATTTATAAGCTCTGAAGATATAAGTTTACAAGAATCTAGAAAGTCAAAAGTCTTAAGTTACAAAGACTTGAAAGGTCAAAAGTTTTAGTATTGAAGGGCCAAGAGTCCATTCATGAAAATTTTAGAGACATACATATTGTAACACTTCCCCTTGAATGTCTATTTTTCAATAATCATGCCTCGTTAAAACCATTATAGGAAAAATTCAATGGGAAAAAAATCCTAATAAAGGAAAAAGAGTACAACGATACTGAAAATTACTTTAGGTCCTTAAGTCGGCGCATTCCAATCATATGTACCAATTTCTCAAAAAATTTCGGGGGCAATGACTTTGTAAATAAATTTGCACGATTGTCACTGGAAAGAATTTGTCGAACTTCAATCTCTCCATTTTCTTGAAGGTCATGTGTGAAGAAGAATTTAGGGGAAATGTGCTTAGTTTGTTGCCTTTAATGTAACCTCCCTTTAACTGTTCAATACATGTTGTCTTGTCCTCAAACATTACTGTCGAAGTTGTCCTATCATGATGCATGCCACATGATTCACGAATACGTTGACACATTGACCTTATCCAAACGCATTCTCGGCTGGCTTCATGGATGGCAAGAATTTCTGCATGGTTAGAAGATGTAACAACCAAATATTGTTTCATAGAATGCCATGAGATGGTTGTATTGACATAAGTAAACAAATAACCTGTTTGTGATCGAGTTTTATCTGGATTAGATAAATATCCTGCATCTGCATAACCCATTAGTACTGCTTTGAATTTATTAGAATAAAATAATCCCATATCAGTTGTGCCCCGGAGATATCTAAAAATATGTTTAACTCCATACCAATGTTTCACGTTGGAGCACAACTATGCCTTGCTAACAGATTTACAAAAAATGATACATCGGGTCGTGTGTATTAGCTAGATACATCAATGCACCGATAGCACTAAGATATGGCACTTCAGGACCAAGTACTTCTTCGTTTTCCTCTCTTGGTCAAAACACATCCTTTTTATTTATCAAGTGATCGTAGAACCATTGAAGAGCTAAATGGATGTGATCTGTCCATGTAAAAACGTTTTAAGATTTTTTCTATATATGCTGATTGGTGCACAAATATAACATTAGATAGATGTTCAATTTACAATCAAGGCAGAGTTTTGTTTTTCCAAGGTCCTTCATTTAAAATTCTGCCTTTAAATAATCGACTGTCTTTTGGAGCTCTTCGGAAGTTTCGATAATATTATATCATCAACATATACAGTAACTATAGCAATTAAAGATTCTGTTTTCTTTATAAAAACACATGGACAAATAGGATCATTCTTGTACTGTTCCTTTAATAAATAATCACTTAATCTCTTATACCACATTGTTGGAATTTATGGGTGATATATTAGAGACAACTTAACTAGATTTTATCATACTTAGTTTTTACTAAGTAGAACATACTGTCACAGCCAGGTATGTTCTTGTAACCAAATAAGTTACTGTATAAATGTATAACTTGGAAGAAGTTCATTTAATTGTTCAAGCCTCAAGGAATACATCAGGTCGATAACAAGAATAAAAATGTTACTGTCATAACATTGACATTAAGGTTACAAGAAGACAGCATGTTGCAAGTCATGACAGAATATCCACTTTGACAGCAATACTGGCGGAAGCATGAATACAAAACATTCTCACACTTTGACAACAAGTCTGAAATTCCTGACAACAACATTGGCGGGGATTCATACTGTCATCCAAAGTACATTCTTATGACATCAGACTTGGCATTGAAGGTTATTGTTTCAATGGAATCATTTTGAATTGGGAACTTACCAAGTCAAACAATGTAATAGAAGATATGTTTAAGAAACAGGCGTGCTGCAATATCCAAATATTGTAGCAGACCTACAAAGACTACGGTAGAAGCTTGAGAGATAACAAGACAAAGCTTACCAATTCGAGAGTATGGTAAATCAACATTCACTAGAACTGGGAAAGCTTAATTTATAATGTATCCAGATTGCTTTATATGTACTGATTACTCTGTTTGTATAACAATCTAGGAAAGTCATATGGGTGTGCAAATTGTAATGAACTGCCACTTAAAAATGACAGCAACTCCACAACCCATGTATATAAAGATAGTAGAGCAACGTCAGATTTATAGAGATCTATCTCTCATTCTATCTGTATCACTCAAGAACACGAACCTGGAGTGCAATATAAACAAAGTATTTATTTTATGAGAAACATCTTGAGTTACTACTTGTGATTGTATTTCTTCCACTGATAAATTATAATCTTTATTATTGTTGTTCAAGTAGAGATTTGAATTTATCAATATTGCATTCAACCCCCCTTCTACAGTACTCAAGGGCCAACAACTGGTATCAGAGCGCACATACTGACATAATAATCTGAGATCATGGCAACGAGTATACAAAAATCAAGTGGTATCAAGATTCCAGCTTTTGATATAGAGAACTATAACACATGGAAAATTTTTATTGTTTATCAGAGTTGCAAATCCACTATACATTGGAATCCTTGAGAATAGTCCTTTTGTTCCTCAAAAGGAAGTACCAACCGCTACAGTCTCGGAGTATACTGATTCTGAGAAAGAAAAGGTAGCTCTAGATGACTATTTGTAACTCATCCTACTTGATTCTTTCATCTTGGACAAAGCTATGTGTGGAAACATCATTGGATGCTTATCAGCCAAGGAAATGTGGAATAAGATTGAGCCGCTGTGTGAAGGAAGTGAAGAAGTAAAAGAAAATCAAAGGCAGATTCATGTGTCCCAATATGAAGCCTTCATGACTAAACTTGGTGAAGAGCTAATTCAGATGTTTGAAAGATTTAGCAAGTTGCTATCTGAGTTACAAATCCATGAAAAGTTGTATGAGAAGAAAGAGATAAATATCAAATTCTTGCTCACTCTTCTTGAGCATCTTGAGCAAAGAGTCACACCTATCCGTGAAGGAAGAAATCTGAACAATGTTTCTCTTGTAACACTCTATGGTGTGCTTAAGTCTTTTGAACTTGAAATCTTTCAAAAGAGAGCTATTCAAGGTGGAACCAAAAGAAAAATGGCAAACATGTCTGGTGCCCTTGTTGCACAAGAACCCCATATCTCCCAACTAAATGAACCATCACAAGGTTCTCAACAAACACAAGTGCCATCTTTGAAGATTGAAAAATTGTTGGATGATGAGGAGAAGGTGGTTCTGCAACTCAAGGATGTTGAAGATGAAGACTTCTATACACTAGAAGAGATAGAAAGGATGAATAATCCAACTACAGCTTTTATGGCTAAGAGATTTAAGAACATAAGATTCAGAAGAGAAAAGCCATACAAGTCACTGGGTCAAACATCCAAGTTCAACAAGGGAAGCACATCAAAGGCTGTCGGTGGTGGTACAAGAGAAGGTTACAAATTGGATTGGTGGATAGGTCGAAGTTTAGATGCTACAACTGCAATGAGCTTGGTCATTTTGCTACAGAGTGTAGAAGGCTTAAACAAAATCAGAAAATGGACAAAGGGTCAGGAAATTAGTACAAGAGAAGTCAAGGAAGAGCCTATGTGGATGAAGACAAGTGCTGGGATGAATCTGATGATGTAGATGAGGAAGAATATGTGAATTTAGCTTTCATGGCTAGATCAGATGATGAAGCATCAAGCTTCTTAAATCAGGTACCATCTCTCACTTCACTTGAGATGTCTAAGGCTGAATATAAGCAAACTAGTGAGGATTTAAGTGATGAGATGTTTAATATTCACAGTAGCTTATCTGCTGTAGATGAAGAAATTGCCAGGTTAACTAAACAGAATGAAACCCTTAAATATGAGAATGAAATGCTCTTACTTAAGACTAGTCCATTAGATTCTCTAGCCCCAGAGAATGAAAGATTAAAGAATGGTATTGTCTGTGCTAAGGAGATAAAAGAATTTCTAAGGAATGAGATTGCTGAAAATGAATTTAAGCTAAAGGCCTTTAGAAATTCATCTAAGTTATTTCAGGGATATCATGAGAGTCACACTGAGAACCTGAAGGTAGGAGTAGGCATTGATTACGGTAGGAGACCTGGAAAGAAAACTGCTATTAATGATTGTTCAGATGGTGTTGTTGTCAAACCTCATATTCTCAAGAAGGTTTGCAAACCAATTTTTAAAACTGTTAAAGTTAAATTTGATTAGGAATCCTTACTCATCAAACAAGAACTTTTTGATGAAGATGAGTGTATTGATAGCACACCTAATGAAAGGAAAGATACTTTCAAGATTCTAGTGACAGTAACTCAGCCAGGTTATCAGACAGAATGTTCTAAAGATGCTGTCAATAAGGATAAAACAGAAACTTCCAAAGATACTGTCAAAAGAGTACCCAAGATAGCAATTTCCAAACCTACTGCCATGACAACAGGAGCAAAAGGTACTGTCAAGGGTAACTCGACAGCAGCTTCAGGACATGCTATCAACACAGGTGGCTACAAGTCTAAGGGGCCATTTGTTAAATCTGAACGGTTATTTCTGGATGATTGGAATTTCTGAATGATCTGGACCATAGGTAATCTGGAAATCTGAATGAGTAATGCTGTTTGTTAGTAATTTTTGTAAATTATCTAGATGATGTTAATTTCCTATAATACCCTGATGTAACATTATTTTTTCTAGATTATCTATTTCTTATAATTTTATATGATAAATTATGCTCTTTGAATCATATATGATAATGAGACGATAAAAAACAAGAATGTCAATGTTACTAATAAGTTTATTGCACCACAAAAGAAGTCTTTTTGCAAAATCACAATCATAAAAAACTATGAATTGAAATGATTAAAAATTTCTTTATAAATTTGAAGCAATATGATCCCGAAGATCGTTCATGTATTGAGTGGCTTGAGACCCCCATTGTGTTTCATTTATTGGTCCTTCCAAATCTTCTTCATTTTCTTCTCCATCACTGCTTTCATCGCATCGATCAAATAATTCATCTGCTAATTTCGTTTTTCTTATAAAATTGTGAACAGCAATACAAGCAATCACAATATCTCGCTGTGTAGAAAATGTGTATGGAGCCATCTGTTTCAAGATTGGGAATCTTGCTTTGAGCACACCATAAGCACGCTCGATAACATTTCTTAATCTTGCGTGAGCGTGATTAAATTTTTCCTCCTTACTTAAAGCACGTTGACGACGAAAATCTGCTAACCAATATCTTGTATTACGGAATGGGGTTAAATAACCACGGGTATTTGTATACGCTGCATCACAAAGATAATATTTATCTGCAATATAAAGCGATTACAAATTATTCTACATTTATCTATATTCAAATAACATCATTTCAAAATATTAGGAGATACTTACTTGGTGGAGGAATTGGAAATCCGGAATCGGGATCGAGTGTAACCTCTGCTAATATTCTTGAATCATGTGCTACTCCCTCCCATCCAGCCCACACAAATGTGAATATCATATTAAAATCACATATACCTAAAACATTTTGGTAGCATTCACCCCTTCCTCGCCCTCTATATCGAGCTTGTTGGCTAACTGGAACAATAGCATGAACAAGTGTACCGTCAAGTGCACCGATTGCTCCCTGTAACAAAAAAAAAATATAAACATGTGAATTTTTTATTAAAGAATAATAAAATAATGTGACATGCTAATTAACAAGAAATTACACAAAATGAAAAAAAATGTCATTACTAACCGGAAATATTTTAACAATTCTCTTTGTCTCCTTGAAACTGTATTTTGATTAGATGGTGTGGGAACTATGATTTCTTTTGCAAACTCCATCATCCCGTTCAACACCTCATGAAAATATTTGTGTATCGTTTGTGTCGAATGTTGAAATCTACGTTTTACCTTTATAAAACGGTCATTATGACTTATAACATGTAAGAAAATAGCCATTTTTTCTTCAGCAGTTGAATACCGACTATCTTCAAGCCAACCACGTTGTTTAAATAGGTTGCAAAGTTGAACAAATGCAATACGGGAAAGACGCATCATTTCTTGACACTGAGTATTAGAACCTTCCAATAACTCTAATGTATAAGCAAATCCAGGTAAAGATGAATTGTTATCTCTTATTCTTGGCACACTTCTTGGGCGAAGTTTTCTTAGATAACAATAGATAATCATCAAACATAGTAACTGATCCTGAATTTCCATGTTTACCCTGTAAAAAATACTTGAAAATTATAAATACATATCAAAGATTGATAAAAAATAATAGCAACTAAAAAAGCATTTATTAAAACCATTCATCATGTTTTACAACTGAAAAGCACGAAGTTCGAAACTAAACCAATTTCCAAATTCAACAATGCTAAAGAAATACTAAGTTCTAAGACAAATCAAATACGAAGCATGAAAATGCGGAGCAAATGAATGACACCAGATGAAAGGCTAAACATTAAATCCTAATCTAGTTGACACCATTTTAACCCAGTGCTCATTCTCATCAGCGTCAAGAAGCATCCATTGTTCTCTATACTTTGCACTCTCGCAAAAAATCCCAAGAGCCATTCGGTGCAAGGGATTTGTTGCTCCCCATCCAAGACTGTTCAGTTTCTCTTTACATTCTTTAAGTGATGGTCCACTATTGGTTTGAACCATAAGCTTTAATGCATTGGTCATCTCATCTTCGAATTTTGTAGATTTTGTAACTTTTGTTGATGTTTTAGCTTTTTTCTTTGGATTTTCTTCGACAATTGGATTCAAAGTATTTAATTGAATTTCTTCAGCACCGGGAATCTCTATGTCATCATCTAGATCAATAGTCCTACTCTTCTTAGAGCTAGGTCCCCATCCACTAATTCCTGTGGCAGCAATTCCATCATAAAGATGGGTGCAAAGTTCGGGAAAACTCAAAGGTGTGGTTCTTAAAGTGTCTATGATCTTATTTCCCTGTAGACAAGAGCATAGAATTAATTTTATTTAAGATATGGTAATTAAATTTTACTGAATATAAGTTACTTTAAAAGAATACCTTTGCAAGTTGATCCCATTCTTGTTTAGTGAAGTTGAATGTATTAGTTGTCGGATCATAATGATTTCCAGTTTTAGATTTGAGTCGACACCAAGCAACATATCGAGATCTTAAGTAATCATATCGGTTTCTCATCTGTCTAGCGTCAACCTCAAAGTTGTGGATTTTCTTAAGGATTTCTCCCACTTTTATCCATGAATGTGGCTTAAGATTGCTACCTAGCCTACCACTGGCAGTAACTTCCTCAATGCAAGCCTCAAGAAAAGTTTTAGTTATAAGTTCACATCTCCAGAGTACTTTTTTCTTTTTCTGAGTTTCGCTAGCTTGATTTTGGCCATCACTAGCTTGACTTTGAGTTTCACTAGTTTGGTCCATACCTACAAACCTTTTTTAAAATTAGTAATACTCTTTGGAAAAAAAAGTAAGAAAAAAGCCCACAAAGTCACAACATCTTTTCAATTGCCATTTAAAACAGCAAACCAAAATTAAATGATGTGCTAATGTTCACTTCATTTGATGTAACATGTATCACTTAACTCCTAAATGCTTTGTAAGCAAGACCCATGCAGGAAAAGACTGAACTGGGATTGCCTAGTGTGCAACAAATAATGTGCTATAGTGCTACAAGAAGAAGCAAACTCCAAATACTTCATACCAGAATGTTATAGTACAGCTTATCAAAATTAGAAGCATGCCTTTCAGAATGAATTAGATGAGTTTCTTACAACCCCTTGCTCTAATTTTTGAATATATCTACAGAGACGAGGGTACTACAGCTTTCACTATGTTCAGGAAAGTTCTACACCAATGACTTATGCAACAAGAGGGAAAATCTGCATTTTTCTGATATACCTTTGGTTTCATTTTTTCAACAAGTAAAAGGGAGGGAAAAAAGATAACCTCGAAGGAAATATTCACACATTATATAAAACCATCTGTGTTTATTATTATGTCTGAAATTTCCACTGAGATGAAGGGATTAAATAAGCTTCCAGAACATTTATATAAGGATTAGACTGACTGAATTCATAAATCAGCAGCTAAATTATAAAACAAAATAATTTTAACAGAAATTTAGTCTTGCAGACTAGGAAGCCTCTTCAGCTTTCTCAAAACCTCTCTTTTGCCTAGACAAATTGTCAATAGCTATCTTTTTCAGTAATCCCCCAACTGGATTATCAATATTTTATCTATCAAGTTCTTTATGCTTAAACTGATCGGATTTCAGTTTAAGCCCTGCGTGTCTAATATCTAGCCGAGAAGTTGTAGATGCAATCAATTAAAACTAGTGCTCGAAACATAAATAAGTAACAAGTGTTCATGACAAACTCTTTACAATTTCTACCCCTTTTCCCATAAACAGATAGTACAGCACAAAAAACAGTTGTCTAAAAAGAAATTCAATTCAGAATCATGAGGAAGGTAACCAGAAATGTTTGTAGTTTAAGAACAAAAAAAGAGAGCCATCGGCCAACTCAAAGTGCTGCATTTTAAACTAGACTGTATTGTCACCTATAATAGCTTCTGCAAAAAACTGATCTAATAGCATAGTAGCGAGATCAGAACCCTTTATTAACTTAAAAGTTTGCAACCAGATACAGGAAAGACTGTGTCCAGTACAATCAGATCTATAACTTTCCTGATTGAATTTAGAATCTCGAGTCCAAGATAGATTAAAGTATTCCTGATATAGGATGTGCAAGAAGATTGTGATACCATCTATTATTGAGCAAGCAAACACGATTAAGCATTTCTGAGAATTTATATTTTAGTTGACTGCAATGTAACACTTACAAAGCAATGTATGTGCTATTAGGATATGCTGGTGTCAAGAGCTTGATGGCTTACAGTGAGTTGATGAAGATAACGAAGTTCAGTTTTATACCAAGATCAAAGGTTTTCAGACTTAATACAAATACTACTTCAAGTTAGATAATCAAGGCAGGGTTGATAAACAAAAACAATTAGGATTTAGTGAAGATTTCATTTGCTTCAATATGTTTCGACATAAGACATAAGACGCTGAAAGTAATCAATTGGCTTCCTGTCCTTTCACTCTCCTCGTCCCAGCACACAGAAAAGTAATAACGTATCTGTATGAATGTTTTAATAGACATAAATAGCCTAGATTTGCACCAGTCTCTAAAACATTACAAATATCAATACACATAAGAACTAAAACTGAAGAAGAACAAATATAAAACAAGAGCAAGAACAAATATAAAAGTAATACACATACAAAACAAGAACATTCTAATTATTAACAATTGAGGTAGAGAGAAAGAAATAATTCGTACCTGATAGAACTAGAAGTGATGAGAAGTGATGAGAAGAGAGCGCTAAAAAACTTATATAAGAACCAGAAGTGAAGAAGAGCGGCAAAAAAAACCTAAGAAAGCCGCCAAAAACCTAAAAATCCCGCGAATTATGTAACGGGTTCCTTAGGAATAGATGAATTGGAGAGATATCTGGATGATTGAGCGAAAAATATAAAGATGTATCGTCCAGCAGTTTTTTTTATGTCGTCCAGGAGTTTTTTTTCATCCAGATTCATTAAAATGTTTTCAAACAATCTGGACGAGCCCAAATCTGGATGAGCCCATAAAATCTTTCATCCAGTTGTTATCAAATGGGCCCTAAGAATAGGAATGACAAGTTAGGGATTGATAAGAAGAATGATTATGCTTATGTTAAGAATATTCCTAGGAAGCTTTGCAATAATTATGGCTCCTCTCAACATTTAACACATGTTTATAAGAAACCAACCGAGACCAAGAATAATGTGACTAAGGTTAATGGTAACTAACATAGAATCCCCATTATGCAATGGACTATGAGTGTTTGTAGTAACATTGATTGCATGCCTTGTAAGATAACTGCGATGAGTACATGTTTCAATCTGCCTATTCTGTCTACTGAAAAATGTCCTTATCTGTAAACTGTTGAGAATTCTGAGCCTACTGATGTTAGTAAAAAGGCAACACCCACAAAAAAAAACCAAGTCTAATTCTAAAATTGAATAGGTTGCAAAAGATATCTATCTATCATCATTTTCAGAAGATACATTTATACGATTTTAAGGTACATTTATGTATTTATATGATTTTAAGGTATTTGGTGATGGATAATGGTTGAAGACATGATTGAAGAGGAAAGTTATAAAATTTATAGGAACTAATGAATTAATGTTTCTAAAGAACATCTTGTATTGCAAACGACTTTGCATTATGTTACGCAATAAGAATGTTCTGTCCTGCACTCTATCCTGCAATAAAAATGCATTTCTTACACTTTAATCTATAATCTGAAATTATTATTCTCTATGTTTTGCAACCTATGCAATGTATTTGTATTATTATTCTATATGTTTTGCAACTTATTGGGTCTCGAATATGGGGTCAAAAGGCTAGAGGAGGGGTTAAATAGCTTATTACCTTTTTCTTTTGCTAATCAGCTTATTACCTTTTTAAATATTAGAACTTGGCATTTTCAAAGTTTCGTTCCTTTTTTAAATTAATTACTAAATTAAAAGTAAATTAAAGTGCGGAATTGAAGGAGAGAAAGACAAAGAGTACAACACGGTCGATTTATCCTAGTTCACGATGATGCAATCCCTAATGGTTTCGCTCATCCCTACGTCCAATCCTCCTCACCGGACTCAAATTTTCTTCACTATAAAAAGATGAACTCCTTATAGTATGCGGAGAAGCCTTTACAAACACTATGTATTTACTTGGACCTTAACTCCCCGTTAATCCTTCAAAATACAATAGCAAAACCTACTAGATTTATCTTAGAGTGTAACTCCCTGTCACCTCTTCAAAAACTAAGTAGAACTTTTTGTAGACTATGTTACTCTACACCTTTGAAGATCTTGGATCTTAGATCTTAGGTTTTGGATCTTTCTTCTTTCTCACGGTGCAAACACACCCAACTCCCCTTCGGCGTGCCTAAGACTTGGGTCTTAGAACGAAGATCACTTTACTTTACCTCACTGCAAAAGGTTAGATAACAAGTACTACGAAACAAATAACCTTAATAAGAGAAAAGTGGTAGGACTAGTAACTAGGCCAAAGTAAACACACAATATATATAAGGCCGAATATATCTAAGTGATATGGCCGAATATATAGAACCGAGAAGTATAAGTTCAAATCGGTTTGTTTTTTTATAAATGTATAAGTAAACTTAGAATAAACTAAGTCATTAATACTTACTTAAACAAAAGCTACGATTACTTATAATCGATTTATAAGGCTGAATATAATTCCAATAAATGGCCTAGTATAAATCTCTTTGTTATAAGCTTTTTGAGAAGGTCTTGTACTTGAATAATTGATACGAATTACTTAAAATAAACTAAGTGACGAGTCAACAATATAAAACAAGAACCAAAAGCTTATGTCTTGATATATAGGGCTGAATATTTCTTGCGAAATGGTCGAGTATAACCAAGATCCTGTAATTATAAGTTCGAGTTGGTTTTATCTAAAAGCCCATCGTATTACTTAGCCTTAACTAAGTTTACAAATAGAAAAGAAACCAAACACTTACAATTAATTAAATCCTTCTGAACAAATTCGAATTTGTTTTTTTATATAAGTGTCTCGTATAGTTTAGTTTTAGCTAAACATGAACACTTAACAAACAAGTAGCGAAGAAGCTCTACTTAATTCGATCTTAGTAAGTTCTGCGCTACGCCAACAAGTTGGTAAAAAAAGCCCTATTACGTTTACTAAGTGACTTGAGAAATTTTCGAGTTCACTACTTCTTTGAGAACTAGTCTCTCCGAAAGTAAGCGAATACTTTTTCCTACGTAAGTGAGAATCGAAGTACTAAAGTAAGGCAATGAGTTTAAGATAGTCTTTTATACATTCTTTGTTGATAAAAACATTTTTATAAGTAAATAAGATTAGGGATGATGAAATGAGATCAAATATAAATTGTGTTAAAGATGTGTTTACGGATGTGTATTGTTAACGGAGGAATTTGGGAAAACAAATTCGGGGAGGGTTGCTGAAATTGTGGTGGTGGTTGATGACGGCGAACGACGTAGGACGTTTAGGGTTAGGGTTTGCAATTTGGGGATGGCTAAGATTGTATGCTGAGATTTGTTGTGATTTTGATCGAATATTGAATTCTCTCTTTTTCGTAAGGGTTTGCATCATGTCATACAATGTGCCTACGTACCCTTTATTTATAGGGATCAAGCCAAACATAGTTCTTGGGGAGCAAGTAACCGAAACAGGCTAGGTTTCCTTATTCGGGGAAGCCCATTGGATCGGGGCCACCGCGTTTAGTAGAATCCTTATGGGCTTTATAGCCCAGCTATTTTCCCGGAACGTGGCAGTTAAGTCATTGACCAGAGATTGTCGGAGTCAACGCCCACCTTGAGCCACCAAGGAAGAATAGCTAGTCATAGGGATAGCCCTAGGGATCACTAAGGGGCGACTCCTTAATAGGGAAATTCCCAATAGCCTAGACAAAAGCCTTATCTTCATTTATTGTTATCTTCATCATAGATTATAGGTCAAGACCCATATCCTGTAATATTTTCCTTTTAGTTTCCTGGGGGAAATCCCCCTTTTGTCAATAGTGGGCGAGCCCTCTAAGTTAGAGCCTGGATGAGGCCTAGTCCTTCTCCATAGCTGAGACAGTAAATGACTTGGGTTATGATCCACAGTCTTAGTGTCCTCCATGTAGATGTATTGAGGAGATTCCCCCATTCTGATGCCTGAGAGGGCGAGGTCGCTTAGGAGGGCGAGGCCTTCCTAAAAAGTGAGAGGCAATCCAGAATGATCATTCCTATCCCGAATGATGATTCTCTAAAAGGGCGATGCCCTTAACGAGTGGGCGAGGCCGATTCCATCTCCTTCATTGCTGAAATATAGTAGCTACCTCCTTGCTAGTTTGTTACGGGCGACACCTTTAAGAGGGGTTACGCCTTTCATGAATGTAGGCTAGGCCCATTAAGAGTATGCTTCTGAGCTTCCTTCCTTTATATAAACTGTCATATCTCCGACCCAAGAGGACGATGCCGCTTAAGGAAGAGGGAGACGACCCGTGGGCGTCGCCGCCTAAGGAAGAGGTCGTCAATGCCACTTAAGGAAGAGGGGACGACACGAGGGCGATGCTACTTAAGGAAGAGGGCGACATCTCATGTGAATATGGGTTAGGCCCAGAAGATATATCCCTTCTCTTTGTTCATGGCTTGTGGACCGGGTCATCCTCCTCCAGCCAATCAAAGGGTGATGCCTCCAGGTAAGGCGAGACTAATTTTTTGGCATAACAACTACCCCCCCAGTTTCTTGCAACAATTGTTTGTAAATGAAACCAAGTCCCGATCTTCAGAAAAATCCTAAGGCGAGCCTTGACCTAGGTGGCCGTTTCCTACTACTGATGTATTTCCTCCTTGGCCGTGTGATCTTCTTAAATGCTAAATCTTTAGACGATGCCTCGCGTTTCATTCCATCTAACATATACGCCATAATGAATTGGTGTTGGTGTTGCTCCTGAATAAAGATTTCGTCTAGAGTTCCAGTTGATATTCAAACTTTTTTCGGTGGTTTTTAATGTCAAGGTCAATATCCTCCCTCCGTTCTTTGGCAAGAGGCATCATCCTCTCAGGTAGGCGAGGTCTCAAATAGAGTTGATAACTCTTTTGATATGAATCACCTCCGAGATGGTAAGCGGAGGGGCATGTCTATTTGAACATGTTCTTGAGTTACTCCAAGTAGGCGTTGTTTGTTTCTTCTCCTCAAGTTTCTTCAAAGTGATTCAGGAACTTCCCAATGCTGAGCTTGATATAGGCAAGGCCTTTTGTGAGGGCGACGCTGATACGGATGAGAAACTGCCACATTATTCTTCTATCTTGGCATCAATTTCTTAGATACCGCTTAGGAGAGTCCTTAGCTAGTGAGTGATTCATGTAATAAAGTGAGCCTGACATAATAAGATTCCTTTATGTGCTGATAGTCTTCACGGTCCTGACTCAAGAAAGCGATGCCGACGCCACCAATGGGCGGTGCTATTGGAGATATAGTCTTGCCTAAACAATGATTCTTCCAACGTTGAATTCTTGACCTTGGTTACACATAGGCGACGTCGTTGTAATGGGAGACGCTGTTTGAAAAGTGGGAGAGGCCTATAATTGACAAAGAGGCACAAGCCATCATTTTTAATATCTTATAGTAGTCTTCAAATATCAATTCTAACACACATTCTGAACTAGGCCATAAAAGTGCGAGGTCACTCCAGAAGAGGGCGAGAACATTGGTTGATAAGTAGGCATAAACACATCTTTTGAATCCCTCAAATTGGAGTATGCACACCATGTTCAATATCTGTTATTTTTCAAAAACTCAAATTGATCATTGATACTCCTTCAATTTTCTTTTGACATAGGACAACTTTCAAAATAACAACATCCCCCAAGGGCCTTCGAAATGGAATCTCCCCATGAGGGTCTTCTAATAGAATTACCCCTTGAGGAACTTCAAAGAAAATATCACCCTGGAAGGTCTTCTAAACAAAATTACCCCCAAGGGCCTTCTAAATGAAATTACGCAAGAGGTATTTAATATTGTAGCCTTATTCTTCAAAAGTGTAGTCCTTTGAGAAGACGTCGCCTACCATAAAACAATGTCGTCTATCTCCCTGCACAAAAAAAGTCTTCATCCTTCCAAGTAGGGCGAGGTCTTCTTGGGCATTATGACTACCCCCAGTTTCTTGTAGCAAGAATTTATAAGAGAAACTAGGTCTTGATCCTGATGTTTTCTTCTTCATATGAGGCATCGCCTCTTCATGAAGTATCTTCGCCCTAGTTTTGTAGTGACTCAATAGGAATCGCCTTTAGCAATTGACGTCGCCTTTAAATTTTGGCCTAGCCTCTTTCAGCAATTCAGAGTTATCCATGAAGGAAATATCTTCAAAAATATTCTTCTTACATGAAGTATGTACCTTGGAATACCCTCCTCCCGGAAGGTCGTATTCATTTCTCTAGAAACACCCTCATCTCGGGAGGTCGTATTCCTAAAGATTGCACCTTGATAATTCAGGATACCCTTCTATCAGGAGGTCGTATCCTCATTCTAGAAATACCCTCCTCTCGGGAGGTCATATTCCCAAAGTCGTACCTTGATGAGGCACCGAAAGTATGGACATCCCCCCAGAAATACGGGTTTTGTAAGGATATAAAAATTCGGGATACCCTCCTTTGGGAGGTGATATCCGGCATTCCAGAAAGACTCTCCTCCCGGGAGATCATGTTCCTAAAACTCGTACCTTGATGAGGTGCCGGACGTATGGACATCCCCCCCAGAAGTACGGTTTTTACAAGGATTTTAAAAATTCAGGATACCCTCCTCTCGGGAGGTCATATCCGGCATTACAGAAACACTCTCCTCCCGAGAGATCATGTTCCTGAAGATCGTTATAGTTTTACTAAAACTTCCCTTAGAGGAGATCTTTCTTTCACATATTCCATGAAGATCCTCCTTAGAGGAGGTCATCTGTCACAGAAATCCAACAAGAATATTTGAAGAAAAACAAGCATGCTTTATTCATAAATATAAATCTTGGCTAAAAAAGAGTATACGCACAACCCCCCTAAACTTTCATGAAAATCAAATAAGAGAAAGTATAACAAAGGCAAAAAGTATAACCTGAACGTCTCTTTCGAGAGGAATTCCCATGAGCACTACTTCTTTGGTTTATAACAGATTCTCTTTCTGCATGCGGATTTCCTCCAGGTGCTTGACAACTCCTCTCCCAGTTATGACGACTCCCCCTCAGATCCTCCCTCTCTCGAAGTGGCGAATGACGTCCATCATGGTTCGAGCGAGACCCAGCACGGAACTATTTTTCCATCTTCATCGCATCCATCCTAGATCCCATCTGAATAATAATGTCCCTCATGTAAGTGATTTCATTCAAAAGTTCGGTGTTTCTCATCAGGACTGGGAATCTCCTCCGATTTGCGGGGTCAATGTTGAAAACAACTTCTTAACTAGCATTCCTAGAAACAAAAGATCATCTAGCGTTGGGGGGGGGGGAGGGGTGGTTGGTAGGAACGCCGCATTATGTGGCGTTTGGGGTTGGGTTGGAGTTTTTTTGTTGTTGTTTTCTTCTAAATATATTTTGTAAATAATATTAAAAATTTATAAACAAACGATCAATTAAAATTGTATGTTTTAAATTTTAAAAATTCAATTTTAATTAACCTTAGGAGTTCAATAATTAACTTTTGGAGTTCAACGTTTTCATTTTGGATTTTAAAAATATTCCGAACGACGAATAAACCGTGTGCAAACTTAGGATTTAGGGTTGTTTACAATCCTAGATCCTAAACCATATCTTATCCTGAAATTAGGCCGCCAGATTCAGTTTTTTAATTAAATTTTTTTAATTTTATTTTGTATTCCCTTGGGGTTTCAAAGATTAACCTTTGGGGTTCAACGTTTCCATTTTGGGTTTTAGAAATATTCCGAACGACGACTAAACCGTATATATTTAGGAGAAAAAAACAAAAAAACTGTTATATAAAATAGCATTTTTATTTGGGGTTCAACGGATTCCATTTGGGATTATTTCTTAGGCACACACAATTAAAATGCACCCTTACTCGCAATATCAAAAAAAAAAAAAACTCAAATGCCACATAAAGTGACGATTTACTTTTGAAAACTAACCATTAATTAGCGTCTTCAACTAAAAAATTAAGTAACACTAAACGCATCAGTGTTTAAAGAAAAAAAAGAAAAAAAAATCAAAAACACTATATTTTTAAGACCTTTTATTTTTAAATTGTGATATATGGGCCAACACCCAACTTTTTATACAGAGAACCGGAGCATAGCTCTAATTTTTTGAAAAGTCAAAGTTTAAATTTTTAGTTCCATAAAAAGATCAATTTTCTTTAATAAAAAGTTTTATTTTATTTTAAAGAAAACAAAAAGCACAATTATATTTGAAAAAGGAAATGGTCGACATTAAGTGGTCCAAATTCCCTCAAAAAAAAAAAAAAAAAGTGGTCCAAATCTCCCCAAACCCAAGTAAGTACTAGTTTGGACCAAACTAATCAACCACAACTGCTTTCACTTCCGATTTGCTCTACTCTCCTCTTCTTCTTCTAACTAATGGAAGGAGTGGGTGCCCGATTCGGCCGGTCATCGACCCGTTACGGTGGACCGGCCACAGTGTTCACCGGTCCAGTTAGAAAATGGAAGAAGAAGTGGAGCCCAATCAGTAGTAACAAACATCCTCAAAATACGAATGGAGGAACTACTTCTTGTCTCTTGCTTTATAAGTGGACTCCTTATGATACTACTCTTAATGATTCCAAGAAAACTAAGCCTGAGCTTCCTACACGTAGATTCAAGTATATTCCGGTATTTTTTCGCTCCTGCCCCATCTTTTTTTTTTTTTTTATATATTGTAATTATACTTATTTAGTTTGAGTTTTTGTGAAATTTGTTGATATGTTTAGGTCTTGATTGAATTGTACTTATTTGATTATGGTTAATTGTAGAGTGGTTTGGTATTGTTAGTACTTCTGTGAATCTCGTATGGGGATCATACATTGTATCCTGTAAACAAACCAAGCTGGTCATTAAAATCGATTGGATAAGAAATCGAGCTCGAGTTCGAACGAAGTTAATTTTTGAATAAGCTTATGGAGTCGATCCGAGGTTGGTTTATGAGTGTTCGACTTGAACTTGACCCAAGATTGACTCATACTCGAATCAACTCGATAAACTAAATACATAAAAACATTATCTTATATAAATAGTATATTACAATAAAATAATACGTAGGTCATAGATCATCTGCTAATCATTTAATCTGCCACATACTTAAAGATGAACATGCGCTTGATAGTGACAAAATTGATTATTTTTAAATTTTATGACTTTATCAGTTTTTCTTTTTAATTTTGATAGTCTTCTATTCTTTAAATTTTGAAGTTGTAGTAAAATTTTGGGCTGGGTTTTCATATCTTTTATAAGTTTATCCAGTGTATTTCAGTATGGGTCTGATATGGTCCAAATAAAAAGAAGCCAAAACTGTAAAAATATAAAAGTTTACTTACGAGCTCGAGTTCGAAGAGAAAAATTTGATCGATAAGGTTATCGAGTTTGGCTTGACTCGTTTAGAAAAAAATCGAACTCGAACTCGATAAGAAAAAATCGACTCGAACTCAATAAGAAAAACTCGACTCGACTCATGTTCGTTTACAGCCATTTTTCGTACCCGTGTGATCTCGAACAGGTTAAGTATTAATCTAGCTTCGTTTGTCATAACTTTGCTACTATCTGGATTCAAGGGTGTCTCGAGTATCATAGATCTCTTTCCATTGTCCTGTTATCCTGTAAAGATCTATATAATTCTTGAATCATGTCTTAGTTATGGTCATGGTGGAAACTAGAGAGACGATGGACATGGATCCTTATTTCAAGCATGATAGTGTATTTCTTTTAATGCCTCTAAGAGAGAAGAGATGTATCAATTGTGTTTGTATTACATGCCCAAGAGCCAAATATATAGAATATGTAATGTACAAGAAAGTCTATACTACATTCAATAAACCGTATACCATTTACTAGTACTGTTCAACTTACTAAACCCCTAACCACAATGACCACAAAAGTCTTTTCTATGTGCCGTTGATATAGTATTTTAACACCTGGAACCACATTCTTAGCTATGGCTGTTACGCCCCCTCAAGCAGAGGAGCCATTGGCAACTCCTAGCTTGTTACGAATGAAAAAAAAAACTTTGCTTAGGGAGAGGTTTTGTAAGTGCATCAACCCACTGACCTTTCGTTTGAACGTGACAAACTTTCAATGTGCCATCAGAAACCTTTTCCCGCACAGAATGATAGTCCAAGGAAATGTGTTTCATCCGAGAATAAGACAGGATTTGAACTAAGATATTGAGTTCATGTATTATCACAAAAAATATGAGGGATACTTGTTTCATCATACTCCGCTTCAGTAGATGATCTGGACACTGACTTTTGTTTTGAAGATGTTTGAAGATTTTTAGGAAACTGGATTTGAACCCAACTTTATAACATAACCAGTGGTAGAGCGACCAGTGTCCCTTTCGCCACTCCAATCTGAGTCGCTAAATGCTGAAATGTTAAATTTGGAATTCCGATTGAGAGCAAGCCCATAGTGAATTATATTTATACCTTTGAGATACCGGAGGTTTCGTTTTAGCGCAGTGCAGTGAATTTCCGAGGGTGCATGCCTATATTGGGACAAACGATTCTACGCATTACATATGTCTGTGTGTGTAATTGACAAATTTTGAAAACCACCAACGAATTGTCTCTACGGTGTCAGACCAATCTTTTTGCTTCCATCATCTAAGATCAAGGATGTAGTGGAGCTCACAGGTGTGACTGTTTCTTTTGCACCACCTAATTAATGTTTAGAGAGCAAATCAGAAATATGTTTGGCCTGTGACAAGAAAAGTCCAGTAGTTGGAGGAATAACTTTCTCCCAAGAAGTGATAAGCTCACCTAGGTCTTTTAATGGAAAAGCGTGATCGAGTTTGAAGACAAACTCATTCAAAAATGACAAAGAATTGGATGTTAGTACGATATCATCAACATACACCAGAAATAGCATTATTATGTCTGATTTATTGTAGATAAACAAGGATTTATCAGCCAAAGAATTTTTGAAGCCAAACTGGAGAAGAAATTTTTTCAATGCGAGATAGCATTCTCGTGGAGCTTGTCGAAGACCATATATGGAAATGTGATTAGGGTAAGCCGGGTGAATAAATCCAGGCGATTGTTGCTTGTAAACTTCATCAGATAAATGGCCATTAAGAAAAGCATTATTTATGTCCAGTTGTTGGAGAGGCCAACCACAACTTAAGGCAAGACTCAAAATTATTCGTATAGTGGTTGGTTATGGGACTGGACTAAATGTTTTTGAAAAATCAATTTCCGGGTCGTTGGAAACCTTTAACTACCAAGCGAGTTTTGTACTTATTGTTTGAGCCATCGGAATTCCTTTTTAACCCAAAAACCCCAACGACATGAAATAACATTTTGAGACTATTTAGGTACCAGGTCCCATGTTCCGTTGCGTATAAGAGCATCAAACTCACTGGCATTGCTTGACCCCATATGGGATTTTGAAGAGCTTGACTAACATAGCTAGGCTCAACGGGTTGGACAATGGGATGAGTGGTGGTATGGTTAACAAAGGAGGGGTTATAGTATTTAGGATTTGGCTATCTTGAACGAACTGGACGAGACGGATTTGGAGCTGGTGGGGTGGTATGAATATCAATGGAGAGAGAGTGTTCATCACTCTGCGACAAGGTAGGTGACGGAATAGATGACATTTGGTGTGTTATAGAAGATGCAACATTAATGGAGGGGAAAAGTGAAATGGTTGGTGATTTGGTGATGGTGTTGGAGAATGAGGTATGGTGGGTGATGATGTTTGTTCAGGTAAAGGTTGAGAAAAAAGAGGTTTCTGAGGAGGAGACAACGATGTAGGGAGATGAGAAGAAGATTGCAATGCTTG
The DNA here is from genome assembly GCA_036435485.1 of Saposhnikovia divaricata. NCBI lineage: Eukaryota > Viridiplantae > Streptophyta > Magnoliopsida > Apiales > Apiaceae > Saposhnikovia > Saposhnikovia divaricata. The sequence continues at coordinate 200,888,656 of CM071594.1, forward strand.
AAATCGTACTAGGAGAGAAGTCAGCACCAAGAGGTTGCGAGAAAAAGAGAGGAGACTCGGATCTGAACAGAAATTCATTCTCTTGCTCAAATTTATATGACTCAGTACTCATATCTAGTCTCTTGGCATGCACGACTTGGCCATTCGCATGTTCAGGCTCTTAGGTCAACTTTAGAATCAAATAGATTAGTTTCTAGATTTCCTTCAAATGTTTCATTCTGTTAAAATTCTTGCTTATGCAATAGAGTCGAAAATACCTTCTGGCACATCTATTTTGCAAAGTTCACAACTACTTGAGCTTATTTATACTGATGTTTGGGGTCATACAACTGAGACAATTGATGGGTATTGTTATTACATTCTCTTTGTGGATCATTATACCCGATATATGTCGTTATATCCCCTAAAACAAAAATTCAATGTCAGAACCACCTTTCAATTCAAGAAAATTGTTGAAAAAAATTTCGCAAAAAAATTATCGATGTGTGCCATAGCTAAGAATGTGGTTCCAGGTGTTAAAATACTATATCAACAACACATAGCAAGGACTTTGTGGTCATTTTGGTTGGGGGTTTAGTAGTTGAATAGTACTAGTAAATGGTACACGGTTTATTGGCTCTTGTGCACGACTTTCTTGTAAAGTACATAGAGTCTATATTTTTGGTTCTTGGGCATGTAAAACAAACACGATTGATACATCTCAATCTCTGTTATGGTATCAAGAGCCATTTGGCCTTACTGCCACTGATTCTAAACCACCACCAAACACAAACATTTTTTTTAACACACACCTAAACATCATCCCTCTATGGATACTCCCACCAAAATCAGCTCCGTAACTGTTACCGCTAAAACAGAGGTGATTCCGGTCAATGCACCGACGCACTTTCTGACCACCCTGACTCAAACCAATTTTCAGTTTGGAGAATCCAGATTTTATCGCCTCTTACTGGCCTCGGTTTACTAGACTATATAGAAGGCACAATTGCTGCACCTGAAAGATTACCTCTGTCGTTATAGCTATTTTTTTGTTTGTAACTCAGATTGGTGCTTAGTCTTTTCGATGTTGGAAATAGTGATGCTGTTCTTTTACTTGCGGGTGATTTTAGTCTTTTCGTGTTCTTAGTATGTCTACCCAATATGTTTGTTACATGTTTAAAAAATTTAATAGGGTGAAATAAAACTTGCAAGTACATGAGCATGTCCAACGCAATGCTATGATAAGTGGTGCTATATCTGCTAGGGCGAGAACCTGCGGCTGCTCCCTCCTGAAATTTGAGAAGTGTTAATTTTTTTTAAACAGCCAATCTAAGTAAATACAATATACCGTCGTGCTGTTAACCCTAAAACACAGATTATAAAACATTCAAAATTGATACTGCCACTTTGCTGTTTATGTGAATATTTTTATAAATTGATTTACAAAACGCAATATCCAGATGCGTATTTCAAAAATTTGTTTAATGTCTACTTGTATTTTATTTTTTAATGGTTGTTTGAACTAACGTATAATTTGCTTTGCATTTGACTTCTTATTATATATATATATATATATATATATATCGTAATTGTTATATTTTGCATGGTTTATGAGATATTGAAAAAGAAGAATTCCAAGGTTTATAAACATGATTTTGTTTTTTGTTTTTTGTAGTCTTTTTGTTTTACAAAGAGTTGATTGTTATGGTTTTGTAAGGTCAAGTTCTTGTTTCATTGCTGTGAATTAAATCGATGTGCACTGTGTTTCGGTTTCTTTTAATTATTGTCTGGGTTCTATGTTTGTCAAGTTTAGATTGTATGTTTAAGTTTTTTTTTTTTTTTTTTATGTATGTTTAAGTTTTGTTGGTTTTTAAAGGTTTTGTTCGTGTATTTGGCGTTGTTAAGAGTTCGACATTGTTCACTATATGCTAGACTGCTAGTTATTGATTTTTTAAAAACATCCATGTGCTGAGATGCTATTCTACGCCCTTTACTTTAGACTGCTGTACTGGAAGAACAAAAAAATGAATCTGCAGAGGAGGTTGATGCTGAGGATGAATCCAACACAAGTGAGACTAAAGCAGAGGCACCAGAGCTTGAATCCAAAAGTGTTGGTTTTGATGAGAAACCAGATATAAATGATGCCCCGGAGAAAGAGAATAAGGTGATTGCTATTTTTGGCTTTCCTCTGTTATATTTTATGTGATTTGACCCCTCTATGAATCTTGCTCCTGTTCGGAACCAATTTTCTTACTACTGCTGAAAATCTGATACTCTAACCATTCACATCACATTTTTATATAATTTTGTAATATGTACTAAGCTTATGGTAATTTGTTACTTATAGTTGGAAAATGGAAATTTAACTTTTAAATTGGTATTGATGCAAACCTAGAAAAGAATGCCATAGAACAAATCAATGTACTAAAGTAATTACACACTGAAAGATGTTAAATCGTAATTTGTATTCTTATGCAGGATATAAAGGACAATCCTAAGCAACGACAAGATTTGAATGAAAGCACATTGGATTTAAGTTTGGGTTAGTAATCTAATCATAGTGCAGATCAGACTAAAGATGAGTTGTGATATGGTGCTAGTAATCTTGGGACACAGGTACACTGTAAGATTTTTAAGTATAGAAGGACAAAGATTTTCTGTGCTAAAGCATTATACAACTTTCACTTGTGGTTTCATGTTCTGCCTCAGCCATTGAGATCTTCTACTATAAGCAAATCTTATATCGCAAGTCCACAACTGTAGTCTTCATCTGATATGCTGTTGCCGAGGTGATTGCAAGTTCTAACAAATTGTTGTACTGATAGATAAGAACAATAGCTTTATTTCAAATGCATTAAACATTTAAACTTACTGTTGGATCCTGTGGTTAATAAAAACAATCTTGTGTCACTTACTGTTGGATCCTGTGATTAATAGAAACGATCTTGTATCATGTTTGTCTTAAATTCTTGTCTCCAGTTGTCAAATTGAACAACTTGATCTGCTTAGCATTTGTGGTTCCGTATTTGATGTCTCCTTGTTGAAACATGTCAATGTCTGCTGTTGGACAGATTTTTCAATTCACGCAAACTTTGTAATGAAATTATATAGTCACACTATGCATATTGTTTATTTTGCATATCAATTGAGCTCAAACTAGTGTTCTAAACAGCAAACTGCCTTTTGTTATCAATCAAATAAATATATTAGTCTTTTGTTTTATATGTAACATTTGCTGTTAAAAGGTCATGTACATTTTTCACTAATCATATATAAAATTTCAGTCGATCAACGAGTAATCCTGCTCGTTTTACAGAGTAACAAAACCATAAAAAAGGCAGTGTTTCTCAGATTCAACTCTTGAGAAGTGAAACCCATTTTTTTGAAGATTAGACACAGTGATTGGTTCGTATTAGCAATATTGACACATTTTATCATGAATCAAAAGAGATTATATGAGATTCTGCTTTCAATTCAAGAGGGGACATTTGAGATGCACATAGTCATCAAACTCAAAATCTGAATCGCAATTTTGATCCTATTTATATAGGACATCAAATATCATGACTAGTAATCATGAATAGTCAAAGGAAGCACCATAAGTTATTTTGTATCTACTCCATGGTCCCTGGATGCCAACACAAATGGAAGTAAACCAGATGAGCATCAATCTATGCGACATATTTTTACAGTAGGAAAACCTATTCAAATCCACCACTGTGATTTACGAACACAGGGAATTTTATAATCATTCCTTTGCTACAGCAGCGTCTTCCTTGTTAAAGTAGTCATGCCTGAAATTGTAAGAAGTGTGATTACAATAACATGTATAGAGCAATTAAAAAGTTGAGAACCGAGATGTGGAGAATGTGAAACAAACATTGTGAAACAATTAACGCAGTCATACAAAGACTTAAATCCCCAGTAGGACTGGCAAAGTCCACGGATTAGGAAAAGACGACACAAAAATTTAACTTACCTATGAAAATAATAGCCCAGACAGTATCAGATATTCATCACAATTCTTAATTTTTTTCAACTACAAACATATGTAGAAAGGTAGAAGATGAAACATGGTTTAGACGAGACAAGAACTTACCTTATTTTTCGTGAAAGTTGGTAAATGCCTGTTCCAGCCATTGCAACGTTTACACTAAAAAGGTTCCAGTTCTTCTGCAATCCACAAGCCACCATGATCAGAAAAATAGCCTCATTAGACAAATGGAACTTCTACAGAAATAACGAAGATGGAGTTTTAATTTTTAAGCAAAAAGAAAACCAAAATAAATACATAAAATGGGACCAAGGAAACAAATAATTATATAAAATAAAGTCTATAGAAAGTTAAAAACTACTCACTAGGATATTACATATACACATGGCCATCTATAACCGGACTATGATTGTATTTTTGTTAACTGTTTCAATGAGACAATGCAAGGGAACAGGTTTTCTGCTCGAAGTTATTTTGTATCTTGAAATACTTTCACAGATCCAAAGGTTTCCTGCAACAGAAAAGCAGTCGTCGCGCTATACATTCTAGAGGGAATTTTTTCTCATAAATTGCCACAGGCTTGAAATGGGTGCTGGCTAGGTCCATAGCCAAACGATGCAATTCAAATTAGCATAATGGTTAAAAGCAGGTGCATTTTGGGTTGTATCCTCTTTACAATTTTATTGAATAAAATCTGATAAACCAAAAGGGAGCAACAGGAACGAAAACAACAAATGGAAACAGATATGGCAGAAAGCAATAACAAAAAAAATGATGGTGTACTCTGTCAAAGCTCAATACTTCTTGGACTCTACCAAATAAAATGTAAAACCATGCTCTCAAGTCCCAGTCATATTCAGCCTTCCAGGAATGTTTAACTATTTCAATGTAGTATGAGCATCTTATGAAACTCACCGGTGTGATAACAACACTATATCGTGACCAGATAACTCCAGTAGCTGTGACCGCTGTAAAACAATGACACGAAAAATTAAAAAAATAATCAATTTTCAGCAATTATATCCTATTGTATAATACGAATAAGAGGGATAATGTGCGAGTACAACCATAAGTCTAGGGATCGAACCTCAGCAAATACAAAATATTAAACTAAATTATCAATATAATAACCATATGAATTTTTAACTTAGCAAACCGATCCCTACGCGTCGTTGAGTATAACTTCTATCCTATACAGACTCTGCTAGATGCATGCACTTCTAAGTAGTCTGCATAACATTCTCATTGGTGGTCATATACGTGGTTTTAAGTTTCAATGATGTGATGTGTATGATTTTACTTAATAGGTAAAGAATTTTAATTAAGAAAAGTATGAAAAACTTATTAACACATAAATATTTATCCAGAAATTAAGTTAATAAATGATAAATGCATGTAAATTATCGTGCTTTACACGATAAGCGTAAAAGTGATTTTATCCATAATTTTGGTCATTTGTTCCTTAATACTGCTAAAACACGATACCAACTACGGAATCTAATTTTTTAAAAATTGAAGATAAAAAATATATCAAATAAAAAGAAAAAGTTCTTATCTAAAAATGATTTAAGTTAAAAGAGGTTGTATCATAATTAGAATTTTTAAATGTCTAAACTAAAAGGTAGTTATAACTTAATAAGGAGACTAATTTAATTAATCCTGATATTATATTCAATTTTTATTATATATCAAAATAATAAGTATCGTTAAATTTTAAAAAGGATTGGATCTAATAGTAAAAAGTATATTCGGTTGTTAGTTGAACTATATGAAATACTAAAAAGAGCATTTCGATAATATAAACTGAAAACATGTAGATTTCCAAAATTGAATAGAATTCTCAATATAAAAATTCGTCACATTTTTCTCTATTCAGTTTCAGGGAAGTTTTAACCGGAAAAGAGTTGTTAAACCATCACTAAATTAAATATTATTTTGTGAGCTTCCTGTAGATTGTAAAATCAGCCAAATTTGATTTTTTTTGAAATTCTAATTTACCACAAAATATAGTTAATATGAGAATTAAATCTTATAAAACACATATATAAATAAATGTTCTTTTTTTCAACAAAGCATTATTTATTATTAAATGATAAATTCTCCATTAATTAATTGATATTTATTAGGATGTAGACACTCAATATACTATCTACGTTCTATCTTGGTTTCTAAAAATCAGTTTTGGACGATATTACATCCCATACGAAATTAATTAAATAATCTTTAATTTAGTGATGGTTTAAAAATTATTTTCCAACTAAAACTATCCAGAATTTCAAGAGAAAAGAAAGTGATGAATTTTTAAGTTGATCATTTAATTAAAATTTAGTAAATCTACTTATATTTGATTTAGATGATTAAAATGCATCTTTAGTATTTGAATATAATTATAATTTTTTATTATATCCTTATATATAATAAGCGTAAAATAGTACAGACTATTGGATCTTAAAAAGCAAATTTTAATAATTTAAACCAAATATAAGTAGATTTTCTATATTGAATAGAATTCTCAATGTAAAAATTTGAAACTTTCTTTTCTCTTCAATTTTCGGGTAATTTTAGTTAGATAATAAATGTTACATCATCATTAAATTAAAAAATATTTTTTCAATTTTACGCGGGCTGCAAAATTGTCTAAATATGATTTTTAGAACTCAAGATAGAGTAAAAATAGTAAATTAATCGTGTAAAGTCTAATAAATTATAAGAATTTATTTATTTATACTCAAATTTGGTTATTTTTTCTATATAACTTTCAAATTTAAGCATTATTTATTTATTTCAATAAAATATTAAAATTATTTGAAAATTATCAAATTCGATACAAATAAATTTTGATAAATATTAATATAAAGAAAATTTTGTTTGATAATATAATAATTGGATCTTAAAGTAGATAGGGAATAACCGTTAGATCTAATACTAAAAATTTCATTTAATTGATAGTAGGAACATATTCAAATACAAAAAATAATTTGTAATTATCTACATCAAATATAAGTAGGTTTTATAAACTGAATAGAACTCTCAATGTAAAAATCATCACTTTCTTTTCTCTTCCATTTCCGGATAATTTAGTTGGATAACAATTTCCGAATAGTTTTAGTTGGATAATAATTGTAACGTAGATACCAGTAGGTAATCTTATTTATATTTTTATAACAACAAAATTATATGTAATCATGTTAACTTTGATCATAATTTTTGTTAGGCTCTATTTCTATTCATAAAACCTTTTACATATAAAAATTAGAATCTAATGCAATTTTAGGTAAGATTTTATTGTGTTCTTATTTTTCGTGCACTAATGATCTCTATATATACACTATAATAAGGTAATATTTGTAACTTAGTTATAGTATTGTTATGGTTATCTATTTTTATCACAACCATTAAAACTTTTATTTCAAATTGATAAGTACCATTACATACAATATTAACTTTTTCTTTATTAAGAGGTCTAACTTTTGATTCTAATTAATAACATATTAAAAATTAACATTTATTATTTTTAGAAATATAAATAATATAAAATTTTATTAATCACGTATTATAATATTTTATTCTAATTTTTTTACAAATTTAGAAAAAACATAAATTTATTTAAAATCATTAAATAATAAAATATTTAAAAATAACCCGTGCTTTTCACGGGTTATAAGCTAGTATAAGATAATATAAGCATATTGCAATACTGGATACTGAGGATTTAGTTTTTTGATTAAGAAAACATATGATTCCATAAACTATCCTGCGTGTGGAGAATACAGTGTGCAAGCAATGAGTGTCCAATGGAGAGTGAAGTGAAACGCAAATAAGCATATGATCTACCCATATAGAGCTTAAATATATTGGTGCATATCAAAAAGCCTTTATAAATTTAAAATATGTGAATACAGAAAGATATGAAGTGCCAAATACCTATTTGTTGGGGATATGAAAGCTTCTCAGGTGGTTTAGCAAAGTCAGCAACATTAGCTATGCTGATCCCCCACTTAAAAGTTGGTGCCCAAAAGTGAACTACAATAAGGAATAAAAAATTTCCGTAATCAAACTCTGAAAAAAAACAAAGCAAAAAACGTATACTTGATATAATCAACTACAAAGATTTAAATGAAATCTGCAAGCCAGAGAAATTGGCATTGGCAATCAGTAAATTTAACACAAAGACAGACCTTACAGCTACTAAGTAAACTACTCAATCATCAGGAACTAACTTGCAACTTACAAGCAATAATTTACCCTTTTTTTTGCTAAGCAAAAAATAGGCCAACGACCAACTATGCTAGACAATATATTGTCAAACAATAACATACCTTCCTAGGTACTCCCATATTTTTAAGTGCCATTACTTACGCTGTGGACTAATGTAGTTTCTACTAAAAAACCCAAAGTAGCAAAGCATTGAGTAAATATTTAGTGACACAGAGACAACCAAACAACCAATTTACTGATTATATAGACACAGGGTCAAGTTTTCTGCAAGTACAGACCAATCTAAACTACAAACTTTACAACACACACCTACAAGTTTATCTAAATAAATATTCAAGATATACAAAATACACTAATAAGATTCATGAACGTAGAAAAGTTTACAAAACATTCAATATGATTAGCAAAAAAACACAATACAATTCACCTAGGCCAAAATAATTCTATTATGGTAAATACCCCTATTGGAGCATATATTAAAAAAATGTCAGTCCAGCTTTACCCTAAATGTACTAACCACAAGTAGGAGTACAACATGTGCAAACAAACAACTTTGTATATATTATTACCCCCTTTATTCATGTTGATTATTAGTAATTCAACTCATACAGTTTGCAGTACAATCATATGTACTATCATATCCAAATAAAGAAAGATCCAGTTCTGTTTTTAGTTGGGGTTTGTAATTGTACCCCATATCTAAACACCTAAATTACTGGGAAAATTTATTTCAAACTGATACATAAAATTATAATATTATATGATATGATATAAGTAAAACTAAAGTACGCATCGATAAATTAATCTGAAAAAATATATAAAAAGCAGAATTAATCTAACATTTGACATTCAAGGAGGGGATTTGTGACACAGCTTATTGCCCGTTTATCTCGTAATCTTGTAACGTAATCTTGTAACTTAAATATGTTGCAAGTCAAAAGTATATTTTTAAGATGCATAAAAGGGAGAAAAAAAACTGACTAGTTTTAGGTCCAGCGGGGTGATTCCATAGAGCCTGGAGCTTCGAAGTTGCCATTCAAATTAAACTTCACCATTCGCTGATCAAGAATCACAGTGTCAACATAAAAGGGCGTGCCTATTTCTTTCTATACGACACCGTTGAAGTTCGGCAGAATTAAAGGTGTTTTGTATTCATAAATGAACTAGCCATAATTAATATATTAATTATTTGATTTAATATAAAATTTTAATTTATTTTATAAATTTTATTATTAATTTTAATTTTACATATGTTTCATACTTAATTTTATGACATGAATAAATATCAATAATTTAAAGTTATTTTTAAATTTACCATTAAATATTTTAAGAATTCAATATATATTTTTAAAAATTATTCAGTGTAACCTAAAATCGTAGAGTAAAAAATCGTAGGAAGAAGTGTGTACGAGCAATGATTCTAATAAGGATATAATTGAAACCATTTATAATTCTATAAAACTTGTGGTTTTTTAATTTTAATAAATTATATACTTCCTCCGTCCCGTTTATATTGGTCACAATTCCTTTTTTGCATGTTCCAAAAGTATTGGTCATGTTTTCTTCGTTAAGGGTTAAATATGTTAAGTTTTTCTAAATACGTAAGAGCAAGTTTGACAGTTTTTACATGATTGCTCAATACGTTTTTTTTTTATTGATGATCAATATAAATGGGAAAGAGGGAGCATAATTTAACTAAATTTGAATTTTTTAACACGTTTTTTAATTTTTTAAAAATTTACTTTTTAAAAAATTTACTTTTGTGCGTTATTGGTAAATTTTGTTGTTTATAATAAATAAAGCAATATTTTTAATATAATTTTTTTAACTTGTTATTTTTAAGAAAGCGTTAACAATTTTTTTTGGAAGGTTTTAACCAACCAAATATACCTTATTTTGTTTATAATAGAACTTTTATAATTTTATAAAACATATGATTTTTTATTTTTAATAAATTATATACTCCCTCCGTCCCGTTTATATTGACCACAATTCCTTTTTTGCATGTCCCAAAAGTATTGGTCATGTTTTTTAATGAAACAAATTAAGGGTTAAATATGTTTAGTTTTTCTAAATATTGTTTATAATAAAGAAATTAATATTTTTAAAATAATTTTTTAAACTTATTATTTTTAGAAAGATGTTAACAATTATTTTGGAAGGTGTTACCAACCAACTAACTATGCGATGCACGGTTTTTTTAAAATTAAATAATATTTTATTTATATTTTAATAATCATATTCTCATATATATTATTTAATAAAATATTGGCATAATATATATATTATTAAATAATAATCGTTTAATTATATAATATATTATTCGAATTATGACTATATTTTGTCATATAATATAAATATAAATGGAAGTATCGTATATACTTACATTCAAATTTTTGTTGACATTATCATATTCAAATTATGATTGCATAATAATCCATAATATAATATTTGTCTAAAATAGAATTTTATATTAATTTGTAATTCTGTGAATTTTTTATTGTTTAATATAGTTTTAGTTTGTTTTCACTTTGTTGATTTATAATATGTTGTAAATTTGTTAATAAATATGTGATATTAAAATTATTAAATTGATTTGGAAAATATTTGATTTTCAAGTAATTGAAAGTGTCTAAAAAAGTTGAGTGTAGGTGAAGAATTTTAATTCAAATATAACTAAAATAGTATGTAATTGAATATTAATTGGAGTGTAATTAAAATAGTTTGTTAATAAGTAAAATAAAATTTTTATATGTATTTTAATTTATTTTTTCATTTTTGGAAGGTGTTAACAAATTTTTTGGGAAGGTGTTAACTAACCGACCAACCAACCAATTATACCATGTTTCGCTTATAATAGTATAGTATAGATATCGGAAAAATTAATTGAAATAAAATATTACAATGTTTTTATCACTTAACTCAAACAAATATAAATACTTAATAATATATTTGTTTATAAAAAAAATTATATTTAATTTTTGTACTTTGTTATGGTTTTTTAAACGTGCTTGTAATAAATAAAACTAAAAATTTTAAAAATGGCCAAGTACTTTTTTTTTCCGAAACAAAGGCACATTGATTTTAAGAATATTTTCAACCTGCTATATGATAAATGATGATATAGATAAGGGTGAAATCCTTAAATACCCATCTTTTCAAACCAAAATACTCACCGGCGTAGAAGGCCGTCCAAAATACCCATCAAACGTGCATTTCCAGCATGCCTAGCTTTTACACGCATGTTGAACATGAGTGTCGTTCCTTTTTTTTTGAAGCAAAAAAAAAAAAAGCAAATATCTTATTAAAAGCAAGCCACGCATGTCCAACATGCCAACATGCGTGTGCTAATATTTTATACGCATGTTGGACATGCGTGTAAAATATTTTTTTGAAAAGCAAGCCACGCATGTCCAACATGCGTGTGCTAATATTTTTATTTTTTATTAAATTTGACTACGCATTGGTATCATGCCTATAGTTCTTTTATTAATTTGTTTTACTAATTTTTCTAATTTGTTTGCTTGTTTTTAACTTAAAATGCTACTTTAAGGGATGTTACCTTTTTTTTGGTGAATATATATTTGCAAACACTATTTAAAAATACTAATAACATTACGGAGCCCGACGGCATAATTTTAAAAAAATCGGGGGCCAACCCTAAATCCTAAGTCTGTATACGGTTTATTCTTCATTCTGAATATTTTTAAAACCCAAAATGGAAAAGTTGAACCCCAAAGGTTAACCGTTGAACACCTAAAGGAATACAGATAAATTTAAAAATTTTAATTAAAAAATTGAATATTTTAATGTGTACGAAGGCCTGATTTTTAAAAAATCGGGGGTCAGTCCCGATTTTTTAAAAATCAGGATAAATTAGGGTTTTGGGTCTAGGGAGGGTTGTAAACAACCCTAAATCCGTATACGGTTAATTCATAATTCTGAATATTTCTAAAACCCAAAATGGAAACGTTATAAATCCGTATACGGTTAATTCATCATTCTGAATATTTCTAAAACCCAAAATGGAAACGTTAAACCCCAAAAACTAATTGTTGAAACCCCAAGGGAATATAGATAAAATTTAAAAATTTAAATTAAAAAGTTAAATATTTCTAAATCCCAAATGGAACCCGTTAAACCCAAATAAAAATTATTTTAACACCAAAAGATGTTGAAGCCCTACATATTTGTTATATGCATAATCTGTGTACGCATTACAGGCCTGCGTATGATAACTTATTCACTGGCCAAACAACACAACAGCTGTTGTCTTTAATTACTTTTGCTTATAAAGAATATGCACTGTGGTAATGCGTAGGGTGAGTACGCATGGTAAACATGCGAATTTGGTTGGTAAAAAAGGTGGTGTCTTCCGCCCGTGGGTATTTTGGGCAGGGTTCCAAAAAGTGGTATAATTTGATCATTCTTTCTATAGATAATACGTAAAAAAAATAGACACTCCAATAGTTCAAGAATAAGGGTATTAAATTGGTTTCCAAAATTTTTCCCAAATACACATGGCAGATATTGATTTGTGTATTCACACTAACAACATCAATTAAAAAATTCCATACTTCTATATTAGTCTTGATTTGGGAAAAAAATTTTGTGCCTAATTTTGTGACTCTTAGCACTACTCATAGTTCAATGCATCAAAATCTTTAGCAAAATTATAGATAATTATGTTTCATTTTTCATATTTTTAGAACTTCTATTTCTCCTTAACAAAAATATATACAATCTATGGTATAACTAATATCATTGGAGTCCCTGTATTTTCCATTGTATTCTATTTAGTCTTTATAACAAACCCACAGAGAGTAGTCATGTAACTCAGAATCTGAAATGGCAAGTCTGTGCATATTTATATGCCATCAAATCCAACGATCATGGCAAGTAGTCATGAACAGACGAAAGAAGCAACCGTACATCATTTTGTATCTACTCCATGGATGCTAACCCAAACAGAAGCAAAACAGACTAAGATACCTATGCGACATCATTTCTTTTATTTACTTAGGATGACAAAACTGAATCCACCCCCGTGTTTTACTAATAGAAAGAATTTTCATCTTCTTTCCTTTGCTACAACAGCTTCTTTCTCACTAAAGTAATCATGATTGAAATTGTAAGGAGCACGATTACGTTAATATGTATAGGCAAGCATAAGTTTGCATTCATCAAAAAGACATAAATTCTCACTAGGTAGAAGCTGAAACGTGATTTGAACGAGATAAGAAAACTTACAATATTTTTCGTTGATAATTTGTATGTAGAATAAACAGAATGAAGAAAATATTTACATAACTCTCAGAGAAATTACATAGCTTTTGTGTATGTGAAGAAATGATAATAGAAAAACTATCTATGTACATTCTATCTTCTGTTTATATACAATATGCTACTTTCTATATCTAGTCGTAACTAACTATCATAGTTAGTTACATTACTATAAATAGAATACCAACTAGTGTTGCTGAGCTAGAGGATGTGTATGTTGACTTGGCCGAGTTGAAGTGACTATATCTTCAATATTCCCCCTCAAGTTGGGAGGTGGAGAATACAATCCCAACTTGGATAGTAACAAACTGAACTGAGATGAAGGTAGAATTTTAGTAAAAATATCAGCTAGTTGATGTGTTGTAGGAAGATAGGTAAGCTGTAATAGACCTTCTAAAACTTTGTCTCTTGTGAAGTGACAATCGATTTCAATATGTTTTGTTCGTTCGTGAAAGACAGGATTCCGGGCAATGTGCAAGGCGGACTGATTATCACAGTGAAGAGTCACAGGTTTGAGATTGGTAACACCAAGTTCCTATAAAAGACGAACACACCAAGTTACTTCAAAAGCAGTGGAGGCCATATCACAATATTCAGCCTCGAAAGAAGATCGAGAAATCGTAGTCTGCTTCTTAGATTTCCAGGCAACAGGTGATTGTCCAAATAAAAGGACATAGCCAGTAATGGACTTACGTGAATCAGGGCAAGAAGCCCAATCCGAATCAGAATAATCCTGCAATGTTAAAGTATCTGAAGCCTTGAGCAAAATTCCTTGTGTAGAAGAATGATTAAGATACTGTAGAGTATGGTTTAATGCACTGTCATGTGAAGTTTGAGGTTGCTGTATGTACTGGCTAAGTATCAGAATTTGTTAGGAATATGTTGTACTTGATGATAACTTCACAATCAATCAAATTGTTTAAGGTTTTGTAGCTGTCAACGGATGAGGATTTATAACTCTATCCGTTGACAGGTAGCTCATCAACGGATGAGGTTTTGTAGCACACTGCAGTATCTCTATGTTATCAGTTGATAGTGTTTTTATCCACAGTCATGTTGACTATCAACGGATAGGCAGAATAGGGTAGCCAATTGTAAATAAGCTATGCTATGTAATTCTGTCTAAGTGAAAGTGTATCAACGGATGAAGACTAAACTCTATCAACGGATACAACTCAAATCCACTCTATCAACGGATACAACTCAAATCCACTCTATCAACGGATACAGCTCAAGTCCCAACATCAACGGATACTGCTCTATACATCATCAACGGATGTCAGTATACATCATCAACGGATGTCAGTGTACATCATCAACGGATAATCATTGACACTGATTTCTATGATTAGCTAGCAGTTGATAAGGACATGTTTGACTGACAGATCACATGAGTTGAAAGTAGATACAAAAAGCAGTATGGCAGCCATACTTTGGAAACACAGAAGAAAGAAGCATTCCATTTACACTATGAATACAAGAAAGGTGCAGGAGACATGTCTGAACACAAGGACAACCTTTCGGCTACATGTGTATTTGGAGTGTAGTAGCAAGTCAACTAGAATTAGATTAGTATTATCTTATTCCAGTAGTACTTGTAAAACTTGGGATATATAACCAAGTGTAGCAACTCTTTGTAGGTTAAGAAAACAGACACATTTGCTTAGATTTTCTTGAATATCCTTAGAAGCAAAGAGTTGTAAAAACGGCAGCTGTGTACATTTTGTATCACAGAGTTTTCTTCAAATAAAAGCTTCAGGTGGTGCATATTAACCACCTGATTTTATATATGTATGTGTTTAAATCTTACATTGCAATTATCTCTTCATAAGTTTCTGAAGTTCTTATCAGAAATTTATAAATATCAAGAATTGTATTCAACCCCCCCTTCTACAATTATACAAGTGTGTAATCTGGGAATAACAATTGGTATCAGAGCAAGCTTCTAACATATTTGAAGTTTAAAGATCAACACACTTCCAACATGTCTAAGAAGGATTATGGAGTGAAGATTCCAGTTCTTGATAGAGAAAATTACTTTCACTGGAAAGTAAAAATGCGTCTACATCTCTCGTCTATTGATGAGGGTTTTGTGGATTGCATTGACAAGGGTCCTCACGTTCCAATGAAGACAGCAACAAGAGTTGGCCTGGCTGATGATGTGCCTGACACTTTCATTCCCAAACCTGTTTCTGAGTGGAGTCTTGAAGATATTGCAGAAGTCCACAAAGACAAAAAGGCCATGAATATTCTGTTCAATGGTCTAGAAACAGACATGGTTGACAATGTTATTAACTGCACTACCGCCAAGGAAGTATGGGACATTGTTCAAACCCTGTGTGAAGGAACAGAACAGGTAAGGGAAAACAAGATGCAACTACTAATCCAACAGTATGAACATTTTCACTTTAAGAGTGGAGAAACATTGAATGATACATTTAGTAGATTTCAGAAGCTACTAAATGGTTTGAAACTGTATGGAAGAGTCTATCAAGTTAAAGACTTTAATCTCAAATTTCTGAGATCACTGCCCAAGGAATGGAAGCCAATGACTGTTTCTCTAAGAAACACTCAAGAGTACAAGACATTTACTCTTGAAAGGCTCTATGGAACTTTAAAGACCTATGAGCTGGAAATGGAGCAGGATGAAGAGATTGAGAAGTCTCAAAAGAAAAGTGGGTCAGTTGCACTCGTTGCCAATTTGGAGCAAAAGGAGGAAAGGACAGAAACTGCTAGTTCTACACCAAACAGGGAGGTTTGTAAAAGTAGAGCAGAATCAAGCAGGAGCAAGGAAAAGGTGTCTGAGGAATTGAATGCCCTTCAGCAGGATGAATTGGATGAGATAGATGAGCACTTAGCTTTTCTATCTAGGAGATTCTCTAAGCTGAAATTCAAGAGAAACTCTGGGATGGCCAAGCCATTTAACAAGGATTTTTCTACAAACAACTATGTGGATAAATCCAAAATTAAATGCTACAATTGTGGGATTGCTGGTCATATGATAAGTGAATGCAGGAAACCTAGATCTGAGAACAAGGGAAAGCCAACTGAGGTTGTTGACTGTAAGAAGAAATATTTTGATCTTCTCAGGCAGAAAGGAAAGGCATTCTTGACCCAAGAGTATGACTGGGCTGTTGATGACAATCATTCTGATGATGATGCTGAGTTAGTCAACCTTGCTTTAATGGCTGATTCTGGAGAGCAGGAAGCAAGTTCAGCTAGCAATCAGGTATTTTCTACTAATCTCTCTGAGCTCACTAAAGAGGAATGCAATAGTGTTATAGATGAAATGTCTACTGAACTATATCACTTAAGTGTTACTCTTAAATCACTTACTAAAGAGAACAATAGAATTAAAGAGTCTAATCTATTTTTAAGTGATAGAAATGCTGCTCTAGAATCTCAATTTCTAGAATTTGAGAAAATGAGAGTTGATTGCAATAATGCTAAAAGTGAACTTGAAGCTGTGTTAAAAAGAGAACTGATTTTAAAAGACCAGCTTGAAAAAGAACAAGGGATAATTGCTAAATTTCAAAGTTGTAGGAATATTTCTCAAAACATAATAGAAGTTCAGGGAATAGAATCATTTGTGAAGGATACCTGGACTCAAAGGAAAAAGGAGCTAGAACCTGGCCTTGAGGATCTAGAGACTATTTATGAATCAACGGATAGTGATCATCCGTTGACAGATGAACCGTCAACGGATGAGAGGTATCCGTCGACTAACAAAAAGTCTGTTAGTAAGAAGGAACTTAGGAAACTGGATATCAAGTATGGTCCAGTAAACAAGAATTTTGTTAGTGGTAAGTGCAGCAAAACCAAATCCAGTGGGAAGGCTAAGACAAGTGATTTACACAACAAAAAGGCTGTTGGTAAATCAGACAATGAAAAGGTAGAAATTGAGGGCAAAAAGAAAAAGAACAGAAATGGTAAGATAGGCATCAACAAGAAAAACAATTACTCTCCTGACAAGTTTGCTCCTAGGAAAACTTGTAGTAATTGTAATAGTGTCAATCATTTATCTTCTAATTGCAAGATTGTCAACAAGGCTCCTGTTCATGTACCTCAACCAATGCCATGTATGCCTGGTTTGTATCAAAATGCTAGTTTTTCAAATCCATATGTG
Source organism: Saposhnikovia divaricata (assembly GCA_036435485.1). Lineage (NCBI taxonomy): Eukaryota > Viridiplantae > Streptophyta > Magnoliopsida > Apiales > Apiaceae > Saposhnikovia > Saposhnikovia divaricata. Next base: position 200,906,256 of record CM071594.1, read on the forward strand.
AACATGCCATATGTGTCTAATCCATACTTTCAGTCTATGAATGTGCCACAAATGTCATGGAACCTACCTAACATGAATAATATGTATGCCAATTTTCCACACATGCATGCATCCAATATTCATGCAAATGAGCATTTGTCAAACCCCATTACTCAAGCATCTACACCTAAGATGAAGAATGCTAAGAGTGCAAAGTCAAAGGCTAACAAGAAAGGACCCAAGGAAGCTTGGGTACCAAAATCAACATGATTTGTTTTTGAAATGTGTGCAGGGAAACAGAAGGAATCTATGGTACCTAGACAGTGGATGTTCTAGGCACGTGACAGGAGATTCAACCCTGCTCACAGAGTTCAAGGAAGGAGCTGGCCCTAGAATTACCTTTGGAGATGACAGCAAAGGATATACTAAGGGATATGGCCTGATTTCAAAAGACAATGTCATCATTGAAGAAGTGGCTTTAGTTGAAGGTTTAAAGCACAATTTGCTGAGTATCAGTCAGATTTGTGACAAAGACTATGAAGTAAAGTTCACAAAAGAAGCCTGTGTTGTTTCTGCCAAGGAAGACAACAATGTGGTATTGACAGGCTTTAGAAAAGGAAATGTTTACATAGCTGACTTCAATTCAGCATGCTCAGAATCCATTACTTGTCTCTTCAGCAAAGCAAGTAAGGATGAGAGTTGGCTATGGCATAAGAAGCTGTCTCATTTGAATTTTAAAGTTATGAATGATTTGGTAAGAAAGGATCTTGCTAGAGGAATCCCTCATTTGGAGTTTGTCAAAGATGGGCTATGTGATGCCTGCCAATTAGGGAAACAAAAGAAATCATCTTTCAAAAGCAAGACAGAGTCATTTAGCAAAAAAAAAAGCAAGACAGAGTCATCCATTGTTAAGCCTCTTCAATTGCTGCATATGGATTTATTTGGTCCAGTAAATGTCATGTCTATTTCAAAGAAGAAATACTGTCTGGTGATTGTAGATGATTTTTCTAAGTTCACATGGACTTTCTTCCTGCACTCCAAGGATTGTGCAAGTGAAATCATTATCAATCACCTCAGAATGCTAAACAATGGTTCTGAAGACAGAGTACAAAGGATCAGGAGTGACAATGGTACTGAATTCAAGAATTCCACAATGAAGATTTTCTGTGAAGAGAATGGAATTGTCCATGAGTTTTCTGCTGCCAGAACACCTCAACAAAATGGGGTTGTTGAAAGGAAAAACAGAACTCTCATTGAAGCAGCTAGAACAATGTTAAGTGAATCAAGATTACCAACATATTTCTGGGCTGAAGCTGTCAACACTGCATGCTTTACTCAGAATATTTCCTTGGTCAATCAAGCTAGAGGAATGACTCCTTATCAGTTATTAACCAACAATAAACCAACTTTAGCTTTTCTACATGTCTTTGGATGTAAGTGTTTTGTGCTAAGGAATCATGGAGATAATTTAGGCAAATTTGAAGCAAAGGCAGATGAAGCTATTTTCGTTGGATATGCAGCAGGGAAAGCCTACAAGGTCTACAATCTAAGAACCAACATTGTTATGGAATCTGTACATGTTGTGTTTGATGATCAAAAGATTCTAGGCCTAAATGATGAAGGTTACCATGAAAAGTTGGAATTTGAGAATGAAGGTGAAGGAAGAATGTACTATGATGATGATGAGGAGAATGAAGATCATGACCACAGAGATCCACCTAGAGCTGTTACACCAACTAGAAGTGATGCTTACACTGAAAATGAAGCATCCGTTGATAGTCATTCTGGAGCATCCGTTGACAGTCATTCTGCAACATCCGTTGACACTATTAGAGATGCATCCGTTGACAGTCATTCTGCAGCATCCGTCGACAAGCAAAATGATGCATCCATTGACAGTCAACTTCATAACTCAGCAAGGACAACAAACTCAGGGGGAGTTTCTCAAGGTCAAAATTCAATGCTAAATCAACATGATCATGGAAATGAAGCAACCTCATCAAGATCAAATCTTCCACCTGCAAGAAAATGGACTAGAAATCATCCATTTGAGTTAATCATTGGTGAATCAAATTCAAGAGTCCAAACTAGAAGGGCCACTCAAGCAGAATGTCTATACAGTAGCTTCCTGTCTCAAGTGGAACCTAAGAAAGTGGAAGATGCCCTTCTAGATCCAGATTGGGTGTTAGCAATGCAAGAAGAGCTAAACCAATTTGAAAGAAATAAAGTATGGAAACTTGTGCCCAAACCTGATGATAGAAGTGTCATAGGTACTAAATGGGTTCTCAAGAATAAGACAGATGAAAATGGCATAATTGTGAGGAATAAAGCTAGATTAGTGGCAAAGGGCTATTCTCAAGAAGAAGGAATAGATTTTGATGAAACTTTTGCTCCAGTAGCAAGACTTGAGGCAATAAGAATCTTTCTAGCCTATGCAGCACATGCCAATTTCAAAGTCTATCAGATGGATGTCAAAAGTGCCTTTCTAAATGGGGAACTGGAAGAAGAGGTCTATGTCCATCAACCTCCTGGTTTTGAGGATCCAGAATTTCCAGAATATGTATATCTTCTCATGAAAGCACTTTATGGTTTGAAGCAAGCACCAAGAGCCTGGTATGACACTTTATCTCAATTTCTTTTGGAGAACCACTTCACTAGAGGTACAGTAGATAAAACCTTATTTCATAGGGATATTAATGGCTCTTCAATACTTGTTCAAATCTATGTAGATGATATTATTTTTGGGTCTACAGATGAGAAGCTTTGCAAAAAGTTTGCCAAACTTATGCAAAGTAGGTATGAAATGAGTATGATGGGTGAATTAACTTACTTTCTTGGCCTACAAGTAAAGCAAGTTAATGAGGGCATTTTCATAAGTCAAACAAAATATATTTATGATCTCTTAAAGAAATTTGACTTAATGGATTGTACATCTGCTAAAACACCTATGGCCACTGCAACTAAGCTTGAGTTGAATACTAAGGAAAAGTCTGTGGACATCTCAAGTTATAGAGGCATGGTAGGTTCACTTTTATACCTAACAGCTAGTAGACCTGATATAATGTTTTCTACTTGTCTTTGTGCTAGATTTCAAGCTGATCCTAGAGAGTCTCACTTAATAGCTATTAAAAGAATTTTCAGGTATCTCAAGGGAACACCAAACCTTGGCATTTGGTACCCAAGAGAATCTGGTTTTGATCTAACTGGCTATTCAGATGCAGATTATGCAGGTTGCAGAGTTGATAGGAAAAGTACTACAGGTTCCTGTCAATTTCTAGGAAACAGGCTTGTGTCATGGTTCAGTAAGAAACAAAACTCAGTCTCCACTTCTACAGCTGAGGCTGAGTACATTGCGGCTGGAAGCTGTTGTGCACAGATTCTATGGATGAGAAACCAACTCATTGACTATGGTCTAAAAGTTGAGAAGATTCCAATTTTCTGTGACAACACAAGTGCTATTGCCATCACAGGGAATCCAGTGCAACATTCGAGAACCAAGCACATTGACATCAAATACCACTTCATTAGAGAACATGTGATGAATGGTACAGTAGAAATGCACTTTGTGCCAAGTGAAATGCAGCTTGCAGATATCTTCACCAAGCCTCTTGATGAATCCACATTCACAAGATTGGTAGGTGAGCTAGGTATGCTTAACTTGTCATAATTTCTAGTGATATTTGATTTCAATGAATTGAAGCTGGAAATGTGTTTTGATTTACTTGAAAGTTAAAACTTTCAGAAAAATTTTCTGCAGAAATTTTGCCTAAGGCAAAATTAGCTTATCAACGGATATCCTTTTATCCGTTGATAGTATAAACACATTACTAGATTTTTGCATGTCAACGGGTAACAGGCTATCCACGTCATCAACGGATAAACTGTATCTCAACCGTTCATTCTATATCCGTTGATATACATTTTTTTTAACCGTTGGTAACCGTGTATATCTAATCATGGCTGTACTTATTCTCTTTTTATTTATTATCTGACAGTTACTTTTGACCAATGGAGTAATTACTTTTAATTATTTCATTTTTAATTCTTGAAAAATATAAAAGGCGGACTTGTACTCTCACATCTCACTTTTATTCATTTTCAAGCATATCAAAAGTTAACTGCATCTTCTTCCCTAAAACTCTCTGTAACCAAAGTTCAATCACTTCAATGGCGCCTATTGTTAAGATGATGTCCTCCACTGGGTTTACCTATGAGAAGAACAATTTCGCGGCCTTTGTTGACACAGTGAATGCTCCAGAAGCTTACCAAACTTTGATGAGTTTCGTGAAGAAATGCAAGCTGTCATATGCTATGACGGCTACCACTCCCTTAATCCACGAGGTAATTGAAGAAATGTGGACATCTGCTGAGTACAATGGCACAGACGGTACAATTGCTTTTTTTTTAAAGGGTAAAAACTATGTGGTTAATTCTGATGTAATAACTGCTTGTTTAAAATTGCCTGAGAATAACTGTCTGAAAGTACCTACTGATACTGAAATTGTTGCCATGCTTAATTCTATTAATTATGCCCGTAGTACTGAAAACTTAGGGAAAATTGCTAGAAAAGGAATGGTTAAAGAATGGAGCTACTTCTGTGATGCCTTCATTAAAACTTTTTTAGGAAAAATTAGTAATTTTGATGCTGTTACCCAGTCCATGCTAACAATGATGTGTATGATTTTAAATGATAAATTCTATAATTTTGGCACATTAGTTATGTATGAGATAGCTGCAAAGTTGGGTAAAAAGGAAACTAGGAGCAAGAATATCTACTTTGCTAGATTTTTAATGCTCTTAGCACTGCATGTGTCTGAGAATAAGCTATCCATTGCTAACCCGGATAGCAAGTTCCAATGTTTTGTTCAGGAGAAGAGAGTCTTAAGTGACCTGATTCGAATGAACCTCAATGCAGGAGTACAGTTGGTATATCTACCAATTGTTCAGGTAACTATCTCTAACTCTGAAACCCCTATCTCCAACCCCCAAATTTCTTTGCCTTCTAGTGTCACAATGGAGTCTGTAGTTGTGACCAAACAGGCTCCTACCAAAGTGACCAAATCCAAAGTTCCAAAACCACATTCTAAAAGGCAAACCTCAAGTGTCTCTCAAAAGACACCTGTTGTAAAAACTACCAAACCTCTTGAGGGGAGTGTGAAGGTGGTAGTGAGTGGTGAGGGACAGGGTGAACATCAAAGAAGCCCTAAGGATAACGAAGGAGAGATGAGTGCAACCACCATTTCAGTCTCTCAAAAGACTGCTAATGTAACTACAGGCCAAATTCTAGTTACACTCTCCCAAAAGAGTGTGACTACTGAATCAAGTTCCCCACAAGGAACACTGCACAAGAGGGTTAGGGACACATATAGCCCAATCTCAAAAACCTATGGAAGAAGAGTGAAATCTAAAACCACAGGGGAATCACAGGGTGCACACACTGTACAGGAAACTGTACCTTCTCAAACTCAGTTTGATGTGGCTTCAATAAATGTGGAGTCACAGCCCCTTGATCTTAATCTTCAAATCGACACACATTACAATCCACCATCACCAACTCCTTCTCTGGATGTGGATATGATATCTACATCAATTCCTGATTCTCCATCTTTAAGATTCTTGGAGAAGCCCCACTCTGTAATTGGTGGTCATCATCTTTTAGATGATTTGTTGGACCATCAATCTTCCCTTCCAGAATTCTCAACACAGACTGTGGCCTCGAACTTAAAATCAATCTCCACAGATTCAGTGTTGGTTTTCTCTTCAACGGATATAATTATTCCTTCCTCAACGGATATCCTTCATCCGTTGACAAGTGTTTCTCCATCAACGGATGCGCCTCTATCTAGCCATCCGTTGACAGCTATAACTACTCCATCAACGGATATTCCTTATCCGTTGATAACTCACTCTACCACTGCTATATCTGACATTCCAGTGTCAAGTGTAGAGGAGTTCTCAGTAGTTGAAACACTTTTAGGTTTGAGGGAAGGGAGTGAGAGGCTGCCTTGTGAGCAGGCAAAAGGAGAGATAAATAATGAGAGGCTGGCCAATTCTTCCGGTTAGGAAAAAGGAGTGTTTGAGAGTTCCACCTTAGTAGGTGAAGGTGAGGGTGTGAGAGGTGTGAGCCAAGGGGAGCCCTTGATGCAAGAAAAGAGAGATGAGGGGAGAGAAGGGACTACAGGAGAGATAAGGATGGAAGAAGCAGCCATTGCTAGTGAGTCAATGGGGGTTGAGGAGGCATCCAAGGAAATGGAATTTCAAAGAGAATATCAGTCCATGATTGACTCCATTTCTTTGGATGCTGAAACCTTTACTCACCCTGTTCCTGCCTATCAAATTCTGGCACAACAGGGCAATGTGGAAGCAGAGGAGGCAATGCACCTAGTGCACACCTCACAATCTCTACTTAGAGCTAAGGAATCTATAGCAGCTCTGCCAACCACTGCTGAGAGTGATGAATTTGACAATTCTGAAGATGAAGACAGCTAGAGCTCTGAAGATGAAGGTGGTAGCAGTATTCATGATTTTGCATTTGCTCAAAACTACACCTATCATCAACTTGATATGGAAATCATAAGGCAATATAAATCTGCCCTGGCTGAGCACCCAGAAGCAGATCCACAGAGAAAGGTTGTTCTTCAACAGGCAATTGACTCCCTAAAGTTACAAAAGATGCAAATGGTGATTCAGAGATCCAATTTAGAGGAGGTCAAACAAGAAATCAAGGATGTGAAGATCTCTGTGGATTCCAAGCTAGAGCAACTAGCTCCTACAGCCACTCAGAGGGTATTGCAACAAAGGTTTCTCAAAGAAGACAACCTGGCTAAATCTGTGCAACTTCTCAATTCAAGAGTGGAAAAGATGGAATCCCAGATGGAGCAATTTCTTCAACATCAGAAACTGCAAACCCAACTGCTAGAAAAGTTAGTTGCAGCCCCAACTTCTAGTCAAACCCTTGATGCTAACAAAAAGGGGGAGAAAGTGGAAAAGGCTGTGGCAACTACAAGTCAAATCTTAATTTCTGAAAGAAGGGAAGCAGCAAGTGAGGGGGAGCAGCAGCCTACCATAGTGGTCAATCCACAAGAATTCATTGTCACAGCTTCCCCCAGCAAATCCAAACCTCTATCTGAAGAGTTTGATCTTTCAAACTTGACAGAAGAAGAAAAGCTAGCCAAAATTGAAGCTCTCCAAAAGATGAAAGAAGAAAACTATGAAAGGATAAAGAGGACAGAAAGATTGATCAATCAATCTATTGCATCAACTCTGTTCTCTAGCCAAACCTCAGCTCCAACAATATCTACAACAATTCTGAAGGTGCTCACTCCAGCAATTGTGGCTCCTACATTCTATGATGCTGAGCCTTCTCATGTTAAGGAATTTGAACCCTACATCAAATCAAGACCCTTCTCACCACCAAAAGCAAATGGGAAGAACAAGTTACAACTGGACTTTCCATTTCCCAAGGATGATGAAGAGAAGTTGATGGGTAAGGCAATCAAGGAATTCAAGGAGAAGACTAACAGTTGTGTAAGAGAATGGATGGCTGTAATCATAAGGAATGGAAAAGTTCTAAACATATCCAACAGCCATCCTAGATTTGTTGAAGCCAAGAGAGAAGAGACTTCAAGGCTGCTAAGAGAATCTCAACCAAGCACTGAATATCAATATGAAAACTCAGATGAGAAGCAAGCAAGGCTGGCTCAAGAGTTATTGGATGAGGTAGAGGATGAATTGAGGGAACCTGAGGAAGTCCCCAAATTCAAAAAGAAAGGGAAATCAGTCCCCAAATCCAAGAGATTAAAATCACATGCAAGGAGGCCTGTCTCTCCAGAAACTGAAAACAAAGAGACAGTTGGTTCATCATAACCTATTGATGTGAAAGTATTCAACCCAGATGTAAATTTCCATGGTGAGCCTATAGTACCTAAAGAGGAACCAATGAATCTTGACTCCATTGAGGTTCCTTCATTCTTGCTGAAGCCTCAACAGAAGCCTACACAGAAGAAAAGGAAACCAAGGAAGCAACCTTCAAAGGAACCAATTCAAGTTGCTAGGGTACCTGCAATTGTCAGGCAGCCAATCTTGGAAAACAAGGATGATTTTATCTATCAGGCAGATATTGAAGAATACTCTGACATGAATCTTTATCTGGATGAATTGTCAGAAGTAAGAGGAATTGACAAATATAAACATTTGCCTGAAAGATTGGTCTTTGTATACAAGGGAGGAACGGAAAGGACATGGCCACTACAAAGGGTTCTTGGAGAAAATTATCATACCTTAACCAAAGTGTTCTCTGCAATCAAGAGATACACAGGGTTCTCCAAGATAGCAAAAGGGGAGATACTGGACAAAATAGAACAAATAAGGAGGGATTGGAACTCACCATCAAGTCTACCAAGGAAAATGAAGATCCCATACAATGGACAGAAAATCCACCTCCAACCTTTCTGGATGATGGAGTTCAGGGATGAAGATGGTAACAGGAGATTCTTCAGGTTAGAAGACCAACTACCAAAGGCTAGTTCTCAATACCTGAGATGGCTACAACAGAAGCTAAATCCAAAGGTAGATGAAGAAGATGCCTTCTATAGGCAACTCCAAATACAGATTGAGTCCAACTCTGCCAAGGAAGGAAAATCAAGGGTGATGCCAACAAGAGGAAAGAAACAGTCCTAATCTGCTCAGTCTAGAGGAGCACTTCTCTGTAAATTCCTCAAACTTTCAGTTTTTAATTATTGTAGCTTAATACAATTTATGTATTGTTCTTTATATATCTTTAGGAATGTTTTGTTATCATCAAGGTCCTGAATTTATGCTTTATTGCCATCAAGTATAAATTGGGGGAGATTGTTAGGAATATGTTGTACTTGATGATAACTTCACAATCAATCAAATTGTTTAAGGTTTTGTAGCTGTCAACGGATGAGGATTTATAACTCTATCCGTTGACAGGTAGCTCATCAACGGATGAGGTTTTGTAGCACACTGCAGTATCTCTATGTTATCAGTTGATAGTGTTTTTATCCACAGTCATGTTGACTATCAACGGATAGGCAGAATAGGGTAGCCAATTGTAAATAAGCTATGCTATGTAATTCTGTCTAAGTGAAAGTGTATCAACGGATGAAGACTAAACTCTATCAACGGATACAACTCAAATCCACTATATCAACGGATACAACTCAAATCCACTCTATCAACGGATACAGCTCAAGTCCCAACATCAACGGATACTGCTCTATACATCATCAACGGATGTCAATATACATCATCAACGGATGTCAGTGTACATCATCAACGGATAATCATTGACACTGATTTCTATGATTAGCTGGAGATTAGCAGTTGATAAGGACATGTTTGACTGACAGATCACATGAGTTGAAAGTAGATACAAAAAGCAGTATGGCAGCCATACTTTGGAAACACAGAAGAAAGAAGCATTCCATTTACACTATGAATACAAGAAAGGTGCAGGAGACATGTCTGAACACAAGGACAACCTTTCGGCTACATGTGTATTTGGAGTGTAGTAGCAAGTCAACTAGAATTAGATTAGTATTATCTTATTCCAGTAGTACTTGTAAAACTTGGGATATATAACCAAGTGTAGCAACTCTTTGTAGGTTAAGAAAACAGACACATTTGCTTAGGTTTTCTTGAATATCCTTAGAAGCAAAGAGTTGTAAAAACGGCAGCTGTGTACATTTTGTATCACAGAGTTTTCTTCAAATAAAAGCTTCAGGTGGTGCATATTAACCACCTGATTTTATATATGTATGTGTTTAAATCTTACATTGCAATTATCTCTTCATAAGTTTTTGAAGTTCTTATCAGAAATTTATAAATATCAAGAATTGTATTCAACCCCCCCTTCTACAATTATACAAGTGTGTAATCTGGGAATAACAGAATTGCATAATTTAAATCAGGCCTGGTGTTGGTAAGGTATTTAAGCTTACCAACCAAAGAACGATAACGGTCTGGATCAGACAAAAGAGTACCCTCATCTGCTGTTAACTTAAAATGTAACGGAAATGGAGTAACAACCTTGAGAGACAAATCAAAACAACAATTTTGTAAAAGTTCCCTGGTGAATTTATGTTGAGTCAACGTGATACCATCAGGATAGTAACCGACCTCAAGACCTACAAAGTAATTCAATTTACCCAAATCCTTTATGCCAAACAGTATGTGTAAATGAGTCTTGATAGTAGTAATAGTAGCAAGATCATTGCCAATTACAACTATGTCATCAATGTGGACAACAAAAATAGTAATCTTGGAACCAGATTTTTTAAGAAATAAACTATAATCGTTTTTGGATTGAGTAAATCCTTGATCAATGAGTTCACTAACCAGTTTTTCAAACCAAGTACGCGAAGCTTGTTTCAACCCATATATAGACTTTCGTAGTCTACAAACTAAGTTAGGAGCTGCCTGTATGCCTTCTAGTATGGTCATACATACTTCTTTGCTCAAATCACCATGGAGAAACGGGTTGTTAACATCTAACTGGTATAAATCCTATTTTCTACTAGCAGCCAATGCAATCAAACAACGTATTGTGTTCATTTTTACAACTGGGGAAAACGTTTCCTCGTAGTCAATGCCGTAATTTTGGTTAAAACCCTTTGCAACAAGGTGAGCCTTGCAACGATCAAGTGAACCACTAGCTTTTAATTTTACCTTAAAGACCCATCGACAGCCAATAGCTTTCTTGTTTGGTGGCAAAGGAACAAGATCCCAAGTATGATTATCATTAAGAGATTTAATTTCTTTATTCATAGCTTCGACCCATAAAGGATTACTAGCTGCTTCTTTAAAAGAAAGAGGCTCATAAATATCACAAATAGAAGTAAGTAAGGCTTTGTGAGGACTACTAAACTGAGCATAAGGAATAGGCTGACACCATGTACGAACAGGGGTATTAGTGGTGAGATTACATTTATAATCTTGAAGGTAAGATGGTGGATTTCGTGTTCGAACAGATTGTCAAAAAGGAATACTCAAATCAACTGTTTGATTAGGAGGAGTTTGATTAAAAGATGAATTCTGAGAAAACTGTGTAGAAGAAGAAGATTGTGTAAATGAAGAAAATTCAGAAGTTAGAGAAGATTGTATAGGTGATGAATGAATTTCCTGTGAAGTTGGAGACTCAGTTTCGATAGGTGTAATAGGACTTGGATCAAAAAATGTAGCTGGATGAGTAGTAGTAATAGGTAAAAAAATTTTTGCAGAAGAGGAAGCAATAGGAGCAGAATGAGAAGAGAGATGAAAAGGAAAATGATATTCAAAGAATTTAACATCTCTGGAAACTAAAAGCTCATTTCTAGTAAGATTTAAAACTTTATAACCTTTCTGAAAAGAAGTATATCCTAGGAAAACACTAGGAACAGACCTAGGTTCAAACTTAGTCCTATGAGACTTGACAGTAGCTATGTAGCACAAACAACCAAAATTCCTAATATGATCTAAAGATGGATCTGACTTGTATAATTTGAAATAAGGAGTAAGGTTACCTATACTTTGCAGAGGCATTCGATTTATCAGATTAGCAGTACAAAGGATGCATTCACCCCAATACTTTTCTGGAATTTTGGATTGAAAAAACAGAGCTTGAGCAGTCTCTAGTAAATGATGATGTTTACGCTCAACTACCCCATTTTGTTGGGGAGTATAGCAACAAGTCGTTTGATTTATAATTCCTTTCTTCAAATAAAAAGCTTTTAAAACCCCTTCTGTAAGCTCCAAAACATTATCAGAATGAATGCATAATACTTTGCTATCAAATTGCTTTTCAGCATAAGCCACAAAGTTTTCAAGAATAGAAGGCACATCAGTTCTGTGTTCAAACATGTGAATCCATGTATATCTGCTGTAATCATCGATAATTGTTAAAAATTGATTACAATGAGAATTGGTTTTCACTTTATATGGACCCCAGACATCAATATGTAGTAATTCTAAGAGTGCAGATGTCTTAATACTACTATGTGAAAAAGGTTTTCTACATTGTCTTGCAAGAGGACAAACTGAACAAATGACTTCATCTTGACAACCTTTTACATCACAATCAAGTTGAATAATCTTGAGTTAAGATAAAGACATGTGGCCCATCCCCATATGCCAGAGTTTAGCTTGATCAATTGTAGAAAAATAGAAGGAATTGTTGATACTAGAAGAACAACTGGATGACATTGTAGAAACTGTATTGAGACCTAAGTGAAGTTTACCAAGAGCAATTTGTAGTCCGTTCTGAAAATGGTCCTGAACATAACAATCTTCATCAGTGAAAACCAATTTGCATTTTAGATCTTTGCAAAGTTTATAGACTGAAATCAGCTGAAAATGAAAATCAGGTACATGAAGCACATTTTGTAAAACTATCTTATCATTCAATCGAATTGTACCAGTGTGTAACACTGTAATCTTACGACCATCTGGTATTGTGATAAATGTAGGGTCATTCACTAATTTAACAGTAAAGAATTTTGTAATATCTGGACATATGTGGTCAGTAGCACCACTGTCCAGAATCCAACTTAGACTAGAAGCAGTCATAAGACAGATATTACCTGCAATCAAAGCATGAGCTGAAGTAGAAGAATCAGAATCTGAAACTGTAGAGGAAGTAGTTTGCTGCTTTTTAATCAGATTCAAGAGATGATTGTATTGCTCCAATGAGATATTAGTAGAATAGTCTGAGTTGGAACCAGGCTGAGATGCTTCTTGAGAATCAGGCACAGAGACACAAGACACATAGCTTTCTTATCCTTAAACCCTTTAAATCTAGTTGGATAGCCATGAATTTTAAAACATCGATCAATACTGTGACCTTGCACCTTACAATCACTACAACATAGATTGCTTATTGCAACAACACGAATACATTGCCTTAAGGCTTATAGTTGTTGCAATAGAGTCTATGGCAATGATTTTGTAAAATTTGACCGTTGCATCCGCCCCTGTTGCAATAGAGCCATGTAGCAACGTTTTTTACACCATACAGCAACACAATAAAAGCATTGCAATAGAATTCAGTAGCAACATTTTAGGCTCTACAGCAACGATTAAAAACTATTGCAGTAGCATATGAGGGTAGTGAATTGACACTTTAAGGCAACATTTCTGAGACCAATTGCAATGACTTTTTGTAGATTAATGCAACATATTTTGGCCATATTGTAACATATTTTTTTTAAAAAAAAACAGTAGGTTCATGCTGGAAATACCATAAACCAAGGCAATTTATAGCCAAAAATCCAAGCATCATCATTTCATAAACCAAGGCAACTTTATGCCAAAAATCCAAGTACACATGTTTTGTTCAAAGTTAAATAAAGTTACAATTCTTATACATCAATTTTTTTAACAATAATTACATCGAAAAACCAAAATAAAGTTAAAAACTACAAATTTGTGCTTGGATTTTACAAATCAACAATGAGAAATTCGTGATGAGCCTAAAAAAAGTGTTGCACCATTTGTCCGACAATGCATATGCCTATGTATATGTCTGAGTATCTCACCTTCAATCATAAAAAAGAAATAGCTGAAGAATCGTTTTCAGTTTTTTCTATCAAATAGTTATAAAATGCTTTAAATAAGGAAAAAATAGAAAAACAAAATGCTCAAGGAGATGCCTCTAGAAATTTAAACTCTGGATTCAACGTAAAATAGATGCCTTCTTGAGTTAATAAACCAGTTGATTAAATTTTCCTGCAGCATATGCAATTAAATCAGCTATCATGGTTATCACATTATAGAAAACTAATTCAATTTTAGGACAATCAATATGCTTCATATATGACAAGAAAGGGTTAGTGTTGGACCCAATGCCTCTAGTGCCACTAGTGACAAGAGCAGTCATTCCCTTTAGTGGCCACATATATTCCCTGCTAGTATTTGCCTGATCACTTGCAGGCATGGTATCAAAAATTTGGTTCCGAAAACGTACAATATATACCTGATCTCTAAACTAGTATACTTATACTTATATAGTCCACTTGATTATGCTTCATAAGTAGAAGTCTATCTGCAAAACTCTAACAACCGCTTACATGAGGTACTGCTATCAGCAATTTAAACACAATACATTCACTAAGGGTGCATTTTCTGGATAAAAAAATGTGTGTAAATGGACTTAGTTGTCAACAAGCAGTGCCGATAACATCAGAAGGTTTAAAGATCATTATTAAAAGACATGAACAACATCTTACTAAGCCGGCCTTGCTCTATCTCTTTAGTTTGTCCTATTAATTCTTCTAAATATTTTTGTCTTTTAGGATCGGCACGATAACATATAATAAGTCACACACTCATTGACGAGCAATGTAATGCATCTTCAGATTCAACTAGTAGTATGTATTCTCTTTGTCCATATTTATATTTAATATGGATTATGGATTTCTGACCAATTAAATATCTGCTTGTTATCCATCAATAACAGCACTTATAAAAAGACCAAACTGAAAAAATAAGACACCAAGAAAGCTGCATATACAAACTCAGTACGCTCAAAGAAAACCCCGAATTCAAACATACATATACTAACATAAAATTACAAACCCAAGCAGAACAGCAAAATAAGATTCAAATTAACAGCAAAATACAAAAACAAGCTAACACAAACACAAAGTAAGAGCAAAATTACAATTTAAAACCCCTAATTAACAAAATTAAACTGAAATCCCTAATTCTAAATTAACAAAAACTCAAGTGAAAGCTTATTTAACATAAACGAACAGAACGATAACCCTATAAATAGATTTAACACAAGCATAAATTAAAAAATAAAGCCTAATTGATATATGCAAAATTCATCTTAAACTAGGTTTTAAAAATCGTTTTGGGGAAAGAATATACCTTTTTCGAGTTTTAGTGTTCTTCGATCTTGAATTCGAGCTTGAATCTTCGATCTTGAGTCGATTTTGAGTTCTCTCTCCTTGTCTCGATCTCGCCTTGTGTCTCTCTCTGTGTCTGTGTCTATGTATGTGTTGTGTTGGTGTTTTTTCTGAGTCAATTGTTTTAGTCGAGCCTCTTTAGAGAGTCCGTGCATAAAATTTTAGTAAGCCCGCCAAACTAGTCTACAAAAATTTGAAGTTATGGTAACATTTATCTATATTCGTTGCAATATAACTTAAATTTTGCATAAATTAAATCCAATTGTAACAATTTTAAAAAAGGTTACAATATTCTAAATTTATCAAAACTTGTCACTAAATAGCAACGATTTTTAAGCAATTTTTTCAGTGCAGGTTGCAATAGCCAATCTATGGTGTAGTGAATGAGTGCAAAAGTAATTAGCACCAGGCTTCTGAAACTTCTTAAAACTAGAATTGGCATTTGCAGAATTAGGTCTGAAACTATTATTTCCAGGAAATTGCTTCTGATAATTTGAAGAAACAAAAGGTTTCCGAAATTTCCTATCTGTAAAGAAAGCCATATTGTCAGTCTGAACAGAAAGCTGTGAGATATCCTTATGATTTTTCTCTTGTACAACCAAACGATAAGCTTGGGAAACAGATGGCAATGGCTGCATCATCATCACATGAGCCCTAACAACATAATACTTATAATTGAGTTTCATTAAAAAATGCAATAACCTCTATTCTTGCTGCTTCTGCTGAAACTTATGGCCTAACTCACAGGTACATTTCTCACAAGTACAAACAGGCAATGAAGAACATCATCAATGCTATCCCAAATAGTCTTAATTTTCGTATAATATTTTGAAACAGATTGAGTGCCTTGAGTAATTCAGCTAATTGTAATTCCAAAGAGTACAATTCAGTTATAGAAGCACATCCAAACCTATCCTCAAGATCTTTCCAGATTGCTCTAGCACTTTTCAAGAACAAAACACTTCGTGCTATTGTTTCATCAAGATTAAACAAAAGCCAGGACGTAACCAAAGCATTACACCTTTCCCAAGCAGCAAAGTCAGATAAAGTTAATTCTGGCATAAGAATTGTTCCATTAACAAAACCTAATTTGTTCTTGGCTGAAAGTGTGAGCATCATCGATCGCTTCCAGTTATTGTAAATAGTACCATTAAACTTGACCGAGACTAACTGAGTAGTACTAGCATCTGAAGGACGGATGTAGTAAACACTTGAAGAATCAATATTACTTTGTGTAGCCATAACGAAAAACAGTCAAGAATAAACATATTTCAATCAAGAATTTCTAATAACGAACAATCAACAGATCAACATATCAAGAAGATAAGAAACAAATCAACAGATCTATTAAGAAATTCAGAGAAATAGATCAATCGAAACAAACGCAGAGAAAACAAATCAATCGGAAGAGAAAATAGATCAATCGGAATAGAAAATAGATCAATCGAGAGAAACCAAGTCAATCGGAAGAGAAAACAACTGAAAGAACAATCGATAACGCTTAATAAAGAAAAGAAAACACCTCGTATGTAGTTGTAACGATGAAGAAGTCACAAACGAAGAAACGTCGCCGGAAAATACAGCACCGGAGATGATAACGGAGATGTATACGACGATAAGGATCACAGAAACGTAACAAGAATCACAAAACAAATAACACACTGCTCTGATACCATGATAATTTGTATGTAGAATCAACAGAATAAAGATAATATCTACATAACTCTCAGAGAAATTATATAGCTTTTGTGTATGTGAAGAAATGATAACAGAAAAACTATCTATCTACATTTTATCTTCTGTTTATATACAATATGCTACTTTCTATATCTAGTCGTAACTAACTATCATAGTTAGTTACATTACTATAAATAGAATGCCAACTAGTGTTGCTGAGCTGGAGGATGTGTATGCTGACTTGGCCGAGTTGAAGTGACTATATCTTCAATATTCCCCCTCAAGTTGGGAGGTGGAGAATACAATCCCAACTTGGATAGTAACAAACTGAACTGAGATGAAGGTAGAATTTTTGTAAAAACATCAGCTAGTTGATGTGTTGTAGGAAGATGTGTAAGCTGTAATAGACCTTATAAAACTTTGTCTCTTTTGAAGTGACAATCGATTTCAGTATGTTTTGTTCGTTCATGAAAGAAAGGATTCCGGGTAATAAAAAAGGGAATACAAAAACAAACAATTAGATGATAATGAAGTCTATGGAAACTACTCACTCGGTCACAACATTCATTGAGACTATCATACGACCATCAAATATAGGCCGGTGCATTCTAGACGGATGAAATCCTGAAACTGAGTAATATTTTGTAACAACTAGTTTTTTAAGAAAATACTATAGGAACAGGTTTTCTGCTCGAAGTTTTTATGTACACTGGAATTACTTCACAAACTCAAAGATTTCTTGTAATAGTGAAGTAGTCATATTCATCCTAGTGGTGTTTCGTCATTAATTGTCAACAGACTTGAACATGGTGCTGGCTAGCTCCATAGTCTGTGGCTAATTCTAGTATGTGATTGTGTGATTGCACTTTCAGTTGACCCCCCCAACAAGCCCGCACCCCATGTATTCATATTGTCATAATGGGTAGAAGTAGAATTTTTATGTGTTGTGATTCTCTCTACAATTTCATTAGTAGAAAATTCGAGATAAAATAAAACATAGCAAGTTAGCAACAGGAGAAAAAACAACAAAATGGGAGAAGATAGAGCTGAGATAACAATAAAAAATTGTAGTACACCCTGTCATGCTCAATCTGCTAGTTGGACTCCACATTCTAAGATGTAAAACCATGTTCTCAACCATATCCAGCCCTTCAAATTGTTTATCTATTTCAATGTAGTATACTCATCTCATAATAAACTTACCGGTGTGATAACAACACCAGATCGTGACCAGATGACTCCACTAGTTGCGAGCGCTGTAATAAAATATGACACAGAACGTGAAAAAATCAAAAAAAAATAATTTCCCAGCAAAAAAGATCATGTAAGCTTTGAAACAATTTGTTTTTTTTAAAAAAAAGAAGAGTATAAACATGTAGCAACACTGGTCTCTTGTGGAATTACATTTTTAGTTAAGAAAACGCACAATTTCATAATAACTATCATGTGTCAGGAACAGTTGTTACTTGTTAGTGTACAATGAGCGGGCAATATATATAGAGTAACAGAGTGGACCGAGACACAAATAAGCAAATGATATACTGATATAAGGCATGACTATACGAGTGCTTATCAAAATGCGTGTAAATTGGGGCAAATATAAAGATGTGAAGTGGCAAATACCTAATTGTTGGGGATACGAAATCTTTTCAGGTGGTATAGCAAAGTCAACAACATTAGCTATACTGATCCCCCACTTAAAAATCGGTGCCCAGAAGTGAACTAAAATAAGGAATGATAAATCTCATGTGAAATTACAGTACATACAAAATCGAGTACATTTGGTGCTGTTGAAATTTTCAATTATCAACAGAAAGAGCAGCCTTACAACTACTAGGTGAACAATACAAACTTCCAATCCTTTTTATTTTCGATTCACCAATTAATTATTAATTTACGAGTAACAATTATAGAGTTACCTAGGTACTCGTACATTACTAATATGCCTGATTAATAATTTCAGATAGAAGACCCAAAGTAGCAAAGCACAGAAAAAAATCTTAGGACCGCTTGGATAATGAGATTGTTAGGTTAGGGGCTATACAATTACGAGATTCAAATAAACAAACAAAATAGAGCACACACACAAATATACTTGACGCGGAAAACCCACGTCCCAACTCGTATTATTAATCTTAACAATATCAATAACACATCAATCACTCGGTGTATCACTCACACGATACTCAAGCCAAACAATACTCAAGCATACATCAAACATAATATGAGTATGTTTATATAGCCACACAAAACTTAGCCACCAAGACTTGCCGTTGGTTCATAATTACTTAACTTTGTGAACAAGACATACCATCTATAATAATTGTATACCCATACAATTATTACCCGAGCCATATATGACTTGTATCACCAAGGCCCATACTACCGTATTGGGTTTAAGCCCAATAATCATCCCCTTCAACCCAATACGGTTCCATGCACAACCGATTTAACGGTCACCATCAAGACATTGACGTCCATCCGCCAATGCCTCTCCTCGAACAATAACCTCTCCTTCTAGCACAAAAAGATTTCTTTTGTCCTTCCATCCTTTGAGTATCTCTAAATCCCTTTTAGTGACCTCCAACATATCGTTCTTCATCATAACAGTATATCCCAAATCAAATCATTTACCCAATGAAATTAGATTTTGATTTAACTCCGGTACGTACCTCACTTGAGTTAACTTTCGAACACGACCATTGTGAAGTTTCATCATTACCTCACCAATGCCAGCAACCTTTACCCTTTTACCGTTTGGTAAAACTACCATCTTTCCATCACACTTCTTGTAGGACGAGAACCACTCCCTCCTAGCACATATGTGATGAGAACATCCCGAGTCAAGCACCCATTCTTCTTTCGATCCCTTGTCTTCTTGAACCAAAAGAGCATCACCATCACCTTCCACAAGCGAAACACTACCCCCTCCTCGAGTTTTCTTGAACTCATTCAAGTCTTCTCTTGCCTTTGGACACCAGGATTGTATATGTACCAATTCTTCACAATAAAAGCACTTGATATTAGGGTTATGTTTCTTACCATACTTCTTTTTCTTGTCACGTGCATTCACCACAAGTGCACTTCCATCAGATGCATCACTCGATCCTTGCTTCATCAATCTTTCGGACTCCAGAAGAACAACAATAGTCTCATCCAAAGCTAACTCCGTATTCCCAACCAATAAAGAAGTAATCACAGTACTATACTTCTTTGGTAGAGACACAAGTAGAAGAACAGCTTTGTCCACTTCCTTCAATTTTTCATCCAAATTATTCAACTGGTTGATCAAGTCATTAAAACGATTCAGATGATCTCTCAAATCTCCATCTTCTTCCATCTTGAGCCCGAACAAATCTTTCTTGAGGAATAACTTATTTGCCAAAGACTTTGAGTGATACGTCTTCGTCAACTTCTCCCACAATTTTTTAGGGTTATCCTCCTCAAGAACATCATACTTGATTTCCGGTGCAAGAGCCAACCGGATTGTCGATGCTGCACGTAACTTCATATCTGCCCACTTTGTATCTTCCACATCAGCAGGATTCTTATCTTCAAGAGTTGCATACAGTCCTCGTTGAATCAACAGATTTTTCACCGTGCTCTGCCACAAGGTAAAATTATTTATTCCATTTAACAATTCAATCTCGAATCCCCTGACCTTATCCATCACGAACCTCGGCTCTGATACCACTTGTTAGGTTAGGGGGCTACACAATTACAAGATTCAAACAAACAAACAAAACAAAGAACACACACAAATATACTTGACGCGGAAAACCCACGTCCCAACTCGTATTATTAATCTTAACAATATCAATAATACATCAATCACTCGGTGTATCACTCACACGATACTCAAGCCAAACAATACTCAAGCATACATCAAACATAATATGACTATATTTATATAGCCACCAAGACTTGCCGTTCTTGGTTCATAATTACCTAACTTTGTGAACAAGACATACCATCTATAATAATTGTCTACCCATACAATTAGTACACCACCCATATATGACTTGTATCACCAAGATCGATACTACCGTATTGGGTTTAAGCCCAACAAAGATTTGAACCCGTTTAATGAGAATGAGAATAAAATGTATTGGATTCTAATCCCATAATCCAAACTGTTCCAAATGGCACCACAAACAATTTATTATGTAGATAAGGTGAAATACTGAAGTGTTACAGCGAAGCACAAACCAACTTAAACTACAAACTCTACCGCATACCATCAAAGCTTCGCTAAACACACATTCAAGTTTTACAAAATATATTAAATAAGATTCATAAACGTAAAATATACTTATGCCACGATCCACTAAGAATGCGAACATGATTAACAAAAATAACAAGTGCAATTCGCCTGTTTGTAGTTGGTTGGCTATAATACGTTGTATTACCCTAAACACAGGTGTATGACTGGATCAATATTTTCGCATTTTTGCTAACCCATTACACATGCAGATTAATAAGTCAAGTCAACCCAGAGAGTTTTGCAGTATGATCAGTGATCATTAGTAGTACCATCTGACCCCAGATAAAGAAAGGACCAATTTAGATCATCACCAGGGTATGTACAGGATATAGTTTTCTAAATTACAGCCACTTTCTAAAACTGAACGACTGAATTATATAAAAGTGAATCCGCACTTAAAAGATATGTTAGACTGTAATCTGTATTCTTACTACATGATATAGAGGACAATCCACAGAAACGACAAGATTTGAATGAAGTAAGTTTAGCTTAATACTGCAAACATAAAGCACATCGGACTAAGATGAGGAGTTGGAAGGAAACGGTACTAGTAATCTTGGGACAGAGTACATAGCTTTGTAAGATTTTCAACTATAGAAGGACAAGCAGCAGCTTTTGCTTGTGGTTTCATGTTCTGCCTCGGCCATCAAGTTCTTCTACTGTAAGCAAATCTTATACCCCAAGTCTGCATGTGCTGCTGCCGAGGTGATTGTAAGTTCCGACACATTGTTGTAGTGGCAGATTAGAACAGCAGCTTTATTTAGAATGCATTAAGTTTCCTGTTAGATCCCGTGGTTCGTAAACAATCTTGTATCATGATAAACAATCTTAATGCTTCCAAATTTGATGTCTTCGTAATGAAACATACTGATGTCTGCTGTTAGATCAGATTTCTTCAAGTTACACGAACTTTAAACTGAAGTTATGTAGCCACAAAATGATTACTGCTTATTCAGTTGGTAGTTTAAACCTGGGTTCTAAACTTCTAATAGTCTGTGTATCTATGATGCCCTTCTATACAATCTCCAAAAACCTAACTTAAGTAGGTTTTATACTTAAAATATTAAAGAAAACTAAAATTTCTAAAACTGGCTGACAAACTTTTTTTTTTTTTGAAGCGAAGGCATACATTGATCCATGCCTTCATCTAACTACATGTTCTTCGCTTTTATTAATTAATCTAGAACAATAAGATAATTGCTAAATTTTTGCATTGTCATTTCCATTGCATTTAATTTTGTTAGAGAAGTAAACGCTAAATCACAGAAGTAAACAGACCAACATTAGTCTATGCAACATATTCTTTTAGAGTAGGAAAACCAAATTGAATCCACCCCTGTATTTTACAAACAGAAAGAAGTTTATCATCATTCCTTTGCTACAGCAGTCTCTTCCTCGTTATGGTAATCATGCCTGAAATTATAACGAGCATGATTACATTAATAAGAAAAGAGCCAAGGAAAAGTAGAGATATGAAGAATGTGAAACAATTTGTGCAATCATACATCGAAAGACTTAAATTCCCAATAAAAAGGGCAAAGTCCATAGATCCAGACAATGATAAGCCAAACATTTAACTAGTTTATGAACATGATAACGCAAATCAGTATAAGATTGTTGTCATACTTTTAATATTTCAGTATATCTAGAATCATCTGCAAAAAGGTAAAAGTTGAAACATGGTTTGGACGAGATAAGAAAACTTACCTTATTTTTCGTGAAAGTTGATACATGCCTGTTCCAGCCATTGCAAGATTTACACTTATAAGGTTCCAGTTCTTCTGCAATGCAATCATGTTAAGAAAAAGGCTCAAACAATTGGAACTTTTAATTTGGAGCGGATGAAAGGCTAAATAAAATATAAAGGGAATAAAGAAACAAACAATTAGATGTAAATGAAGTCAATGAAAACTACCACTGGGTTACTAAATTCAATGAGACAATACACACATACAGCCATCTATGCTAACAATTGTGCATTTTAGACAGCTGAAAGCCTGAAAGTGAGTACTGTTTTCCAGCAGATACCACAGGAACAGGTTTTCTGCTCAAAGTTTGTAAATTTATTGTAATAATTTCATAAATTCAAAGGTTTCTTGTAATAGTGAATTGGTCGTCATGCTATACATCCTAGAGGTGTATTTTCTCATTAACTGTCAACAGACTTGAGCATGGCGCTGGCTAGGTCCATAACCTGTGGCCCATTCTAGTGTGTAATTGTACTTTCAGTTGACCCCCAAACCCCCACCCCACTGTAATTCATTTAGTCATACGGCTAGAAGTAGACATTTTATGTGTTGCGATCCTCTGATCCTCTCCACAATTTCACTAATATTAAAAATTTGAGATAAAATAAAATATAGAAACAGGAAAGAATACAACAAAATGGCATAGAAGATGGCAGGGAAATAACACCAAAAAATAATACTACACCCTGTCAAGCACAATATGCTGGTTACACCATGTTCTCAACCATATCCAGCTTTTCAAATTTGTTTAACTATATCGTAGTATAAGTGTCTCATCAGACTCACCGGTATGATAACACCACCATATCGTGACCAGATAACTCCACTAACTGCGACCACTGTAACACAATATAACAGAAGGAAAAAAAAATCAAATTTTCAGTAATAAAGGATAACATTAGCTTTTAAAAAATTAAAAAAGGGAAGAATATAGGCATATAGCAATACTAGATTCCGAGGGATGAGCCTTAGAGGTAAGAAAACATATAATTCCTTATAAACTATCATGTGTCAGGAAACGGCTGCTAGTGTGCAAGCAATGAGTGTACAATAGAGAGTAGAGTGAAACACAAATAAGCAAATAATCTACTGATTCAAGGAACGAGTATACAGGTGCATATCAAAAAGTGTGCATGAATATGTGCATATAGGAAGATATGAAGTGGCAAATACCTAATTGTTGGGGATATGAAAGCTTCTCAGGTGGTATAGCAAAGTCAGCAACATTAGCTATGCTGATCCCCCATTTAAAAGTAGGTGCCCAGAAGTGAACTACAGTAAGTAAAAACAAATTTCAAGTAAAAATACAGTAATCACAGTAATATGATCAAGTACTTTGATCTAGATAAAATTTGTGTGCTGGTGAAATTGTCATTAATCAACACAAAGAGCAGCAGTACAAACTTCCAATCCCTTTTATCTTCGACTTAATAATTAGTTATTAGTTACAAGTAAACTTCCTAGGTACTCGTACTTTACTAATATTGTGGATTAATATTCAATTAAAAGACCGTTGCTAAGCATCGAGCAAAAGCTTAGAGGCCATTTGGATCATGTGATTTCAACCCGGTTAATGGAAATGATAATGAGATCTAAATGCAACAATTTATTAGAATCCCAATCTCATTCCCATTCCTATTAACGGAGTTGGAATCTCATGATCCAAGTGACACCGCCTCAGTGACTCAGAGAAAATCAAACTAAACAATTTATTATAGATATAGGGTCAAGTTTTACTATGAAGCACAAACCAACTTAAACTAAAAACTCTAGTTCATACCTGAAAGTTTCTCTAAATATACTTTCAAGATTTACAAAATTTACGGAAGTAAGATTCATAAACGTAAAAGTATGATGTTGGGATTCAACCCAGTGTGATTGTATGGGCTTTGGTGGTCTAAGATATATATTGGTAAGATAATAATTGTATGTGTAGACAATTATTATATATGGTATGTCTTGATCACAAACTTTGGAAATTAGGTGCCAAGAATTGGAAGGCTTGTATAACAAGTATGGTAAGACTTGTAGAACAAGTATGGCAAGTCTTGGTGGCTAAGTTTTGGGTGGCTATATAAACATAGTCATATTATGTTTTGATATATACTTGAGTATTGTTTGGCTTGAGTATTGTGTGAGTGATACACCGAGTGATTGATGTATTATTGATATTGTTAAGATTAATAATACGAGTTTGGGACGTGGGTTTTTCGTGTCAAATATATTTGTGTATGTGCTTTGTTTTATTTGTTTGTTTGAATCTCGTTAATTGTGTAGCCCCTAACCTAACAATTGGTATCTAGAGCCGAGGTTCGTGGTTCGTGATGGATAAGGTCGGGGGATTCGAGATTGAATTGTTTAATGGAAGAAACAATTTTACTTTGTGGCAGAGCACGGTGAAAGATCTGTTGATTCAACGAGGGTTGTATGCAACTCTTGAAGACAAGAAGCCTGCTGATGTGGAAGATCCAAAGTGGGCAGATATGAAGTTACGTGCAGCATCGACAATCCGGTTGGCCCTTGCACCGGAAATCAAGTATGATGTTCTTGAGGAGGATAACCCTAAAAAATTGTGGGAGAAGTTGACGAAGACGTATCACTCAAAGTCATTGGCAAATAAGTTGTTCCTCAAGAAAGATTTGTTCGGGCTCAAGATGGAAGAAGATGGAGATTTGAGAGATCATCTGAATCGTTTTAATGGCCTGATCAACCAGCTGAATAATTTGGATGAAAAATTGAAGGATGAGGACAAAGCTGTTCTTCTACTTGTGTCTCTACCAAAGAAGTATAGTACTGTGATTACTTCTTTATTGGTTGGGAATACGGAGTTAGCTTTGGATGAGACTATTGTTGTTCTTCTGGAGTCCGAAAGATTGATGAAGCAAGGATCGAGTGACACATCTGATGGAAGTGCACTCGTGGTGGATGCACGTGACAAGAAAAAGAAGTCCGGTAAGAAACATAACCCTAATATCAAGTGCTTTTATTGTGATGAATTGGGTCATATACAATCCTGGTGTCCAAAGGCAAGAGAAGACTTGAAGGAGTTGAAGAAAACTCGAGGAGGGGGTAGTGTTTCGCTTGTGGAAGGTGATGCTCTTTTGGTACAAGAAGATAAGGGATCGAAAGAAGAATGGGTGCTTGACTCGGGATGTTCTCATCACATATGTGCTAGGAGGGATTGGTTCTCGTCCTACAAGAAGTGTGATGGAAAGATGGTTGCTTTACCAAACGGTAAAAGGGTAAAGGTTGTTGGTATTGGTGAGGTAATGATGAAACTTCACAATGGTTGTGTTCGAAAGTTAACTCAAGTGAGGTACGTACCGGAGTTAAATCGAAATCTAATTTCATTGGGTAAATTAGTTGATTTGGGATATACTGTTATGATGAAGAACGGTATTTTGGAGGTCACTAAAAGGGATTTAGAGATACTCAAAGGATGGAAGGATAAAAGAAATCTTTTTGTGCTAGAAGGAGTGGTTATTGTTCGAGGGGAGGCATTGGCGGATGGACGTCGATGTCTTGATGGTGACCGTTAAATCGGTTGTGCATGGAACCGTATTGGGTTGAAGGGGAGGATTGTTGGGATTCAACCCAGTGTGATTGTATGGGCTTTGGTGGTCTAAGATATATATTGGTAAGATAATAATTGTATGTGTAGACAATTATTATATATGGTATGTCTTGATCACAAACTTTGGAAATTAGGTGCCAAGAATTGGAAGGCTTGTATAACAAGTATGGTAAGACTTGTAGAACAAGTATGGCAAGTCTTGGTGGCTAAGTTTTGGGTGGCTATATAAACATAGTTATATTATGTTTTGATATATACTTGAGTATTGTTTGGCTTGAGTATTGTGTGAGTGATACACCGAGTGATTGATGTATTATTGATATTGTTAAGATTAATAATACGAGTTTGGGACGTGGGTTTTTCGTGTCAAATATATTTGTGTATGTGCTTTGTTTTATTTGTTTGTTTGAATCTCGTTAATTGTGTAGCCCCTAACCTAACATATGACTCTATGAATACCTAAAAGTTTCATTAGAATTTGTTCTAAAGAATACGAACATGATTAACAAAAAGAAATTAGTTGCTTAAAATAAGTTGTACTACGCTAAAGAAGCTTAAACAAAATTTTGACATTTTACTAGACCATTGTTCAAGCAGATTAATAAGTCAACCCATACAGTTTCGCAGCATGATCGGTGATCACTGGTACCATGTTTCGCAGCATGATCGGTGATCACTACTCACTAGTACCATCTGACCCCAGATAAAGAAATCACAATCAGGAAATGTGTAGTATATGCAAGTATCACTAATTCATAAGTCAACTGATTATTAAAAAATAAATAAAAAAATCAGAAAAAGGATGATAAATGGGAAATATAAAAGCAGAATAAAAGAGAAGATATAACTGGTTTTAGGGCCAGCAGGATGATTCCATAGAGCCTGAAGCTTCCAACTCGCCATTCAAATTTAAAATTTATTACTGAAATGACTTACAGTATGTATTCAACTCTTTTATCCTTATCTGTCTTTAAACAGGACACTCGCCTAGTTGCCTTTTTTAATATTATCGCGGTTTTACTACATTATTACGGCGCGTGCTTCCCTTTACCTTAAGAATTCAAGAAAGGAATAAGTTTAAAACTACCCATGTCAATTATTAGATTTTTAAATATATACTACCAATCTTTTTAAAATTCTAAAAATATCGATCTTGTTTTCAAAATTCCAAAAATACAACCTTCCTCAATTGCAACTTTTGCAACCTCATTTGCAACTTCCAGTTTTCAAATTTCTGATTTCAAGTTCTGGGGTTCAGATGTCATTTTCGACCACTTTTTTGGAATCTATATATATATATAGGTTCAGATGAATACTGAAAGTTGCAAATCAGAAATCCACCAATTATGAGTGCCCCTGGCGGGGCCTTGCAATCCAAATTCACCAATTATGAGTGCCTCTGGCGGGGCCTTGCAACCTCATTTGAAACTGAAATGCTACAAATTTCTGATTTCAAGTTATGGGGTTCAGATGACATTTTCGACCACTTTTTTGGAATCTAGATATATATTTATTTTTTAAAAATAATTTTGCAAAAAAAAATTATGAACTTGGATATTTATGAAAAAAAACCCTCAAGAAATTTGTAGCATGACTATTATTCAAAATATTATAAAAAAAACCACTATTATGTAAAAAGAAGCCGGGTTTTTTATGTAAAAATTAAATATTTAAAATCTTAATAAAAGTATATTTTTAATAAATATAATAGTAAATATATTATTAATGCAATTTAACAATTTTTGAGTTTAATTCTTTTCTATGTACAGGCTTTGTGATATTTTTTAATATATTTATTTTATTAAAAAGAAGACTCAAAAGTGTTTTTGTGAGAGATTTATATTTTCTCGTCAGAAATTTTGTCCTATTCAATTCATATTTACTAACTATTTTACTCCTCCAATTATTTTTGTACTTAGGTTTTCAAACCCATTGCCAACAAAAGTGAAATCCAAATTTTCTTCCAAATTTATAATTAATATTTAATCTTGACCTTGATATAACAGGATATGGAAGAAAGAGATAATGTTTAAAATGGACCAAATCCAAGATTTATGGCCCGCAAGTACCTCTCAAATGCTAAATTTCGTGTAGCGTAACAGATTTTTCAAAAATCCGCGTCTGCTGCGCTGTTTCGTGAAATGTGTTAGCTCTAATGCGGCGTACCATGTAGCGTATATGCCCTGACGCTGAACACGAAACAGCGTATCAACCCCCCTATGCGTTATACGGAACAACGCATCAGCTGATTTGCTACACGAAACTACGTATCAGTGGGGTATTTAGGGCCGAAAATCTGAAATGGGGTAGGAAGGGCCATGTCTTTTGATTTTGGTTTTGGTCCTTCACCTTGGAAGAAACAGAAATGAATGATCCTTTTCCATTGCTCCTGATCAATATTCAAATTAATGATGTTAACGGTTGGCGGCCAACATAATAAATTAAAAATGAAGGAATTATATGCATATACGGAAGCATAAAGCATAATTTCATACATATATGTATCGTACATATAACGCATAAAATTAATTGATAAAGATGTTGGATCGATTACTAACCTTTAAAAGCGATCCAAGGATGCGTAGAGAGGCTCCTAGCAGCTGCTCCTCTAGTGTGAAGCACTCTACCGGTATCCACCAAGAGAGTGATTGAATGAGAAGGGAAGAGAGGGGTTGAGAGAAAAATAGGGATGCCTCTTCTATTTTTTACGTATTATAAAAATAGGGTTAGCCATTTGAGGGTTTATAATGATATATTTATAGGAAAATATTTCAGCTGAATATTACCTATAAAATAATATAATTATTAACCCCATAAATCAATTAATCCCATTAATCAATTTAATTATGATTAAAAACTCTTTTAATCATTAATTCTTTTTCTAAACTCTTTAGAAAATAATTCTCTCACTTGATTTAATTTCTTAAATTAAATCCTTAATTAATAATATTAAGAACTCTTCTTAATTAATTTATAATCAATTAAATCTTATTTAATCAATTATAAAATTGTTAATAAATTATTTATTTCACAAATAAATAATTACTAGCCATTATTAATTAATTCCTCCATCAATAAATCACACTCTTTTATTGTTTGACCCTGTAGGTTCAATATTAAGACGGTAGTATAAATAAATAATAACAAAACTATTTAATTATTATTTATATGAATTCTTTTAATTCATTAAATATAATTAATCATATTTATTCTACATCGTGAGGGATACTTTTCTGCATATCGCGACTATCCGGATAATATGAATTCATTGCTTAGAATACCTAGAACCTAGTCAGTGAATAGTTACCGTACAATTTAATTCCTTCCACCCTACAATATCCCGATTAAATACAAGGCATGGAACTCGTGTCAAGCCTATCAAATTTAATCATATGATTCCTTATTCATAATGCATATTTCATATTAATGCAAATTAGAAACTCCTTTCTAATTTCATTCACTCTGGCCAGAGATTGCTGAACTAGCATAATAGGAATAGCATAGATATTCTCTTCCTTTACTGGAAGGGGTAGATCCTTTATTGACCGTTAACTATCTCCATACACAAATCCCTATGCCCAGAATAGACCTAATGGGTGTCCTTGAGACTAAGGACTAAACCAAAGCATAGTTCATTATATACAAGATTACTCTAACGATCTCAAGTCTAAGGACACTTGTAAAACTATCACTTAGTGAACAACTATCTACACGTGAGTAAACTCCATTACTTGCTCCACTGATCGAGTCATGTTCATTGAACTTATTCTCAATAAGCACCTACATACTAGCTATAGTGTCAGCACACAAATGGCTATGAGAACAGACATCCTTCCTAGGAAGCTAGCATAGTATGTACTGATCTTTACGGATTGACTAACTTTCAATTTGCTATCCTATGATCAGGAACAGTTTTATGTCTAGTGTTATCATCTTCTAGATCTCACTATTATAATCTCATTATAATTCTAGAAGCTTTACTCTAAACTATAGAACATCTGATTTAATACACTTTAAATAGATAAAGCCCGTATAAAGACAAATATGTCTTTCACTAAATAATCATAAAAACTACTAAGATTACAAGAAAGTTTATCCTAACTCATCATCTATGATTGGATTTAGGACACTTCTCTTTCAATCTCCCACTTGTACTAAAACCAATCACTTCGGTATCCCATACCCATCTTCACTATGTGAAGATCAAAGTGAGTCTAAGAAACAGCTTTAATAATGGGTCTACTATGTTGTTTGTGTATGTCAACTTACTCAATGTTGACATCCTCTCTTTCAACGATCTCCCTAATCGGATGAGAGAGCCGCAATTATGTGTTTAGACCTTAGATGGGATCACGATTCCTTAGCATGCACTAATCTTATGCCCTTGAGTTGTCACATTACAACTCAATGGCTTATTATCTGCCAGGAACTAACCCAACACAGAAACTAGTTTTCCTATCCATTGTTGCAACACACTTGCAACAAAACACACTATGCTTTCTGATATAATATTAATGAGTGTCTACTACTTGAAACTATTTCAACTCACTGTCTTTCCACTCAGGACTATCAAGTACCCCGAAATGAATCTACTATCAAACTGATCTTGATTAAAACTTGAGTCTACATGGACCTTTAGTTTTAATTTAGATCCATAAGAGAAAATAAATATACCGCCATGCCTTCTCAAGTATATTACGACATTTTATTGTCATCTGATCCTTTTCTCCTAGGAGTAGATTTATATTTGCTTGTCATAACAAGAAATATCATTATTTGTACATATCATGTAACACAGAATGGATTAAAATGATTCTAAGAGACATTCCATTCACATGTCTTCTCTCTCAGAGAGATATTCTCCCATGTTCATCATTATGAAACATCACTTGGAGTGTCCATGCTAAACACTTTAGCATCCAATCAATGTACATTATTTTGCGTCAGACATCTTATCCTAATCATGATCTATCAATATAGATCATCACCCTTAGTTTATTCGAGGCCTAACTCTAGTCCAAGAAGAAATTCTTTGATAGCTTAATTCTAATGAAAACCAAAATTATCAAAGGTATATTTTCAATAATATATCGTCATATATTACATCACTCCCACTAAACTCCTGTACCATTAAATGGATCATTCACCTTTTTGATAAAGTCAAACTCTTTGACTATCTCATCAAAATTAATGTTCCTATTGCCGAGAAGCATGCGTGCGAAATCTTCATGGCTATTCGATAAAGGTTTCTTTAATGTGATCACATTACCTTCACTTAAACCTTTACAACTGACCTGTCTTTATAGGTCTCTACCTTGCCATCCATTCATAAACTCTCTTACAAAACCATTATTGATTCCATGACACACTGTCACTTCTCAGAGTCGTTAAAACTCAAAAAATTGTCGTTATCATTTATAGTGGATATCGCATCACCATACTAAATGATGAAACCATGATACCCTCCTAGATTACAACAGTGTTGTTGTACATAAAGTTTAACTATTCAAATAGGTTCCATACTTAATCTGTGATGATTTGTGGTTCTTGAATTTCATTAAGTTCACTATAACTCCCACTGAGCCCTTGAAGGGTAAACTAATTTTCCAAAAAGGTGGAGTATCTACGAAATAAAACACTCCCAGTGTCTATAAAATAAATACTCCTTGCTCATCAAGATTGCATATAGTTGTTCTAAACTCTATTTAAGACTAACCACAAACCTTCTTTATTCATATTTAATCTCTAACTTATTCAACTCTTGACATAGGTTAGACAATCCCAAATCTCAAGACAATTGAGACTTGTGTTTCCTTAATCCATATCTCATGGAGACTTTAGTTAACGTGTGTTGAGGATATCTTATCGAGTAGTTTGACTATTCTACTAAGTCATTTTCTTAATAGATACCGGAATTATTGATATCATTCACTATGAACTGAACCTTGTCTAACAAGAGTCTTCAGTGAACTAATATCATGATATGTGAGATAATTCAGGAACTGACTATTTAAATATTGACAAACCTCAATCTCATTGAATGTTTCCAATACTCTTAAATAGTTCATTGTCATACCTCAGCATTCATTGAATCTATCAATAAAACTTAGATTTTGTATTTCAACAAATACACATATCCTTATTTACAATGATCGTCATTGAATGTGACAAGGTATCAACCCTGATCTATCTCATTATATCTAGTTTGTTCAATATGAAATATATAATCCATAAGTCCAATAGCACGACAAATCAACAAGTTCTCATAATTGAAACAACAACGGTTGTTATATTTCAATTATGTAGGACTTCATCGATGTCTAGCTATCTACTTGTCCTTTGGTTAAGATTCGTAATCCTTGAACCTAAGTGGTGTCTAATACCCAAGTAGATGATTGAGTTATAGACTTATTCATTTCAACTATTTACAAACTTATATTGAAGCCGAGGTTACACTAACCTTTTACTTTCTTGATTCTGTAAGACTTATCTTACATAATCCAATTCCAATATCCTATCCTTCTTCTGTGGAAGTCTAATACCTTTGCTTTCTTGGTTAACACTTATCTTAAAGATTATGTCTTTTCAACTCACCTTCCTATTCTTATAATAAGACCTCAAGATCACATCTTGACTTTATTCTTACAATGAGATTTCAAGATCACATCTTGAATTAACTATATATCTATCTAAAGACCAGTTATATTAACGAACAATCTAATTGATCATATAAAACAAGGTCATTGACAGAAATATTACTAAACCGTTGTTATCGATAAACAACATCGATATCTTATATCTATGTCCCTAACTTATTCATCTAACAACCCTTGTACATGAACAAAATGAGACATCCCACTTATCGTTAGATACATCTCTCACAACTTACGAAGATTGGTGAGTTCAAGATGAAAAACAATCTATTCTACTTGTGAAAACTATTCTCACTTTCCTTGTCAACAAGTCATTTACCTAGCATCCATTATGCTATTTCTACAGTGTAGAAGACATCACATTTATATTTTAAAATCTTTAAATAAAATTAATAACATAAGTAGAATATTAAATTTTATAATCTTAACACCAAATGAATCGGGTCTTTATTCATTGACGGCTCCCACTATTTTATCTAAGTTATATAACCCTCTATATGTATAACTGAGCATTCACAATGTTAGTGAGAATAGGGATCCTACTTTCCATCACACAACCCCGGCTGTGGTACGAAACGCCATGTGATGTTCCATAGGCAGACAACTCTTGTCAATTACATCTCATGTTATTCCCTAAAAAACTTTAACCTCTAGAATCATTGAGTCACGACTGTGGCATGACAAACTCAATATTCTAAGTCAAGTCAAACCCAACATCTCGTTTAAATTAAATGATTTAAATAGCCCATGGCTGTGGCACGTAACGATCATTGAACTCTAATTAATTCATGCATCTAATGTAATAGACCAGTACCCCCTACTTCAGAAACAAAGCCCTCGGCTGTGGCACGAAACGACAATGCCCTAAAATAAGAACAACTTTCTACCATGTTGGAAGGCTATGATCGACACAAGCCCTTTATACCTTTAACCATTTTATCACTTGATATTTAATAAAAGAGGGTTTTTATTTTTCTAAGGTTACGAAACATTTTCGTATGAACCTATAAGTCTAACGTGTTTTAAATTTAATAGATAATCTATATCTATAATAAAAACACTACAAAACTTAATATTATCAAGTCAGGTCCGAACCAAAATCTCGTACAATAAAATCATATTCCAATAGCCCACGACTGTAGCACGTAACGACCACCGAAATCTAATTTTTGTACACATCTAATGTAATAGACAAGTACTTTCATGTTGATCGGTAACAAAGCCCTCGGCTGTAGCACGAAACGACAATGCACCGAAAACAAGAAACATTTTCTATCATGTTGGAAGACCATAACCGACACAAACCCTTTTTTGTCTTTGGCCAATTACAACTTGACTTATTTAATATTAGAGGAATTATATTATATTACAATCATAATCATATTATAAAGAGATTCTTCCTTTTAAATTAAATATTTCAAATCAATAATCGATAATTGGATGATTCCCAGATCGGGGGAGCATTGTCAAGAGGCGTCACTTAATACCTATTTCTTACAGATCGTAATCCGTTTTTGACAGAATCATCCTTTCTCTCAATATTGAAAATTCATATTTAATTACGTATTTCACAAACACGAGAATCTCAGGATTGTATACATAATATTAATGTTAAACTTGTGAAACAATTTCACAAATCCTAAATCGTCTAAACTACGCCTTATGTCAATTATGTTCACCAAAATTTATCATCACATAGTAAAAATAGGTATATATCACATATATAAACATAAAGGAACATAAAGGTAGGCATGTATATCATATAACAATTATATACATCTCTATGTATCATAAATTGCATGAATAAACAATTAAACATTTAAAAACATGCTTTAAAACACTTTTTGAAGCAATAAATAGTTCAAAACTATTTTTATAAAATATTTGACCACACCATCAGATCCGTCTCGAAAAAACGAATCGAACGATATATTGCACGCCCCAAACGGAGTCTCCAAGCTCCAGGAAAAGGCAAAAGAAGAAAAACAGCCACCAGGAATGACCAGTTACGCGTTTCATAAACGCGTTATACTCTGTAACGCATTTCCGAAATGCATTACACACTGATACACATTTCCCAAATGCGTTACAGGATGTAACACATTCAACAGATGCGTTACCAGCCTCCAGCCCTGGCTGCCGTTACGCTGACGTCAGGCTGACATCATGACGACGTCACGATGACGTCAGCCAATGACCTGCAACCTTACTGGCGGGTGTCTTACACGCGTGGCGTGTGGTTGAGTGGCGAGTGACCCTCACGCGCTTGTTACAGTCGCGCGGTCCCCCCCAATTTTTTTTCTGTCAGCCGCCGTCAGAGTAAACAATCAATCATCAATTCTTTTAATCATCAATGAGCACAGCAACTCTTTAAACATAAATCATCTGTACTAACAATCTTTTAATCAATCATATGTACGGTGCAGACAATTTAAAAATAAAACGCAGCAGCAAATCTTGTCCGGCGTCAAAATCAATAAGGCCATGTTTTTTCGTGCAACAACCTAACAATCATACCCACATAATTAACATCAGATGTATATTATTATTATTGATATGGACTGAAAGTAAGCCCTATAAATGCATATAATTATGTATTAATTAAACCTAGTTTGGTCCAAGTACGAAGCCCATTTATGAGGCCCGAAACCTTAATTGAATATTAATTTCGTAATTAATATTATGAGCTAATTAACAGCTTGCAAATAAGAGTCAAACAAGGATATTACTCCTGCCTAACTTAGCCTCCAAGGCATCCAATTCGATATGGAAACTGATTCCTACAAGGAAGGAGTCTAGAACCTTCCTCAAGGAGGTGACTTACCCACCAAGTCTCCTATTCCTACCTTAATTCTAAGGCTTCTCAGCCTATATAAGGACCTGCTCCTTCACAAACAGAACTACGTTTTTTGGCTTGATTCTTGATATTTGCAAGATACGTAGGCATCTTGTGAGGACCCGAGTTAAGTCACGAAACACTTGATCAGCCATTAAAGCTCGAAGCTCTCATAAACCTTAGCATTAAATACGTAGTAAATACACCCTATATTTCATTCCACAACATTTGGCACCGTCTGTGGGAACGCGATATCAACCATGGTTACCACCCCGAGAACACCAACACTTTCTGAAACCATCACTAACACCACCGCACCCCCGATTGGGGAACAAGTGCCCCCAGGGGCGAATTCTCAACCACTGGTCACTCGGCCACAAGGAACTGAAGCGCAACCTCATGAGTCGTTACCCTCAGTGACGAATCCCACCACACAAGGGACGAATCCCCTTCAGATGGTGGTCGCCCCTCTCGGAGGGCAGTCCGCTCCACCCACCGCTCAGATATCTACTACAGTGATCCCCGCAAGCACGAACCCGATATATGGGTTGCCTAATTATCCCCCGTATCAGGCCGGACCAAGTGGTCACGCCCTCCAGATACACGAGCCGTACAATCCACCTTACATCAGGGGTTTAGGACCCAATCAAGGCCAGCAATACTATGACTACTCAGGCCCGTATTCTGATGATTCATCCTCGGAAGAAGATAGGGATGAAGCCCCGAGAAGACGTCGTCCAAGTAAGGAACCTGTTGGACGCCGAAGAACCCATGACCGACCTCCCTTAACGGTTGCTGAAAAAATCAAGGCTCACGAGGCCAAGATCCAAAAATTAAAGGAGGACATAGAAAGGGAACAACGAAGACAGAATCAGAATCGACCCCCACCTGTGACGGGAGAAGACGTTCCTTTTGTTGATTTGGAAAGCACCCCAAGGAGAGAGAGAAGGACCGAAGTCCCTAGAGGTAGAAGCACGAGGGTCGAAACCCCCAGAGGCAATCCTGAAGACTTGATGCAACTTGGAGATCCTGATGATCCAACCCCTCCATTCACTGAGGAGGTGATGAATGCGCATATATCACGGAAGTTCAAGATGCCTACCATAAAGGTTTACGATGGAACGGGAGATCCCGCTAATCATGTAAAGACGTTCTCTAACGCATTGCTGTTACAACCCGCCAGTGACGCCTTGAAGTGTAGGGCGTTTCCCCAAACATTAGCAGGCATGGCACAACGTTGGTATAGCCGCCTACCACCAAACTCCATTGCCTCTTTCAAAGAGCTAAGCAATGCTTTTGTCAGCCAGTTCATAGGAGGAAGAATTCATGAGAAAGATTCCGCATCTCTCATGACTGTGATACAAGGAAAGAATGAAAATCTCAGAGACTATCTCAAGCGATTCACAAAGGAAACGCTCAACATTACAAACCTGGAAAACAAGGTAGACATGGTGGCATTGCAGAATGGAACTTCGAATGTTTATTTCAAAATGTCATTGGCTAAGCATCCCCCTGAAAATATGGTTGAGCTCCAACAAAGGGCGAGCAAGTACATCAAGGCGGAGGATAGTCTGAAGAAAGATCCAGGAATGGGGAACACCGGAAACGGTGACAACTCTAAGAAGCGGAAGTCGGAACAGGAATATGATGCTAAAGATAAGTACCCACGCACGGGCAGGGATCCTGATTCAGCCCCTAAAAAGGGGAGTCCCGGGAAAAGATTTACGGAATACGCAAGGCTGAATACTCCAAGAAGTCAAATCCTGATGGAGATAGAAAAAGACAGGGATGTGAGATGGCCGAAGCCACTAAGGACTGATCCTGAGAAAAGAAACAAGAATCAGTACTGTCGGTTCCATAAGGATGTGGGTCACGATACCGACGATTGTAGACAATTGAAGGATGAAATTGAGTTCTTGATCCGCAGGGGAAAATTGAATAAATTCTGCAAAGATGGGGATCGGGGAAACCCAAGGCGAGATTATGATAGGAAAGATGAGGATCGTAATCACAATCAGCAGCCCCGGGGGCCAGTAATCAACATGATCTTCGTTGGCCCGACAGCGGCCGGAACAAGTAGAAATTCCAGATCCGGGGTCAGGGATCTGGTGGTTATGGTCTTACATCCATTCATAATACTTGACTTGAGTCCACAATAAATAAATCACATGCTGTGACCCCACAATAATATCCACTCACACGCACAACAGTTATAGTCCCAGAGATGAAATTGAAATAAGTCTTACATTAAAGGGTTACGAATAAACGTTATTACAATCCCAAAAGGATAACATCATAAGTTTAACAGTTTTACCATTGATTACATTAATTATACATATAGTTAAACAGGAAACAAAAGCTGTCTAACTAAGCTACCTCAGCAATGGCGGCTAGCATCTCAGCGGGGAGTCCGGTGGGTCGGGTAACCCGCTTGCGCCGAGTGCGCCTAATGCGAGCCATCTGTCCTAGCTGTTGTTGTGACATAATATGAACAAAGCAAGGGTGAGCGAAAGCCCACCAACAATAATATAACTGAACAGTGATACATATATACGGTAGTTCAAAATATCCTTTGAAACCATATGCCATGCATTAACGAGGTTATTGCCAGTATAATATAAAGGATGAAGTTACCAGGTAACTCAAAGCATTTGTTTGTAGAAATATCCGCTACATCAAAAGTAAGCGAGATATTCTCATTGTCATTAAAAAGAGGAACTTGCATGAAAGATTGCAATTCCAGTTATGAACACTTTTCCAGCTCTGCCAACAATAATCATGTTGCAGGAAATAAATAAGTTTGGATGATGAACCAATGATGGAGTATTCACCGCGCCCGCTGTTCCAATCTTGATGATCAGTCGAGATCGTACAGCTCAAATTATATTTACTACCGGTAGAAGGAAGAACTGACGGCTTTACTTGTCTACCGCCTTACTAGCTCTCCCCGGCCAACGGTTGGGCCAAAGGGGATGGACCGGCGCTACTCGGCCTCTTACACGACTCCTAGTTCAAATAAAATTCATGATTCTGAATGTAGCGTTCGTCCCGCTTTCCCCAAGTATAATACTTGTTGATAAGACTCCACAAAGTAGTCGTATCTAGTTGGAAAGGAAAATTCACCAATAACTTCCAAGCTACTGCTTGGTAACGAATCTCAACTTGTTCCAACAATCTTACCCCTCGAAAGATGAGAAGGTAAACAACGACTTAATAAGTCAATAGCACCCGAGTTGAGAGTGAAGAGAATACTTTATGACCGGGAAGTCGACAAGATAATTAACATTTTCCAAGTAAGGTTCCCTTATTATTAGGGATATAGACTCAAAGAAGAATGATGTCTGAGAACCTTTCTCGATATATGATTAATAATAATATGACTCCGAAATATTTTCTGTAATAATCGAAGAAGATAAACCTTATCGAGGTTATTCTAAGTATGGAATAAATATTCAGAGAATATTTATTGAATTAAAATATTTTACAGAATATATAGGAATATGAAAGAATATCTTTAATCAGAGTATTTCTCAAATAATCCTTGAAGAAATATCGAGAGAATATTTATTGCATAATTAAATATTCAAATGAATATTCAAAATAATATTCATTAATTAATAAGACCTGAAAGGAATATTTAAAATATTTAAAATAATATTCGATGATTAAATAGAACCCTGGATGAATAAAATAATATTCATAATTAATTAGGAATTTAAATGTTTATTGAAAAAGTAATATTCATTTAATGAATAATATTCTAAATGAATATCAAGTAATATTCATTTAGTAATCCAAGCTTTAAAGGAATATTCGAGATAAGACTCGATAAATAAATCAAGTTTCAGATGAACATTAAAATAATATTCATCAGGTAATTACTATCTTAAATGAATATTCAAAAGTAATATTCATTTAATGAATAATATTCTAAATGAATATCCAAATAATATTCATTTAGTAGTCCAACCTTTAGAAGAATATTCGAAATAATAATCGATAAATAATTCGACTCTGAATGACTATTAAAAAATATTATTCGTCGAATAGTTACGTTCAAATAATTATTTGAAGTAGGGATCGTTAAATAAATAATCTCGAACGAATATTCAAATAATATTCGTCGCCCGATTAATGGAAAATATTTACTTAGATATTTTCTTTCGAGGTAATCTCGATATGTCAAGAAATATTGACTCCCGGTCTATATTTGATGAATAAGATGGATACGCCCTTCTATGAGGGTCTTACAATAACCGGCTTATAATTGATACGTTAGCTATCTAATTTATAAGCCAATAAACAATCAGGGAACAAGCATAACGATATAACTTGAAAGTAGGCATGCATGCTATGGCATATGTATAGCAGAAAACATATATATATATATATATATATATATATATATATATATATATATATATATATATATTCAATCACAACAACAGCCTAAAAGAAGGGAATTGAAACTTGCCTGGTAGTCGAGTACGGTATGGGGTAGTGGTAGCGGGTCCCGGGTCAGCTTGGTGATCTATAA
Source organism: Saposhnikovia divaricata (assembly GCA_036435485.1). NCBI lineage: Eukaryota > Viridiplantae > Streptophyta > Magnoliopsida > Apiales > Apiaceae > Saposhnikovia > Saposhnikovia divaricata. Next base: position 200,946,433 of record CM071594.1, read on the forward strand.
ATAGCCAAGTCATTCGGGATTAATCACTTAACATTTTAAAAGTTAAGTTATACTTAAATCGAAACACGTTCTCGAGTTATCTCGTTATACCCCTTTTAGTGGATTCCCTTTATCATTGATCCGACCCGACATTCGTTCGTTAATACGACATGTCACTGTACTTACACTTGGGACATACTCAAGTCATACAAGTTCTAAGGTCGATCGTTACGAACCAATATTATACTCCGAGTTTTATCGCCTGTTTTCTATGTGTTTTACCAAAGTTATAATAGAGTCGTCTTTTAGGGGTTCGTTCGCGTTTAACCTCGACTCGAATATTTTTAATAAATCGAAAAACGATCCTTTTGACATATGGTTTTCTTTCACACCTTCCTTTTTACCTCTAGTATTTATTTACCAAGATTCGTCATGACTTTACATATTTACGAGGGTCCAATTTCAGTTACGAACTTTCGTTCATGGATTCGAACTACTTTTAGTAAATCGGTCATAAATCCTAAACCGTAAGTCTGTTTGATTCGATTCTTTTTTCAAAATGATGTACGACTCAAGATCTACACGGTTTTCAATGATTAACGAAATTTCGGCATTATAATGGCTATAATACGAACGTTCCATAAATCACAATCAACAACCCAAGCCACACCGTGCATCTAAACAACTTATACACATAATAAGCATCTCAACAAGTCCAGAAGCTACTGATCTTAACATCAAAATCATCATGTTAATCAAATCTCTAAATCACTAACTAAGCATGCTTATAACATGAACATAATCATAACTAAGCTAGATCCATCAAGAACATGCTTAAAACTCAAAGTAGGTCTAGGGTTTTCAAGTATTATACCTTCCTTGTAGTATGTACTAGCATCACAAAGCTTGGTATTGCCCTTGGATAGCCTTAACTTAGCTAGGATCAACCATGAAAACAAGGATTAGTTCTTAAAAACACTATTCATCATCACCTTTGATGATTTATTTGAAAATGAAAGAAAGTGAATTTGAGGCTGAAATTTCTAGAGGATCTAAGCTATGATATGTAGTACTTATCCTAAAAATTTGAAGATCAAACAATGGTTGGAAGCCTCTTTTCTAGCTCCTTGGCCGAAAGTTTGGAAGAAAAAAAGAATGGAGAGTGTTTGCTTGGTTTCTTGATTTTTCTTTGTTCAATCTTGCATAAAGTGACTTTTTGAGAGATAATATCTCATCTTGGTGTGTTAGTGGGGTGTGATGTCATGGATGATGAGGTTTGGAGGACAAGTGTTGTGTTTTGCATGGTTAAAAACTAACCAAGTGTTTTGATTTCTAAGTACTAGTTATGTTCCAATTAATCTAGTTAATCTTGCCCACTTGGTTACTAGATATTTATTCTAGTAGCTTGCACAAGACTCTTGCTTCCTCTGCTTATTTCTATGTCCGGTTATTGCTCGTTTCGATTGATCGTTCGTAGGAATATTTCACGGATTTCTAATTAGGGTTTACCGAGAATCTTTCTAATATTAATACTATCATTCTCCATCTTTCTTTCTAACTTTCCAATTTATATTCCTAAAATCCATTCGTTAAATACTTAGGGCTATCAGTGTCCAGGGAACTCTCGGAGAAAATAAAAGTGCGGTTTTTCAGAATCCGACAGCTTTTACATACACTTATTTTCCCCTTGGATCACTAATACGAACTCGGAAATCCGTTCTGAATACTTCTATATAGTGTCGTCTCATATTATTCTATACTCCCACCAAAACACTATTCATTCTTTATTCTTTACTTTTTCTCTTAGGGTTGTACAATTGTCCGTATTCTCTTTCGATCGTTCCTTAACCTTTTTTACGGAACTACTGGATTAATCGTTATCGATCTGGATGACATGAGAATATTCTCCTGCTTGGAATTGCCATATCTTATTCCCTTAGGAGATAGATTATTCTTATCTATGTTGTCACCCTTTAGCATTCTTCAAGACATAGAAATAATAAAGTCGAATTCCATTCATTCTTTCCAAATATCAACTATTACATTGTAGCCGTAACCACTATTCATTCTTACATCATTAAATACATAAAAGTTTTAATTCCACCCAAAATCTGGGTTCTTACAGTCTCCCCTCCTTAAAAGGATTCCATCCCGGAATCAGGTAGAAGACAACTGAGTACTCGTGGGTTATTTCACTTTCCAGTTTCCCAGTCAATCCTTAATCAATCCCAATCCTTTTTCAGCACATCTTACTAGTGCTACAATACGTTCTTTTATCCTTTTTCATTAATCTCTGCTACTTTTCGTACAACACACTATTCGGGTTATGCTCTTACCCAGTCATATACTATTTTCCTTATTGGTATCTGCAGTAACATTGGTATCACTATCCCACTGCGAATTTGGAGGTAACCTCACTCGCACTGTGCATTTCCTGTCGCTTTAATCTTTGCAATCTCGATCAATATAGAGAAGTGGAAAGATTTATTGAGAGATCACTATGATCAATTGAACATTTGTTATATTACATAGCTAGTACAGAAGGGGGCCAGCCTTTAGTACTTGACAAGCAATTAAACAAGTTAGGGTATTCCACTTAGACTTCTATCACATAGACAGATAGTCACGTAGCAGTACCTCCCCTCCTTAAAGGGTTGTTCTTCTCAATTCATAAAGAAGATGAATAAGAGAGAAGAAAAGAAAAGAGTTCTAAAGGATTATAGAAGGTTTTCATGACTGTAAAATATCATACTCAGAATTTACCTCTGAACTATAGAGGTTCATCAAAGAAGAAATTAATCATAATTATATCCAATACCATTTGATCGCAATCTCATGTGTCAACACATCTTGCTGCTTTGTCCACTATTCTATGGACCTATACTCTGGTTCAACCTTAGCAACGCTCACTCCAGAAAATTCCTTCAACCTTTTAGGTTAAATCTTAGGTTTCTCGCTTGACATCATTGTTACTGACATTCCATGTCACGCTACTAGCTTTTTCATATCTAGAATATTAACACTATCAGGTTGTCATCCCGAGAATTCATCAGAAAACCCATTTATTATTCCATTCATAATATTCCTTGCTTCACATTCCATAGTTGCTTTCCCAGTCTTTTCTTTAGAAATCACATCCTTCTTATTATCTGATTCTTATTTACTTCTGTTATTTACTTTCACCTTCATCTCTTTATTGAGGCATCTTTTGCACTTGGCACCTCTTTATTGGTATCCCGTCACATTTACTCTATAATCATCACATTATTTCAAATTTAAAACCTCCGAAATGAATCTGGCCGATTTCTTTAGCTTAGATCCAATATAATCTACTTCTGTCAACTTGTTTCTCATCACTTATTCTTTTCTACCCGCGGTTTTTCACAGGTTGTCTTTCGTAAGTCAGACCAGGTCGTACACCTACCTGCTCGCACTCTTATCATCTGTTGAGCATCTGCATTTTACTGGTGTAGCTTTGCCACATGAAACACGTTACTACCATGCTATAAGCTTTGGGGGTAAAACTGGCTCGAATGCCACCTTCCGAACACTTTTAAACTCTCAGGTGGCCTAATAAGTCTCGGGCTCAACTGCCCTTCTGTCTAAGTCTCATTAATTTTTTCCACGGGAATACATTTAGCATCATGAATCATCAACCTCATATTCTCTATCTTGTTTGCGCAGAAGTACACTAACACAAACTTCTTGTCATTCATCAACATGCCATTTAGTTTATCAATAGCAGCACTTTCTTTATCTTTACGTTGTCATCTGCTTTCTTAGAAGAATCACCATCACTTATTGCTTACGTAGTGCCTTAATAGCTAATCGTACGGGTTTCAATCCTTTAGGGAGACAAAGTAATCACTATTCCTTATCCATAAGGAACACTTCCTGAACTTGATGTAGATATTACATGAAGTAGATAAAATTGCAGAAGAGTTTCAAGCATCGCAGCTAAGTCAGGTTGATGAAACTATCACTCATGCATCTTCCATAAAAGACTGGAAATTTAATGGTTTACTTCGTCAATTTTTGTATCATGGTCCTGGTTTGCCTCAAAACGGGACCTTCTAAGGTATGTAATATGCTTAAGACCCATCAGGAATCGAATCTTTACTTAAACTACTATTACCGTCGATTCTTGCACAATCATTAGAAGGAATGTAAATTCCTCCATTCCGATATGACCTTCAAGGTCCTTCCAAATATCATTTTGTTTCTTCGGTATGAACATTTGTAATTATTCCTTTATACTTAGACTGTCGGCCACCTCATTGGCCTTTCCTAATAATAATAATTTCTGGTTATCCTTGTTCTCTGGATACATTTCAATTCAATTTTTTTTTATCTCATTCTCATCACTGTTGGGAGAAAGCATTCTCCCTTAAGCTCTGCTGAAGGAGAAAAATATATCTATCAGTATTTTTCCATAAGTCATTGCTTCCACCTACCCGTGGGAACTTTATCACATTTATTCCCAATCCTACTTAGGATACTTCTTTTCTTAGTTCTTTCCTTATCTTAGGATAATCTCAACCTTTATAGGTTCAATCCATACTCCCTCAGGGTTTCATACATGCATCATCTGGTATATTGTTATTGTGTCTTACATTCTCTTCCAAACTTCCAGTTGGAAACTCAGAATATTAGCTTTTCCTTGTAAGGTTTCTTAGGTCGTCCTCATCATTCCTCCTGTATTTTCTAGGTACAGGGTATATCAAAACGTCTTTGATCAATACTCTAATAATTCTATCTCTGTTCTTTCCAGAACTCTTTTTAATAATCTGTACAGGTCATTGTTGCCTTATCAAATCCAACTCATATCATCTGAATTCACAATGTCTTTATTAGGGTTAGTGCCATCCCTTGTCCATTCCCCAGGGTTTTCCTTACTTTATGGATATCTTATCCTTAATTCAACTGCCAAAGAATTCCTGCATCCTATAATTGGCAATCAAATCATGTATCCTTAATAAGGGTCTCTTTTCAATCGTTCTTATTTGATAATCGATCGGTAGCTTACTGCTAATTTCTTCTTTCAGATAGTGGTCAACCTATTTGACCTTCCAACAGACAATGTATGTCTATCTGCTCTCTTACAGAACTTGTTAATGGTAGCAAGGATGTTCTGAAAGATATTGGTCGAGTTCAACGTGAATTTCCTAGTGCTTATCGTTCTTCGCAAAGGTACTTGCCTCAGAGAAAATTCCTACAGCATACTGTTCAATTTCTGACCATTTCTATACTCTCTTCATATACCTTCATTGTTTACTTTCCTCCGTCATAATATATTCATGGTATTCACGATACCCTAACATCATACATCTCAAGTCACTATACTGCCATTTTACTCGTAATCTTGGACAACCATATACACATGAGTCACTTTAGTACGGGTGACCCCATCCGAAAAAGGTCTAGTGAATTCCCAATCAAAACATGGGCTGTTCAGCAGAAGATTCCTACGATCTCATTAATGTTTCCTTTATATCAGAAGGCCTTGCAGTCGGTGCTTTCTCAGAAGCAACCCTGCTTTGTCCTTTCATTGCTGGTCTAGTCACTTGATAATCCTTTGTGACTTGGCCTCAACTGGCCACAAAAAAAAAAAATATATATATATATATATGATTTTAGGGGTTGGCTAATAGCATTACTTTTCTAGCAATTGACGGCATAGTGCCTTCTTTGATACCTTTCTACCTTTCTAAAACTTTACTTCATATAAGTCTTAATCGACTATTCGGCACCGTCTCTGGTCACCTTTCCTCTATTTTTATATTTTCAACTATTCTTATCACTACCACGTGCCACGCAAGCTTACCATTCTTGGCACAACAGCCTTTTCACTTAAGTCAATCTCGGAGTTTCTCAGTTCGGCTGGTTTCTTACTTACATTTCCTGTTTTCGTCCAATCTCACTTCATCATTGTATTTCTACAATCAATCGCGATAACCGGGGTCTGTCCACCAACCCATGTAGCGGCTACCTTACCTAATTCACGGGGTTTGCCCCAGTTTCTACTCTCTTCCATGATGTTCTGTGACAATCAGAAAGACAAGGTTTGGCAAAATTCGTTGAAGTTCTTCCCAGAATTAGGGAAATTTTGGTCAATCTATCCATCGACTGGTAACACTAAGGAGACCAGTTTCGAAACATGAAGAATAGTTCTATGAACCTCCTAGTAGGTAGAACCATAAGCAGTCATAATTAACGAAATAATCGTCGTCGGGTTGGAAATTTAACCCCCGGAGAGGAACCAATTATATACATCCCTTAGAAGGGAATTAACAGTTTTAAACTGAAACTTGTCACAACGTCCTAATACCTATACGTCCTGATATTCAATATTACCAAACGTCAGTCTACCTGACTACCAGTCTCAGAAGGAACATTACCGTCGGAGTTGGTTGTTCCACAAAAATTGGCACTACTAAGGCCATCCGAACCTGGTGAACCATGCTGTCCGAATGCATCCGTAAGTACTTTGTCGTGCTGCGCAAGCACACATCCTAATCTTTTATGCGAAGCATCGTTGGAAGCACAAAGTCTCCCTTTTTCCATTAAACAATGCCAACTCTTGGTCATTACCAATTTCATCTTTTAGCTCCAGGAAGATTTTCTCACATTTTTCTCTTTAACTGCTGATCGTATTACTTGATCCGTTATACTTCCGCGTCGGAGTAAACTTAAGGTAACTACTATAATCCATTCAAAGAAAAGAAAGAATTTAATATTCCTCTGAGTCACATGCATCTAACGTTTCTGGTTCATCATTTCACTGAGTTAAATTAACCCTATACTTAGTCTCTGACAATAGTCTCATTACGAGTTCATCTTGACTCACTGGTCTTATCTTCCGGTAGGTTCTGAGATCATTGTCTTGCTTACTACTTCCTTATATAACTTTATCCAATCATGCTGTCACTTCCCAATGTTTTCACTTTCTAACTGATTCATTCATAAAATGGACATTTTCCTGAATAAAACAACTTCATCAACCTCAATTTGGTTCCATAAATTACAACCTATGACATCTGCCTTCTCATGGCGAATTATTACTGACAATATTCATACTTATTCATTTATCAAATGATATGGCACTTACTGCCTCTTCTCAACTATTCCCAGGGACTCTGCTCCTCACCTTGTATCGATGCCTTTGATAATCATACATCCTTCTAGCACTCTTTTCGTTAATATGAAAGTCTCTAATGATTGTCATCTATTCCCGTATAAGATCTCAAGTAATTCTTCCAATCCGTCTTACTTGCTGGTACTACCTCCAGTAGTCCAGCCACGAATCCAACATGAATCTTCAGTTCTCTTGCTAATAGCTTAGTTCTTTATGCCCACTTTTCTGAGCTCTATACCTTAATCATCTCAGTCTTTCTGGCTACAGCCCTCATTCCTCGAGGGCAAGCTCCTTATCCTAACAAGATTTTCCTTATCTGTTGGAACCTCTTCCGGGCCTCCAGTAAGGTACTCTATTGAATTTACCCGCTGATCTTCAGCATATAATAAAGCATCATCGCACTGCTGCTCGTATGCCTCAAGGTCTGTTGCCTTACTTATCGATGCGATATCGAGCTAAGTTACTATCATGATACTTAATAGTTCCCATAAGAGTTTTATAGGTCATCACTACATTAAGTAGTCCAACTATGAACTTGGCAAGAGTTCTTATTATCTTAGTGAATTTATTGTTTTAACGTCGGCTCATCTCTGGGGTTTATAACGTACGCTTTGATACCACTTCTGTAACACCCCTAGATCCGGGGTCAGGGATCTGGTGGTTACGGTCTTACATCCATTCATAATACTTGACTTGAGTCCATAATAAATAAATCACATGCTGTGACCCCACAATAATATCCACTCACACGCACAACAGTTATAGTCCCAGAGATGAAATTGAAATAAGTCTTATATTAAAGGGTTACGAATAAACGTTATTACAATCCTAAAAGGATAACATCATAAGTTTAACAGTTTTGCCGTTGATTACATTAATTATACATATAGTTAAACAGGAAACAAAAGCTGTCTAACTAAGCTACCTCAGCAATATGCCATGCATTAACGAGGTTATTGCCAGTATAATATAAAGGATGAAGTTACCAGGTAACTCAAAGGATTTGTTTGTAGAAATATCCGCTACATCAAAAGTAAGGGAGATATTCTCATTGTCATTAAAAAGAGGAACTTGCATGAAAGATTGCAATTCCAGTTATGAACACTTTTCCAGCTCTGCAAACAATAATCATGTTGCAGGAAATAAATAAGTTTGGATGATGAACCAATGATGGAGTATTCACCGCGCCCGCTGTTCCAATCTTGATGATCAGTCGAGATCGTACAGCTCAAATTATATTTACTACCGGTAGAAGGAAGAACTGACGGCTTTACTTGTCTACCGCCTTACTAGCTCTCCCCGGCCAACGGTTGGGCCAAAGGGGATGGACCGGCGCTACTCGGCCTCTTACACGACTCCTAGTTCAAATAAAATTCATGATTCTGAATGTAGCGTTCGTCCCGCTTTCCCCAAGTATAATACTTGTTGATAAGACTCCACAAAGTAGTCGTATCTAGTTGGAAAGGAAAATTCACCAATAACTTCCAAGCTACTGCTTGGTAACGAATCTCAACTTGTTCCAACAATCTTACCCCTCGAAAGATGAGAAGGTAAACAACGACTTAATAAGTCAATAGCACCCGAGTTGAGAGTGAAGAGAATACTTTATGACCGGGAAGTCGACAAGATAATTAACATTTTCCAAGTAAGGTTCCCTTATTATTAGGGATATAGACTCAAAGAAGAATGATGTCTGAGAACCTTTCTCGATATATGATTAATAATAATATGACTCCGAAATATTTTCTGTAATAATCGAAGAAGATAAACCTTATCGAGGTTATTCTAAGTATGGAATAAATATTCAGAGAATATTTATTGAATTAAAATATTTTACAGAATATATAGGAATATGAAAGAATATCTTTAATCAGAGTATTTCTCAAATAATCCTTGAAGAAATATCGAGAGAATATTTATTGCATAATTAAATATTCAAATGAATATTCAAAATAATATTCATTAATTAATAAGACCTGAAAGGAATATTTAAAATATTTAAAATAATATTCGATGATTAAATAGAACCCTGGATGAATAAAATAATATTCCTAATTAATTAGGAATTTAAATGTTTATTGAAAAAGTAATATTCATTTAATGAATAATATTCTAAATGAATATCAAGTAATATTCATTTAGTAATCCAAGCTTTAAAGGAATATTCGAGATAAGACTCGATAAATAAATCAAGTTTCAGATGAACATTAAAATAATATTCATCAGGTAATTACTATCTTAAATGAATATTCAAAAGTAATATTCATTTAATGAATAATATTCTAAATGAATATCCAAATAATATTCATTTAGTAGTCCAACCTTTAGAAGAATATTCGAAATAATAATCGATAAATAATTCGACTCTGAATGACTATTAAAAAATATTATTCGTCGAATAGTTACGTTCAAATAATTATTTGAAGTAGGGATCGTTAAATAAATAATCTCGAACGAATATTCAAATAATATTCGTCGCCCGATTAATGGAAAATATTTACTTAGATATTTTCTTTCGAGGTAATCTCGATATGTCAAGAAATATTGACTCCCGGTCTATATTTGATGAATAAGATGGATACGCCCTTCTATGAGGGTCTTACAATAACCGGCTTATAATTGATACGTTAGCTATCTAATTTATAAGCCAATAAACAATCAGGGAACAAGCATAACGATATAACTTGAAAGTAGGCATGCATGCTATGGCATATGTATAGCAGAAAACATATATATATATATATATTCAATCACAACAACAGCCTAAAAGAAGGGAATTGAAACTTGCCTGGTAGTCGAGTACGGTATGGGGTAGTGGTAGCGGGTCCCGGGTCAGCTTGGTGATCTATAAATAGCCAAGTCATTCGGGATTAATCACTTAACATTTTAAAAGTTAAGTTATACTTAAATCGAAACACGTTCTCGAGTTATCTCGTTATACCCCTTTTAGTGGATTCCCTTTATCATTGATCCGACCCGACATTCGTTCGTTAATACGACATGTCACTGTACTTACACTTGGGACATACTCAAGTCATACAAGTTCTAAGGTCGATCGTTACGAACCAATATTATACTCCGAGTTTTATCGCCTGTTTTCTAAGTGTTTTACCAAAGTTATAATAGAGTCGTCTTTTAGGGGTTCGTTCGCGTTTAACCTCGACTCGAATAATTTTAATAAATCGAAAAACGATCCTTTTGACATATGGTTTTCTTTCACACCTTTCTTTTTACCTCTAGTATTTATTTACCAAGATTCGTCATGACTTTACATATTTTACGAGGGTCCAATTTCAGTTACGAACTTTCGTTTACGGATTCGAACTACTTTTAGTAAATCGGTCATAAATCCTAAACCGTAAGTTTGTTTGATTCGATTCTTTTTCCAAAATGATCTACGACTCAAGATCTACAAGGCCATGTTAGATAATTGTCCAGTTTCGGCCATTAGGCCTACTGTGATGCACAGTTTTCAATGATTAACGAAATTTCGGCATTATAACGGCTATAATACGAACGTTCCATAAATCACAATCAACAACCCAGGCCACACCTGTAAGAACCCAAAATTTCGGTAGAATTAAAACTTTTCCTATTATGATGAAGTGCATCAATGAATAGTGATTTGGTGGATGAATAGTGATTTTGAGGATTAAGAAAAATTTTCATGCCCCCTATGTACGAGACGTAGTGTGGATATTCCGAAGTTATACTAGTAATCTACGGAGTAAATAAGTGTATGTAAATGTGATCGGAATTCAGAAATTCCAAATTCTATTTTCGTGTAATATTTGACCGATCAGTGAATTATATATCAGTAATATCAAGAAATGAGATATTTAAATTGAGGAATTGAGGAGTTAATATTTTGGAATTTTATTATAAGTGATTTGAGAATTTTGAACGGAAACCACTGAGGAAGTGAAACAAACGTTCTAGAAACCGCTGAAACTTTACAATGAGATTAAGCGATTGAGCGAACGAATCATGGATTAAGGATATGGTATATTAAGAGTCCAAGGAAGGATATATTATGAGAGAGAAAAAGGATTGAGAATAAACTCCTAGAATTGAGAAATGAGAACAATTGAGAAACCGCGAGAATTTTTTTCTGAGATAAAGAGAAAATACAAAGAAAATTGGACACAACGATTGTTTGAGGTATTGGGCCACACTATTACAATGAAGTGCAACATATAAGTTGTAACATATTGATTTAGTAAATATACAAGAAAGGAAGCCCCTTGGTGCAAATAAGAAATGAAGGAAGGACTTGGAAACAATATGTATAAAGCAAGGGACTTGCTTGCAATTATGGATGGATAAAGGTAATCCAAATGAACCAATGAGGAGATGACACCACATGGCAAGAAGATAAGATGCATCCAAGTGAAAATATCAAGCATTATTGATCACTTTATCACTTTAATCAAACAAAACAAACACCAAATACTCCATTCTGCCCAGCAGGAAAGGAGATCACTAAAACGGGCCTAGAGACTTCATTACTCAATGAAATTTTTGTTCTTTATATGGTTAGAAAGCTGTTAAGACGCTCTACAACTTTCATTAAGGAGCCTCGACCAGGAAACGAGTGCAAGGGCTTCGTTTTGGCTGATCGTTGGGGCGTGTTTTTCCAATCGGGAAACCCACTTCCATGTTCTTGATTTCTTTGGTAAGATTGAAGATGGTGAGCATAGAGTAAGGCTTCCCCAAGGTTAACCAAGCTTGTTTGAGATTTTAAGAACATCAAGAAGGTATAAAAACCCTAACCCCTCTTGGCCATGTAGTATTTGTGATGTTTAATGTTAGATCCATGGTTATTAGTGTGAATCTTGGACATATAAGTTATGGATGATGTAGATCTTGAGTTTAAATGTTGTGGTTGTGATTTTTAAGCTTGTGGTTTGTGTATGTAACTCCATGTATGCTATAGAGTATGATCTTGGTGGTTTAGATGATGGTTGTGATGTGTATGTAAGATTCTTGGTTGATTAAGTGACATAAGCATGCTGAGATTTTTCCAGGAACTTGTACTGTCTTGTAGGAGGGTTTTGAACCCCGAAATCTTGTCCCCTGAAGTCCTAATATATATTGTTGGAAAGGTATTTGAATGTAGTTTCCAGAAATGTAAGGTTCATGACTAGGTGATGTATAGATTTTGAGTTATGGCCTGAGAAGTGAAATGTGTTTCTGGATTCCGGACTGCACTAAATGGTCCCCTTGTGAACCTTGTTTAAACCCCTAAAATTTGTGTAGGATCATGTAAAAATTAGAGAAGCTAGTAAATGCAGTGGTGAAGGTTACCCAAAAAGAATTGCATTAAAATTTGTATTTTTTTTATTTTATAGAAATGTTGGAGTAAAATCCGCGCAAGTGAAAAACCACTTAGGAGATTAGTTTAAAGTAGTTTTAAGAGTATTCACTTGAGTTTCGAGTTTGAGGAATAGATTTGAGTCGAATGGGTAAAGAATGTGATAATGTGATGACATGGTCATATAGGAGGGTTAGTGGGTCAAATGGTGGAGTCGCTAAGATGGCCTTGTATTCTTTAAAACATTATGATTAAGTGGTGTTGCTAAGATACTAACGAGCGAATATTGGATATTTATAGATTGTCGCTCCACTCCACGAGCCCAACCACCCCAACCTTCCCAAGGCAAGTTTTCCAACCCTAAGCATTTATTTTCAAGATATTATGTTCCTGATTCTACCTATGCAAGTTTACTTTTCAAAACTTACATATATAAGGGCTTTCACTGTTGTGTTTGTAGTTTTCAATCGTATCAAACGTTTATGCTTATTGAAGTAATGATGAAATTGAGATGTATAAGTACATATATGTTTGCACCCCTCGAACTTAGAATGAAATGTTTTCTTCGGACAACGACTCTAGCAATAGAGGTCGTAGCGGTCCGTATATACTATTGACCAGGGAGCGGTATACTATTATATCGTAATTAAATTGTGAAAACCCGAAGGGTCATTCGGGAAGTATCGCATACTCAAGTAATTATTCTTATATCTTCGTAAATACTCAAAATACCTATCTTGGATTAAAAGCTTATTTAATTAAATAATTATTCTATTAATTATTAATATCAAATCTTAAAATATCATTTATTAATTATTGTTCATTATTTTAAAGACAAAGCTAATCCAAGATACCTTTAGCACTTTCAAACTCGAACTCTTTCGAACTGAAAACATTTTCAAAAACCCCCGGTCAGGTTTGTTTCTTGTGTGATTTCAAGAATCATCGGTCGACTGATGTCGGACCTCAATTACTCTGTTTTCAATCAAAATCAAGTTTTCAAAAGAAAAAGAAAAAGGGACTCTGGCAGGTGTGGGAACCGTTGACGAACGATTCCCGGGATGTGTAAGCGGCCGTGAGCCAGGCGGTCCATCAATTATTATTCCGGCCCAGGTGTTGCCGAAGGATGATTACGGATGTAGTTTTCATCGAGGGTGATTACGGATGTAGTTTTCACCCGGGGATAGTTACGGATGTAGTTTCTATCCTTCTACCGGTAGAGAAGACCCGCGGATTATCGGACTTGGATGTGGCGACTGATCATCGTCAATCCCTGTCAGGTTTTTATGTTTTCTTCCAGTCCCATCCTCCACTTTGGAAAAATACTCAAACACTGCTTCTTGGGCCTAAGTGCCAAGTTGCCGATAGTGTGGCTTTCGATAAGAAAAATATTGATATCGTGTAGTATCTAGAACTGCAAGATTTTCTATAAAGATTGGCACGTGTTAGTGCACTCTTGCAATTATTTCAAAGAATGAAATGTTTTTGAATGAGAAACCTTCCAAGCTAATGGAAGGAAAGAGCTTTGCAATGATGTATTCCCTGTACAGTATGTTAACCGTAGAGTGTTTTGCCGAAAATGATATACTCATATGTATATATTTTCAAACTTGAGATATATTGAAATGGGAACCTTATAAAGGGTTCATATGTTATTCTTAAAGCTCCTTAGTGAGTATAAATGTTTTATTCAAACTCGGACATATATATTGTCCAATTATGTTTTGAAATCTGAGATATATGCCCATACAGTTGGGAATGTTTTCAAAATAAACCACATTATTATTTTTTCAAAATGTTGAACTTGCTGAGCATTATGTAGCTCATTCTTGCTTTATAAAACTTTTCAGAAAGAGAAGAATTTGATCGGTTAACTCCGCACCAGCAGAAGAGGAGTATAAGATTTACCCCTGAGATGATTTAGTTCCTGATAAATACTACAGAGTAAGTCTGATAGGTTTTCAACTGTAATAGTAAAACTTGTCTTCAAGTGTAGTTGTATAAATGGAAGTGCGTAAGATTCTAGATTGTACAGATGAATTGTAATATTTATTGTTACTTTTGATTATCGTTTCTGAGGCTCTAACTTGTTTGTGTGTAAGATTGAGGTCTGGATGGAAGTATTGTTGAGTTGTAAAGTTAATACAGGTATGATATGGTTGGATGGTGACGTGACGACCTGAATCTCTGACCTCGGATTTGGGGGCGTCACAGAAATGGTATCAGAGCGATAAGTTACAGTACTCAGAAACGAGAGTGTCGAGAGTTAAATCTATGTAGGAGAATGACATAAGAGATCGTAGTAAACTTATTATTGGACTTCCGGAAGAGGTACCGGTGAGTAGAATGGACTGGAGTGTTTACTGGAGGTATTATACTAGGGTCGAGAGAATCATTAGAGACCTTCAGAATGATGAATAGAGGTTTGAGAGTCGTACATGACCTATCATTAACATGACCTATCATAGGTAATGATATAGGAAGCAGAGCGAAATCTCAAGAGCAGCTGAGGTAGAGGCGATATTGCCAATATGATCGGATGACTAGGCTGGCTTAAATTTTGTGGCCCATAGCCCTCCACAGTTTAGGAGGCGGCATTTTAAGAATCAAGAAGTTTAGACTTCCCTACATAATTAAGGGTACTTAGTACTTGGAATAATGAAAGTCTTTTACTTTGGCTATAAGATCCGACTTTCGGTAAGTAACGGGTTTACCTGAAAGTTGGTCACTATGTCGTTGTGGATTTCATTACCCTTGATGGCAAATTTTACATGTGTTATACGAGAATGTTATCATAAGACGAGCGTGCTAGATAATTCCACGCATGATTCGGACGCTAGAGCATGGTAGTTTAACTTAGAGAACAAACAAGTAGAATTAACAAAGGGACTCAAGAGAAGTTGAATATAGTTGCAACGAGCGATACAGTGATCTCAGAGTCTACCAAAAGAAAAGACCAGTGGGTCTAGAGTGGGATCCTTTGATAGAGATGTTATAAGGGACTACGTATATATGTATTGTAGACCTCAATATTTTTGGTATATGTTCACATACACACACCCGCCACTGAACCTATGGACTGCACTGAGATCCCTGAGAGATCTCTTTGATCTGTTCCCAGGGGGAACTGGCCACTTGTGATTCATGTCGGAAGGCATGAAGTAGGACCCTATGGACTTAGAAGGCGTCCCCGAAATGATGTGAAGTTGGTCTTCAAGATAAAGCACGGAAATGACAGATATATTTGTGAAACCCCAACTCGATAAATGACTTTAAGATGATGATTGAGAGACGCACTAGTTGGTGTCTTGTATTACGAAGACGAAGAGATGGAGTTACCCTCATAATGGTGATAATGAGATGCACGAATGATTATTAACTTATTTTGGTAACTACCGGCTGGTGCACTACTTCATTTTAAACTTTTCACTAACCATGTTACCTCGATTAGTTTATATCAGGTAACCCTTCTAGCTTTCTACTTCAAACTTGTGGAACAACAACCAGTGATATACTTTCCCTAAAGCAGGACTTATCCGAAGTAATTTTATTCGATCCATGAACATTCTATTCAAAAATTTATGATGATCTTGTTCGGCTCAGGCCTATTTACACTTTCTTTCAATTATCCAAGGAAGGTTCAACAAATATTTCCTTAATTAATCGATGAATATTACTTAACGAATATTGATATTTGATTACTTCTTTCATACCTGCACTCTTCAGTTGAGCTCATAAATATCTAACAAATTACTGAGGACATGGATGATCTAATGTCCAGACATCCTTCATGAATTCTTTTCTTCTATTCAAGATGAGATTGTACATTGTACATTGAAATCATAGTAAGGATATCATTTTGATATTGGTATTCTGAATTTAATTCTATTGTAGGATCTGATAAAGCATGTGTACAGAGGCACCCTTGGGTGGACCGTTTCACTGGTAAGTAATATTTGATGAGAGGTTATCGATTGTTCCGATACCTAGAAAATTCTCTTCAGATTTTATAGTTTTCTTTTTCAAACTTAATAACTTCTTATTTCCATTCGTTGTCCGAGTAGCCTAAAGTTTCTTCAATGGCTGCGATGTTGAAATTCCGTTCTAGCCAATTGAAACTGGTTAGTCGATATGTCAATATGAATGACTAGTTGATTGTTCTAACTAGTCAAAATTGTAATGTTGTGAAGAACACCTAGCTAATTGTCCTAGCTAGTGGTGATGTCTCAAACAGGTGAACTAGCAAATTTTGTCTAGCTAGTTGCTAGTGTTTCTTGAAAAGGACTAGTTATTGTTCCACTGGTCCAACTCCCAATTTAATTCATTCCGCAATGCATTTTTGCATGTGGTAAAGTATGATGATGAAGGTTTTGACGAATAACTTGATTGAGACCTAGTGAGGTCGCCCACTCGACTTGAACTCTTACCCATCTTCGTATCAGACTTTATATCACTTGAATATTTTATTCTTTCATTCATACAATGAGAATTCATTTAAAACCATTGATTACTTGAATGACAAACTACTTCATTCTTTAATTGTCATGGAGTAGAATTGCTTTCTATTGGCTGACCTTCATCAATGCGACTTTAGATTCACTCTTATTATTCAGGAGGAAAAGTATCCACCCGATGTAAGAATTGTATAAAGACCGTCTTTATGACTTTTGTATCCAACAATCATTGCCCTCGTGCAACATTCTCTATGATATCATATTACAGAATTATCAGGACCTGAAGGAATAAACCTTGTTGTACTCTTTCTGTCCATCCTTACATCTTCGAAAATCGAGACTCCTAGTATTTGGAACCATCAACATTCTTGGAACATCCAATGTGGAATTCTTATTGAAATTATCTATTGGAACTTGTTATTTTGAAACCATTCCTTTCAAAGTGATTACTCTAAGGTGGACGGGAGGTACAATTATGAACTGTTACACCAATATGAGGTCAAAAAAAACCAAATGTTGTAATTGTGCAACCAGAGCGTTATGCCGAGTAATTATTATAGTAGAAATAACATGTCGGGGCATACCACAAGACCTTTAATATTAGTGTGAGGAAAGTTATAAGAAATGATGAGGTGGTTGGGAGTACGCTCCTACCAACCGTTGTCAGGATGTTATATTAATGAATTCTGGAGTTACCAAGTCTTTTCCTGATCCAAGAAATTCAAATCGATTGCGATGTAAGACATATCCTTAGAGGAAACTAACATGGAAGTGAGATGGACAAGAAAGGAAGAAATATCGTGGCAAGAATGTGAAGCTTTACTTAGCTTAAAGGGATTGATGCACATAGAGAGACATAAAGTTTAAAAGGCCCCTAATAGAAAATGGATGCATGGATATATCCCAATGATCCTTCGAGATTACCACCTAATCAAGTTTATTGGGAATCGCAGCAGCATGCAGGCCTCAGACTGATTGGCGCCAGTTGTGAAAGAGGACGAGCGTATGACATCTTATAGATACCATCGAGAACCGATACCCCTAACCGGAGATGTAGGAATTGTTGACCAGTTAAAACGCGTAGTTGTTTTTCAAGGTTAAGGTTGAAAAGCGGGTTTCACCAACTCAAGATCGACCTCTGTACTATGCCCAAGTTGGCATTTCACACTAATATAAACATTATAAAATTATGGTAGTATCATTTGAGTGGACTAATGAGTCAGAAGCATTTATGGATTAATGAACAAAGTTTTGGAATGAAATGAGATATTAGCAACAACCTCGTTGTTAGCTATACTTAATGATAAAAAGAGGACTTTGAGAGTCACGATGATGCGTCTTTCAAGAGTTTAAGTGGTGTGCTGATGCAGTAGAAAGGGGATGATAGCCTATACTTCTAGACAACATAAAGGTTACGGGATAGGATATACTAACCGTGAGTCGGGGATTTGTCATGATAGCGTTCACGCATAAAACGGAGACGTTAACCTTATGAGAAAAGTGTGAAAGTTTTCCACAAGTGCCATAAGTATATCTTCATATTAGAACTAAACATAAGAAAGAGAAGGTGACGAAAGGGAGCAGGGAGTATAATGGAGAAATCTGTTATTACCCAGGAAAGGCCAGTGTGGTGGCCGATACCTATAGAAGGGCTTATTTGAAATTGGAATTCAGTCAGTATTGACCAAGAAAATAGAGTATATACCATAAAGAATAATGTTAGAGGAAAATGACTAAATTATGGGGAAGGAAAAAGATGTATAGAGAATTAAGGGAATGTTTGGTAAACTGAAATGAAGAATGGTATTGGCAAACTATTAAGTACAAACGCGACATGCCAAAAGCAGAATGATAGAGATCTAGTGGATTAATTCCGCCCGTAGAAAATCTTGAACGTGGACAGAATTATAATGAATTTCATGAGTAGGTCGCCGAAGATCGAGCCAAGAGATGGCCCTAGTTGATTTATAATTGTTGGACCAAGTGATTTACCTACGAGAGACTTTCCATTTAGAAGATTATCGATTTATATACGGAAGAGATGGTGGTGCAATATAAAACCTTTGCAGTGATTACGTCAGATAGAGACTTAAGGTTAAACTTCGAATATTGAAGGTGCTTTCAAGTATAATTAATAAAGAGATTGAGCGTATGTACTAATTTGATCTGTGGCTGACGGACAGGGAAGAAGAATTATCTAGACGATCGAATTTATATTTAGTGTCGTGCCTTAGATTTCACGGGGCAGTCGAGAATAAAAACTTATCCATGAAACGAATGTTGTTATCACAATCGACACCATGCGAACGTAAGGACGTCTCTTGTAAAGCGTACTACGAAAGAAGAAGTTTCGCTTTTCTTGCGTTACGAAGAAGTCAATGAACGAGAGATATGGTAGCTGAACTGGTTCGACGTATACCGAAGACTATACAGTATCCATAGCAAGTGGTAACGACTGACGGGAGGCAACACATGCGTGATAATCAAGCCAAGGAAAATGAGGAATACCGTGCGTATTGACGTTGTCTCAAATTATAGAACACGACCACAAAGTATTCACGGGCCAACGATACAAGGACTCAACACAGATACTATGAACAAGGTAGAAAAGGAACGTATAAGTAGTGGGATAGAAATTTTCATTCATAGAACAACCGATAAGGAATACAGGTTGAGGAGAGCATGCGTTGAGAAGCAACACTAAAGCGTTGGTAAGATCAAGGTAAGTGAACAATAGGGTTGAAGTGTCAACCTGAGAGTTGGGAAGGGTAAAGTTGGAATTGTATCCATAACTATTTTCCTTAGGTTCTTAAGATAGAATCCTTTTAAGGAGAGGAGACTGCAATAACCCAAATTTTATGGGTGGATGAGAAATCTTTACGATCACGAGATGTACGAATTATTAAATGAAGATTTTGAATTCATATTACGTCTTTACTGTGCAGACGAGTGTATGTAAAAGTCATTAGTTTTTTTTTACGAAACCCATTATTTTGAATGGTCAAATTTTGTGAGATATCAAAGGAGTATGAGGTGGGAGACTTCTTGATGCTAAAGGTATCCCCTGGAAAGGATTGATGCAATTTGGTAAGGAAGGGAAGCTAAGTCTGAGGTTTATTGGACCTTTTGAGATTTTGAGGCGTATCGGGAAGTTAGCCTACGAGTAAGCCTTGCCCCCAAGCTTGCAGCAAATTCATAATGTGTTTCATATGTCCATGCTACGACCCTACCATACGGACTTTCGGCATGTGATAGAGTACAACCAAGTGGACCTATGACCCGACTTGACCTATGTGGAGCAACCCGTGGAAATCATGGATAGAGAAGAACAAGTGTTGAGGAACAAGGTTTTCAAACTAATAAGGAATTGTGAGAAAATCAAGATGTGGAAGAATCCACCTAGAAGTTGAAAGAGTGAAACAAAGAAGGAGTAACCCCAGTGATTCCTAAACTGATTCCGGGAGGGAATCCTTTTAAGGAGGGGAGACTGTAAGAACCCAAAATTTCGGTAGAATTAAAACTTTTCCTATTATGATGAAGTGCATCAATGAATAGTGATTTGGTGGATGAATAGTGATTTTGAGGATTAAGAAAATTTTTCATGCCCCCTATGTACGAGACGTAGTGTGGATATTCCGAAGTTATACTAGTAATCTACGGAGTAAATAAGTGTATGTAAATGCGATCGGAATTCAGAAATTCCAAATTCTATTTTCGTGTAATATTTGACCGATCAGTGAATTATATATCAGTAATATCAAGAAATGAGATATTTAAATTGAGGAATTGAGGAGTTAATATTTTGGAATTTTATTATAAGTGATTTGAGAATTTTGAACGGAAACCACTGAGGAAGTGAAACAAACGTTCTAGAAACCGCTGAAACTTTACAATGAGATTAAGCGATTGAGCGAACGAATCATGGATTAAGGATATGGTATATTAAGAGTCCAAGGAAGGATATATTATGAGAGAGAAAAAGGATTGAGAATAAACTCCTAGAATTGAGAAATGAGAACAATTGAGAAACCGCGAGAATTTTTTTCTGAGATAAAGAGAAAATACAAAGAAAATTGGACACAACGATTGTTTGAGGTATTGGGCCACACTATTACAATGAAGTGCAACATATAAGTTGTAACATATTGATTTAGTAAATATACAAGAAGGGAAGCCCCTTGGTGCAAATAAGAAAAGGAAGGAAGGACTTGGAAACAATATGTATAAAGCAAGGGACTTGCTTGCAATTATGGATGGATAAAGGTAATCCAAATGAACCAATGAGGAGATGACACCACATGGCAAGAAGATAAGATGCATCCAAGTGAAAATATCAAGCATTATTGATCACTTTATCACTTTAATCAAACAAAACAAACACCAAATACTCCATTCTGCCCAGCAGGAAAGGAGCTCACTAAAATGGGCCTAGAGACTTCATTACTCAATGAAATTTTTTGTTCTTTATATGGTTAGAAAGCTGTTAAGACGCTCTACAACTTTCATTCAGGAGCCTCGACCAGGAAACGAGTGCAAGGGCTTCGTTTTGGCTGATCGTTGGGGCGTGTTTTTCCAGTCAGGAAACCCACTTCCATGTTCTTGATTTCTTTGGTGAGATTGAAGATGGTGAGCATAGAGTAAGGCTTCCCCAAGGTTAACCAAGCTTGTTTGAGATTGTAAGAACATCAAGAAGGTATAAAAACCCTAACCCCTCTTGGCCATGTAGTATTTGTGATGTTTAATGTTAGATCCATGGTTTTTAATGTGAATCTTGGACATATAAGTTATGGATGATGTAGATCTTGAGTTTAAATGTTGTGGTTGTGATTTTTAAGCTTGTGGTTAGTGTATGTAACTCCATGTATGCTATAGAGTATGATCTTGGTGGTTTAGATGATGGTTGTGATGTGTATGTAAGATTCTTGGTTGGTTAAGTGACATAAGCATGCTGAGATTTTTCTAGGAACTTGTACTGTCTTGTAGGAGGGTTTTGAACCCCGAAATCTTGTCCCCTGAAGTCCTACTATATATTTTTGGAAAGGTATTTGAATGTAGTTTCCAGAAATGTAAGGTTCATGACTAGGTGATGTATAGATTTTGAGTTATGGCCTGAGAAGTAAAATGTGTTTCTGGATTCCGGGCTGCACTAAATGGTCCCCTTGTGAACCTTGTTTAAACCCCTAAAATTTGTGTAGGATCATGGAAAAATTAGAGAAGCTAGTAAATGCAGTGGTGAAGGCTACCCAAAAAGAATTGTATTAAAATTTGTATTTTTTTTATTTTATAGAAATGTTGGAGTAAAATCCGCGCAAGTGAAAAACCACTTAGGAGATTAGTTTAAAGTAGTTTTAAGAGTATTCACTTGAGTTTCGAGTTTGAGTAATAGATTTGAGTCGAATGGGTAAAGAATGTGATAATGTGATGACATGGTCATATAGGAGGGTTAGTGGGTCAAATGGTGGAGTCGCTAAGATGGCCTTGTATTCTTTAAAACATTATGATTAAGTGGTGTTGCTAAGATACTAACGACCGAATATTGGATATTTATAGATTGTCGCTCCACTCCACGAGCCCAACCACCCCAACCTTCCCAAGGCAAGTTTTCCAACCCTAAGCATTTATTTTCAAGATATTATGTTCCTGATTCTACCTATGCAAGTTTACTTTTCAAAACTTACCTATATAAGGGCTTTCACTGTTGTGTTTGTAGTTTTCAATCGTATCAAACGTTTATGCTTATTGAAGTAATGATGAAATTGAGATGTATAAGTACATATATGTTTGCACCCCTCGAACTTAGAATGAAATGTTTTCTTCGGACAACGACTCTAGCAATAGAGGTCGTAGCGGTCCGTATATACTATTGACCGGGGAGCGGTATACTATTATATCGTAATTAAATTGCGAAAACCCGAAGGGTCATTCGGGAAGTATCGCATACTCAAGTAATTATTCTTATATCTTCGTAAATACTCAAAATACCTATCTTGGATTAAAAGCTTATTTAATTAAATAATTATTTTATTAATTATTAATATCAAATCTTAAAATATCATTTATTAATTAATGTTCATTATTTTAAAGACAAAGCTAATCCAAGATACCTTTAGCACTTTCAAACTCGAACTCTTTCGAACTCAAAACATTTTCGAAAACCCCCAGTCAGGTTTGTTTCTTGTGTGATTTCAAGAATCATCGGTCGACTGATGTCGGACCTCAATTACTCTATTTTCAATCAAAATCAGGTTTTCGAAAGAAAAAGAAAAAGGGACTCTGGCAGGTGTGGGAACCGTTGACGAACGATTCCCGGGATGTGTAAGCGGCCGTGAGCCAGGCGGTCCATCAATTATTATTCCGGCCCAGGTTGTAAGAACCCCAAATTTTGGATATAATTAAAACTTTTTATTAAGTAATGATAAAATGAGGAACAATGATTCCGACAACAAGGTCACCAGCTCTAATGAATGGTGGTTTCAAAGAACAATTATTGTAATGAATGGATATTGCTTTGGACAATGATCCTGATGCATTGGTATATTGTCAGAATAGAGTAATTCGATGTTTGAGGACCTAGATAAGAATAATCTACCATCCAGGAAAGAGCTAATGGATCCTTGAAGGGAAATGAGTACGTGCATAGTATTTCCCGTACGTGCATAGTGTTTCCCGTACGTGCATAGTGTTTCCCGTACGTGCATAGTGTTTCCTGTACGTGCATAGTAATTTGGTGGATGAATAGTGATTTTGTAAGTTGGAAAACTTTTCACGACACCCTATGTACGGGACGTGATATGGATGTTTCGAAGTCATATTAGTAATACGCGGAGGAAGTAAGTGAATGCAGAGACGATCGGAATTCAGAAATTCCAAATTCTTTTTCGGTATAATATTTGACCGGACAGTGGATTAAATATTATTATAATCCAAGAATTGAGATATTAACTTTGAGAATTTGATATTTTGGGATGTTATTATATTTTATTTAAGAATGAAGGTAGGAAACCACTGAGGCAGTGAAACAAGCGTTTTAGAAACCGCTAAAACGTTATAACGAGATTAATCAATAAAGCGAACTAATCCTAGATTACGGATTAAGTTCGTATCGAGATTAAATATCCTACATGGTCATCACGAGGATTATATTAAGGATAGGGGAAGGTATTATGAATATCGAGAAATTTCCCGGTAAACCCTAGAGGTGAAACTACTTAGTTATTCGTCCGAACGATCAATGAATTGAGCAATAAACGGACAAAGAAACAAGCAGGGAATCAAGATACATGCATGTTCAAGTGATAAATATCTAGTAACTAGCAAGGAACTAGATCAATTAGAATGCAACCAAGTACTTAGCACACAAACCACTTGGTTAGCCTTAAACCACCAAAATATCAACACTTGTCCAAGCAAATTACATCATCCATTACCTCACCACTTTATTAAAGCAGCCAAGGAGGAGATATTATCCAAAAACACTTCACTTTATGCATTATTATCCAAGAGACAAGCCAAGCAATACAAACTCTCTCCAAGAACATTACATTCGGCTTTTAGCTTAATTCAAAAACAAAAATCCACCTTCCACTCCTTGTTTGATCTTATAATTTTTAAGGTGAGTCCTATATTTCAAGAAAGTAATCTCCTCAAAATTTTAGCTTCAAACTCCTTTGTTTCCATTTTCAAAAAAATCAAGAAAGAGGAGGGTGAATAGTGCTTTCATGAAACTAACTTTGATTTTCTTGATTCTTTTGAATGATCCAAGCTTTGTTAAGGTGTTCTAAGGATTGATCAAGGTTTATCAAGGTCTTAAATACTCCAAGGAAGGTATAAACTTCAAGAACCCTAGTCTTTGATTTGAGTTTTAATGGAGTTTTGGATGAGTGTTAGTGTTGTATGCATATTTAGAGTAATAGATCTATGTGTGGGTTTTATGAGATGATAGTATAGCTTATATGAACGGAAAGACATTGCTTGGTCTTAGTTCAAGGATAAATAACATGTATATGTGATTTGGAGTGGATGGTATAATAATTGGAGGGTTTTGATTTTGGAATTATCCGAGTTATAGCCGTCGTAATGCCCGATTTTCGATAATCTTTAAAAACCGTGCATCACAGTAGCTTGAACTCACTGTCCAGGGTTGTATTTTGCCATGATAAGATAGATAATGTTCCAAGCTTCGTTTTGATATAAAGAACGTGTTAAACGGACTTACGGTTTAGGAGTTATGGCCGATATACTAAAAGTAGTTCGAAACCGTAAACGAGAATTCGTAACTGAAATTGAACCCTCGTAAAGTACGTAAGTCAGTGGCGAATCTTGGTAATTAAATACTGGAGGTAAAAAGGAAGGTGTGAGAGAAAACTGTATGTCAAAAGGATCGTTTTTCGATTTATTAAAAATATTCGAATCGAGATTAAACGCGAACGAACCCCTAAAAGACGACTCGTTTATAACTTCGTTAAAACACTTAGAAAACGAGCGATAAAACTCGGAGTATAATATTGGTTCGTAACAATCGACTTTCGGACTTATATGACTTAAGTATATGCCAAGTATAAGTACAGTGACATGTCGTATTAACGAACGAATGTCGGGTCGGATCGATGATAAAAGAAATCCACAAAAAGGGGTATAACGAGATAACTCGAGAACGTGTTTCGATTTAAGCATAACTTACCTTTAAAGTTTTAAGTGATTAATCCCGAATGCCTTGGCTATTTATAGATCACCGAGCTGAACCGGGACCCGCTACCACTACCCCTTACCGTACTCGACTACCAGGCAAGTTTCAATTCCCTTCTTTTAGGCTGTTGTTGTGATTGAATACATATATATGTTTTCTGTTATACATATGCCATAGCATGCATGCCTACTTTCAAGTTATATCGTTATGCTTGTTCCCTGATCGTTTATTGGCTTATAAATTAGATAGCTAACGTATCAATTATAAGCCGGTTATTGTAAGACCCTCATAGAAGGGCGTATCCATCTTATTCATCAAATATAGACCGGGAGTCAATATTTCTTGACATATTGAGATTACCTCGAAAGAAAATATCTAAGTAAATATTTTCAATTATTCGGGCGACGAATATTATTTGAATATTCGTTCGAGATTATTTATTTAACGATCCCTACTTCAAATAATTATTTGAACGTAACTATTCGACGAATAATATTTTTTAATATTCATTCAGAGTCGAATTATTTATCGATTATTATTTCGAATATTCTTCTAAAGGTTGGACTACTAAATGAATATTATTTGGATATTCATTTAGAATATTATTCATTAAATGAATATTACTTTTGAATATTCATTTAAGATAGTAATTACCTGATGAATATTATTTTAATGTTCATCTGAAGCTTGATTTATTTATCGAGTCTTATCTCGAATATTCCTTTAAAGCTTGGATTACTAAATGAATATTAATTGATATTCATTTAGAATATTATTCATTAAATGAATATTACTTTTTCAATAAACATTTAAATTCCTAATTAATTATGAATATTATTTTGAATATTCATCCAGGGTTCTATGTAATCATCGAATATTATTTTAAATATTTTAAATATTCCTTTCAGGTCTTATTAATTAATGAATATTATTTTGAATATTCATTTGAATATTTAATTATGCAATAAATATTCTCTCGATATTTCTTCAAGGATTATTTGAGAAATACTCTGATTAAAGATATTCTTTCATATTCCTAAATATTCTGTAAAATATTTTAATAAATATTCTCTGAATATTTATTCCATACTTAGAATAACCTCGATAAGTGATATGGGCTGAAAATGAGCCCTAAAGACACATTTAATGTGGCATTAACTAGTCCAAACGTGGGGCCCACCAGCTGGGCCCAAAACCCTGATTATAGTATTAATTTCGTAATTAATATTAAGGGTAATAAGCAGCTCAGCAAATAAGAGTTGGACAAGGATAATATCCCCTTCAGACTTATCCAATAAAGCATCCAATTCAATATGGAAACTGATTCCTACAAGGAATAGATATGGAACATTCCTAAAAGACTTGCCCACCAAGTCTCCAAATCCTACCATAATTCTAAGGCTTCTCAGCCTATATAAAGGGCCTGACCCCTCATCTCAGAACTACGTTTTATTGGCTTGATTCTCTAATTACAGAGATACGTAGGCATTCTGTGAGGACCGTTTAAGTCTCGAACGCAGAAGCAGCCATTAAAGCACGAAGCTCATGAACCCTAGCATTAAATATACAAACCCTAGCCGCAATAATTTCAACTTAGTTTTTATTCCACAACATTTGGCGCCGTCTGTGGGACAAAGACATCAACCATGGTTACCACTCGAAGAACAACACCGGTCTCAACCGAGGCTACCTCTGGAACCATCGTTCCACCAATCACTGCTCCTCCTGTTGGTACAGGGCCAGGGTCTGTACCCCCATTGACGGAAACAAACCCTCGTAGTCAGGCCTCACAACCACAAGGGACGGACCCCCCCGCTGAAAGATCTCAACCTGTAATCGTCCCTCTAGGACAGGAGACTAACCCGCTCCAGATGGTGGTCTCTCCTCTCCCTCTGAGTAGCCGCCCGCCGCTTCACAGTCTCTCCACTTCTTCGCTCCCTGTCAACACCAACCCAATGTATGGGCTGCCTAATTACCCCCAAGATCCAAGGGATCCAGGACCAAGCGGTCATGCTCGGCTGATCCATGGGCAACAACAATCCCCTTATCTTAGAGGCCCGGCCCCTCCTGAACCAGGATACTATGATTACTCTGGTCCTTATACCGGAGACTCGTCATCTGAAGACGATGATCGAGACGAAGCCCCAAGGAGGCGACGCGCTAGTAAGGAACCTCTGAGGAGGAATCCATCAAACCGAGATGGTCCTTTAACAATTGCAGAGAAAATTAAGGCTTATGAAGCCGAGATTCAGAAGCTGAAGGACGACCAAGCAAGGGAGCTAGAGAGACAGAACCCCAATCAGACTCGACCTCCTCCGACTTCAGGAGGGATTCCCTTCATAGATCTGGAGAGGTCTTCAAGGAGACACCGAAGGGCTGAAGCCCCAACCAGAGGAACTACCAGGGTGGAACTCCCCAAGAACAATCCTAGAGATTTGCTGCTACAAGGAGATCTGGATGATCCGACCCCTCCATTCACTGAGGAGGTGATGAATGCACATATCTCCCGAAAGTTTAAGATGCCCACGATCAAAGCTTACGATGGAACGGGGGATCCCGCAACTCATGTGAGAACGTTTACAAGCGCATTGTTACTGCAGCCTGCTAACGATGCCCTTAAGTGTAGAGCGTTCCCCCAAACCCTGTCGGGCATGGCGCAACGTTGGTATAGTCGTTTACCTGCAAACTCGATTAGCTCTTTCAAGGAGTTGAGTACCGCTTTTGTCAGTCAATTCATTAGCGGAAGAATTCATGAGAAAAGCTCCGCATCCCTTATGTATGTAACACAGGGAAAGAATGAGAACTTAAGAGATTACATCAAGCGATTCACTAAGGAAACCCTGAATATCACCGATTTGGAAAATAAGGTGGCCATGGTAGCCTTGCAGCATTGAACCACGGATCTCTTTTTTAAGAGGTCGTTGGCAAAACACCCCCCTGAAAGCATGGATGAACTTCAACGAAGGGCAGACAAGTATATAAAAGCTGAGGATAGCATCAAGAAAGAAGCTACATTAGGCAATGGAGGGAACAACAAGCGGAAACAAGAACATGAGTACGATACTAGGGACAAGTATCCCCGAGCTAGCAGAGACTCTGAATCTGCTCCAAAAAAGAACTCGGGTCCAAGGTTCTCCGAGTATGCCAGACTTAATGCTCCAAGAAGCCAGATCCTGTTGGACATTGAAAAGGAAAAGGACTTCCGATGGCCGAAGCCACTTAGAGGAGATCCAGCTAAGCGAAATAAGGAGCAATACTGCAGGTTCCACAAAGATGTGGGACATGACACCGACGATTGTAGGCAACTCAAGGATGAGATTGAGTTCTTGATACGAAGAGGAAAATTAAGTCAGTTCACCAAGGGTGATGACCGTGGGAACCAGAGAAGGGACAATGACAGAAGGGACAATGAAAGGAGAGATAATAACAGGAGGGATGACAACCATGATCGCAATCCACAGCCCCGAAGGGCAGTTATCAATATGATCTGGGGAGGTCCGACAGCAGCTGGCACGACTAAGAATTCTCGAAAGGCTTATGCTAGAGAAGTAATGCACATTGTGGGAGAAGCCCCGAAGCGTGCTAAAACCGAGATGGTAATTGGTTTCGATGATTCAGACTTGGAAGGGGTGAAATTCCCCCATGACGACCCGCTGGTCATAACTCCCGTGATTGGAAACTCAGAAGTGAAACGAGTCTTGATAGACAATGGGGCTTCTGTGGATATTTTATTTTATGATGCATTTGTAAAGATGGGTTACAACGACTCTCAACTGACCCCTACAAACATGCCTATATACGGGTTTAACGGAGTGGAGTCCAACGTTGAAGGGACTATTCAGCTACCCGTGACTATTGGGCAGGAGCCTAAAGAGGCGACTCAGATGTTGAATTTCTTGGTGATCAAGGCAGCATCAACATACAACGCAATCCTTGGAAGGAATGGACTTCATGCGTTTAAGGCTGTGGCCTCTTCCTATCATATGAAAATTAAGTTTCCGACACGGAATGGTGTCGGAGAACAAAAGGGTGATCAGAAGATGGCAAGAAGTTGCTATGTGGCCGCACTGAGGGCCGATGGAGTCGGGGGGCAGGTCCTTCCGATTGAAGACATGGATGTCCGCGATGATGAAGAGCATAGAGGGAAGCCAGCAGAGGATTTGATTCCCGTACCTCTAGAACCTAATGATCCTGAAAAAGTTACTTATGTTGGAGCATCTCTGAAAGAACCCCTAAAGGGCAAGTTAATAGAATTCTTACAGAAGAATAGCGACGTGTTTGCTTGGACAGCAGCTGATATGCCAGGGATTGACCCCCAACTCATAACTCATAAGTTAAATGTTGATCCCAAAAGGAAGGCAATAAAGCAGAAGAAGAGAAACTTTGCTCCGAAAAGGCAAGAGGCCATTAGGCAAGAAGTGAATAAGCTCTTGAAAGCTGGTTTTATTGAAGAGATTCAGTTTCCTGAATGGTTAGCGAACCCAGTCATGGTCAAGAAAGCAAATGGGAAGTGGAGAATGTGTATAGACTTCATTGACCTGAATGATGCATGCCCAAAATATTGTTTTCCCCTGCCGAGGATTGATATGTTGATAGATGCCACAGCTGGACATGAGATGTTAAGCTTTATGGATGGATTCAGCGGCTATAATCAGATTAAGATGCACAAGGATGACATACCTAAGGTATCTTTCATAACTGACTTTGGTGTCTTCTGTTATCTTGTCATGGCTTTTGGTCTAAAGAATGCAGGAGCTACTTACCAACGATTGGTGAATAAGATATTCGCCCATCTGATTGGAAAAACCATGGAGGTATATGTTGATGACATGTTAGTCAAGAGCATACTTAAGGCTGATCATATCAAGCACCTCGGAGAGGCATTTGAAGTGCTGAGGCACCATAAGATGATGTTGAATCCCGCCAAGTGTGCCTTTGGCGTTGGATCTGGAAAGTTTTTAGGGCTGATGGTTTCAAAGAGAGGCATTGAGGCCAATCCTGACAAGATCAAGGCGATTTTAGACATGGAGCCACCACGCTCTATAAGAGATGTGCAGAGGTTGACAGGTCGAGTTGCAGCTTTAGGAAGATTCATCTCCAAGTCTGGAGACAAATGCTTGCCTTTCTTCCAAGCGTTAAAAAAGGTGAAAAATTTTGAGTGGACACCTGAGAGCCAAGAGGCCTTTGAGCAACTGAAGAAGTACATGGTCGAAGCCCCGTTGTTGACCAAACCAAGTCCTGGGGAGATTCTTAGTTTATACCTGGCGGTATCCGAACAAGCCCTGAGTGCTGTCCTTATTCGGGAAGAGGAGAAGGTCCAGAAACCTATCTACTATGTGAGCAAAGTGTTGCATGGGGCTGAGTTGAATTACTCACCCATAGAAAAGTTTGCTTTGGCATTAGTAACTGCCTCGAGAAAGCTGCGGCCTTACTTTCAGGCACATAAGATTCAAGTTCTGACAAACCAGCAGTTGAGGAACATATTGCATAGCCCAAAGGCCAGTGGAAGGCTAATCAAATGGGCGATTGAATTAGGAGAGTTTGACATCACATACAAGCCTCGGGCAGCTATCAAAGCTCAGGCATTAGCTGACTTCGTGGTTGAATGCACTATTAACAACCAAGAAGTCGGGGGGTAAGAGATAATGACTATCCCTGGGCAAGAGGAAAAAGAAGAAAAACTTACACCCGATCTGAAGGAATATTGGGTGCTCTACCCCTGGGCAAGAGGAAAAAAGAAGAAAAACTTACACCCGATCTGAAGGAATATTGGGTGCTCTATTTTGATGGAGCATTAAAAACAAAATCTAGTGGTGCAGGTTTGGTTTTGCAAAGCCCCGATGGGTTCACAGTTGAGTACGCTTTAAAGTTGGATTTCCCTACTACTAACAACGAGGCAGAGTATGAGGCATTAATAGCTGGTTTGGGCTTGGCCAGAATCATGAGGGTCAAAAATCTCAAAGTTTGTGGAGATTCAAGGCTTGTGGTATCACAAGTAAATGGTGAATTCGAGGCTAAGGATGAGACTATGGCAAAATACTTGAGAGTAGTAAAGGCTGTTATGTCCCAGTTTGAGGAGTGCTATGTTGAGCACATTCCAAGAGAGGAAAACATTAAGGCCGATGCCCTATCTAAATTTGCTTCTTCAGAGATAGAAAATTATGCTGGGAGTGTCTATTTTCAGGTCTTGAAGGCCCCGACCGTTAACTCAAAGTTATTGGCACCGATCGATATAGGAGGCTCTTGGATAGACCCTATCAAGGCACACCTTGAGACTGGATGGCTCCCAGACAATGCCTTGGAGGCACGGAAACTTTCAGTAAGAGCATTGAGATACACTTTGATTGAAGGCATTTTGTATAAGAGGTCGTTTGTCATCCCATACTTGAAATGTTTAAGGCCTCAAGAGGCAAGAGAAGCATTGGAAGAAGTTCATGAAGGGATCTGTGGCCAACACTTGGGGGGCAGGGCCCTAGCTCACAAGATAATTCGTTTAGGGTTCTATTGGCCGGAGATGTTGGCTGATGCACAAAACTATGTCAAGAGATGCGAGAGATGCCAGAAGCATGCCCCAATTGTGAGGCAACCGCCTGAGATCTTAACTTCAATTAACTCTCCCATTCCATTTGCAATGTGGGGAATGGATATACTTGGGCCTTTTCCCATGGCTTCTGCGCAAAGGAAATTCCTAATAGTGGCCGTCGATTACTTCACTAAGTGGATTGAGGCTAAACCTCTGGCTAAGATAACCACCAAGCAAGTTTCCCAGTTCTTTTGGGAGAACATAATTTGCAGATACGGAATCCCACGAATCCTTGTAACAGACAATG
Organism: Saposhnikovia divaricata; assembly: GCA_036435485.1. Taxonomy (NCBI): domain Eukaryota; kingdom Viridiplantae; phylum Streptophyta; class Magnoliopsida; order Apiales; family Apiaceae; genus Saposhnikovia; species Saposhnikovia divaricata. Next base: position 200,978,831 of record CM071594.1, read on the forward strand.
GGACACAGTTCAATAATGAAGAGTTCAAGAAGTATTGTGAAGAGAATGCGATTGAGCTCCGTTTTACCTTGGTGGCACACCCTCAAGCCAATGGGCAAGCTGAGGTAGCTAATCGAATTATCCTTGATGGACTGAAAAAGAGGGTCGAACGCTCTAGGAACACTTGGGTAGATGAATTGTTGCCCATACTTTGGGCATATCGTACCACTTGTAAGGTAACGACTGGAGCAACCCCATTTTTGCTGGCTTATGGAGCCGAGGCAGTTGTGCCTTTAGAGATCATGCAAGCATCACCTCGAGTTGAGGCATATGAGCCAGAAACTAATGACGAAGGAATGAGACTTGCCCTTGACTTAATTGATGAGGTTAGAGATGGAGCTAATGCAAAGAATGCTGAATATCAGAAGAGAGCCTCTTTTCACTACAACCAGAGAGTTAAAGAAAGATTCTTTCGACAAGGTGACATGGTTTTAAGGAAGATTGAAGCCTCAGGAGTTGGCCAGAAAGGAAAGTTAGCACCAAATTGGGAAGGACCATATCTAGTCAGAAAGGTGTTAGGGCAAGGATCCTACAAGTTAGAAACCTTGGACGGGGTTGAGGTGCCCCGAACTTGGCATGCTGTGAACCTCAAAGTTTATTATGTCTAAGTCCTTTTGACAAAGGCTTGGACTTTTACCTATTTATTAGGAATAAGGTTCGAATGAAACCATTTTAGAGCATGTTCCTCCGAGTAGAAGATAGAATATTTATGTAAGGGTTGAACCCATTCTATTGATATCTTTTGACAGCATAATGGAATTTATACTGTTTCTCTATGAGTTATTTCTCTTTGTTAAAATAAACACGAAAGGCAAATGTTGAACTAGCTTGTGAGTTTAGTACCAGCCAGGAGGCCAAGTACTTGAGAAATTCTAAAAGTTTAACGAACTATAAAAAAAATAAGAACATGGAAACAAAAGAAACTACTACATAGATAAGTTAAGTCATAAGCCCCGAAGGGCAAAAGTTCAGAATAAATAAAGACAAACAGAAATAAGCCACGCAGGGCCATCTATGCATCTAAGTCCTCAATAACAACATCTCCCTGGGTAGAAGAAGGATCTGCTGTCTCTACTCCAGGAGAAGAAGGTGGATCCTGAGTGGGTTGAGAGTCCCCATCCACTGCTGTCTCGGTAGCAACCTCCAGAGTATCTGTCAATCCAGGGATAGCAGGTACCGGGAACTTCTCCAGGGATACCCCCTCGATCTTCCCACTCAGCTCCTCGATGATCCCCTCCCAACACTCCTTGAAGGTGCCAGGAAAGTTTGCATCATACTCGGCATTCAGGACATCTTGAAAATCCTTAGAAGCCTTGTAATCAGCAATGATGTGTTCCCTGTTCTGCTGCACCTCCAGCTGTAGCTTCCTGTTCTTCTCCTTCTCAGCAGCCAGCTCCTTCTCCACCTCCCTAAAACGAGCAAAGTTTGCCTCGGAGGCATCAAAGTATCTGTCTCTGTCCCTCTCAACAATGGTCTTATCAGCACACACCTCCTTCAGGTTATGAACAGCGGCCTGAAGGTAGGCGTTCATCTGCACAGGAAACAAGTGAATAAGGGAAAAGTAAATGCAATTAAATTAAAGAAGTTGAATAAGAAATTACCGAAGCAACAGCTTGAGCCCCGAGAAGCTCAATCTGCAAGTCATCAGAGGACTCCACAATGTGAATCCTATCTCGTGGAGTAACCACGCTCCTGGACCACTCAGCTGCAGCCCTAGAATCACCTACGGCTGTGTCCCTATTGCATAAACCCCATCCCACCGTAAAGGGAGTGAGGTCTTCCTCAATAGGAACTGGCTTTTCTTGAAGAAAAGCAGGAACACGCTCCACCGCGGGAGAAGCCTCATCTGTCCTGGCCCTTTTGGCCCTAGGGTTCTCTGTTACCACCCTAGCAGTGGCAGCAGTCTCCCTCTGCCTAAAAATTGCTCCCAGAGCAGTTTTGGCTGCAAAATGATTACAAGAAAGTTAGAAAATTATATCTAGCATAAAATGTTAACAAAGCAAGAGGTGAGAATTACCTTCAGGGCCCAAATCGCTTAGCCCGTGGGCCTGCAACGAATCTTCAGAAATCAAATTTGCACATTGATGTAAATTATCGGATGTTAACAAAGTTATGGCGGCCTCTTCTTCCACGCCCAATTTTAAACTCCTGACAGGCCCATCAACGGCTCTGCAGAAGTTGGGCCGAAAATAGTTGTCCCAGTCATCCCCATCCAAAAAGATATAAAACCATTCCCTCTTCCAATTAGGAAGGGAATCAGGAGCGGAATCCGAAACAAAACAAGAACGGGCTAAGGAACGGTGTTGGATTTTGACCCAGCCCGAATTGTCAGAAGAATTGACAAATTTGAATAAATATCGAAAAACAGAAATACTGGGCTCAAGCCCATGTTTCTTACATTGGACCAAGAAACAATAGATAAAACGCCATGCATTTGGCATAAGTTGGGTTGGACAAACCCGGGCTTCGGCCAAAAGACGATAAACACAAGGAGGAGGAGGTAGGCGAAAACCAGCATAAAAAGTCTCTTTATAAATCCTAATGGCCCCAGGCTTTGGGTGACAAGCCCTTTCGGTTGAGGCCGGAACAACGGCCCTATAAGGCCCATTAATATGAAAAAGTTGGGCTAGAATGTCTACCCTATGTTGTTTGTATTTCGATTTATACTCATAAGCATCTAAATGAAGCATATTTGGAAAAGCTTGACCAAACTCATTTAAAAGATCTCTAAGGGAAAAAACACTGGCATGGACAAGAGATGTTTTAGGGTTCTTACCCCTTGAAAGCCGTGGAGCGGTGGTAGAAGTGTTAGCAAGTTGAGACTGGCCTGAAGAGCTAGAGTCCTCCATTGATATGCTTCCCTTGAAGGCTTGAAACCCAGAAATGTTGAAAAAAGAGGGTGAAGAAGATGAAGACTCAACAATCTTCAAACAGAAACTGGAAAACAGGGCGGAGGAAAGACGCCGGAAATCGCCTCACGACAGAACCCTAGCAGAGCTTTTTTGAAAAGTATTTGTGATAAGGGAGAGATAATTTTTGCTGAATAGTGAAATGAGAAATGAGGGATACACACTACTCTTTTATAGAGTTCACGGTTGGTCACTCAACCGGTTATATCCAGTAAATGGGCTATCAACAGGTGACTGGGCCTTTGAATAGGCGGGAAGCCCATGAAATTCAAATTTTAAAAATAATTCTAGAATGTTCTGCGACATTTTTAGAAAATAGGATAAAAGCCCATCAGAATTTAAAGGCAGGAGGCCCAATTAAAAGAACATGCCCACGCCCAGGAGACCAAACCTCCTAGGCGTGCCTAAGGAAGGTGTCTCCTTGGCGGGGGTACCCACGCCTAACTCGACTTTCCTTAAAGAAGGCTCTACCCACGCCCAGGAGACCAAACCTCCTAGGCGTGCCTAAGGAAGGTGTCTCCTTGGCGGGGGTACCCACGCCTAACTCGACTTTCCTTAAAGAAGGCTCTACCCACGCCCAGGAGACCAAACCTCCTAGGCGTGCCTAAGGAAGGTGTCTCCTTGGCGGGGGTACCCACGCCCAGCTCGATTTTCTTTAAAGAAGGGCATACCCATGCCCAGGAGACCAAACTTCCTAGGCGTGCCTAAGGAAAGTGTCTCCTTGGCGGGGGTACCCACGCCCAGAAAACATTTCAAGGAACGAAGGTGCACCCACGCCCAGGAGACCAAACTTCCTAGGCGTGCCTAAGGAAAGTGTCTCCTTGGCGGGGGTACCCTCGCCCAGGAAGCATTTCAAAGGACAAAGATCACCCACGCCCAGGAGACCAAACCCCCTAGGCGTGCCTAAGGAGGGTGTCTCCTTGGCGGGGGTACCCGCGCCCAGGAAGCATTTCTTGCCAGGATGACTTTTTTAAAGTTAATCCTTCAAAATTTTTGAAAATAATGTTGGGAAATTGAAAAATAATTTCCAAAAAATAATAAAAATACCTGTTGGTACATATAAATTCCTAAATTATTAGGAAAAATTATAAAAAATACCTGTTGGTACATAAAAATTCCTAAAATATTAGGAAAAGTACAGAAAAATACGAGGAAAATTATAGAAATATTTTCTTGACAAATTGAGCAATAATTTATGCTAATAACGCATGAAAACTCTATGAAAGTGCCGAAATTGCTAAAAGCAAGCACAAATTAAAGCCTCGAATAAGGCAAATCGTCGTAAATGTGTAGGTCGCTCCACACTTTACAACCAAGACGATACTTGTGAAACACTAGTGTAAACCAAAATTCCCATATAAGGGTAATTAAGAAGTCCCAGGTAAGGGATAAAAACGACCCCGAGTCTCGATTAAGGCAAATATAACTTCTATGAAAACCTGATCAGTTTTCCTTAGAAGTTGGGGGGCAAATGATATGGGCTGAAAATGAGCCCTAAAGACACATTTAATGTGGCATTAACTAGTCCAAACGTGGGGCCCACCAGCTGGGCCCAAAACCCTGATTATAGTATTAATTTCGTAATTAATATTAAGGGTAATAAGCAGCTCAGCAAATAAGAGTTGGATAAGGATAATATCCCCTTCAGACTTATCCAATAAAGCATCCAATTCAATATGGAAACTGATTCCTACAAGGAATAGATATGGAACATTCCTAAAAGACTTGCCCACCAAGTCTCCAAATCCTACCATAATTCTAAGGCTTCTCAGCCTATATAAAGGGCCTGACCCCTCATCTCAGAACTACGTTTTATTGGCTTGATTCTCTAATTACAGAGATACGTAGGCATTCTGTGAGGACCGTTTAAGTCTCGAACGCAGAAGCAGCCATTAAAGCACGAAGCTCACGAACCCTAGCATTAAATATACAAACCCTAGCCGCAATAATTTCAACTTAGTTTTTATTCCACAACAATAAGGTTTATCTTCTTCGATTATTACGGAAAATATTTCGGAGCCATATTATTATTAATCATATATCAAGAAAGGTTCTCAGACATCATTCTTCTTTGAGTCTATCTCCCTAATAATAAGGGAACCTTACTTGGAAAATGTTAATTATCTTGTCGACTTCCCGGTCATAAAGTATTCTCTTCACTCGCAACTCGGGTGCTATTGACTTATTAAGTCGTTGTTTACCTTCTCATCTTTCGAGGGGTAAGATTGTTGGAACAAGTTGATATTCGTTACCAAGCAATAGCTTGGAAGTGATTGGTGAATTTTCCTTTCCAACTAGATACGACTACTTTGTAGAGTCTTATCAACAAGTATTATACTTGGGGAAAGGGGGACGAACGTTACATTCAGAATCATGAATTCTATTTGAACTAGGAGTCGTGTAAGAGGCCGAGTAGCGCCGGTCCATCCCCTTTGGCCCAACCGTTGGCCGGGGAGAGCTAGTAAGGCGGTAGACAAGTAAAGCCGTCAGTTCTTCCTTCTACCGGTAGTAAATCTAAATTGAGCTATACGATCTCGAATGATCATCAAGATCGGAACAGCGGGCGCGGTGAATACTCCATCATTGGTTCATCATCCAAACTTACTTATTTCCTGCAACATGATTACTGTTGGCAGAGCTGGAAAAGTATTTATAACTGGAATTGCAATCTTTTCATGCAAGTTCCTCCTTTTTAATAACAATGAGAATATCTCGCTTACTTTTGATGTAGCAGATATTTCTACAAACAAATACTTTTAGTTACCTTGTAACTTCATCGTTCATATTATACTGGCATCATTCCCATAAATGCTTGGCATATGGTTTGAAAGATACTTTTGAACTGTTATATATTATCGTTCAGTTATATATTATTGTTGGTGGGCTATTGCTCACCCTTGCTTTATTATTATATCACAACAACAGCTAGACCAGATGACTCGCACAAGGCGCACTCGACGCGGGCGAGGACGATGAGACTGCCAGAGCTGAAGAAGAAGCTATTGGTAGGATATATTTATTCTTTCAGTACCAAGAATATGGTCTAGCATGACTTATGTAAATGGATGGCAAAGAGTATGTATTTATATTGAAATTCTTTTAGATTGTAAGAACTCATAATGTGATTAATAAAAATTTGATTGTTACTCTGATTTCATCTCTGGGACTATAACGGGTGTGTTTTATATTGTTGTGTTGGGTCATAGAGACGTAATTTATTTTATGTTAAGGAAAGTTCAATTGTTGTGGACAGAATTGGAAACCGTAACCACCGGATCCCGGACCCCGGATCTGGGAGTGTTACAGAAGTGGTATCAGAGCGTACGTTATAAACCCCAGAGATGAGGCGACGTTAAAACAATAAATTCACTAAGATAATAAGAACTCTTGCCAAGTTCATAGTCGGACTACTTAATGTACTGATGACATATAAAACCCTTATGGGAACTCTTAAGTATCGTGATAGTAACTTAGCTCGATATCGTATTGACGAGTAAGGCGACAGACCTTGAGGCATACGAGAAGCAGCGCGATGATGCTTTATTATATGCTGAAGATCAGTGGGTAAATTCAATAGAGTACCCTACTGGAGACCCGGAAGAGGTTCCAGCAGATAAGGAAAATCTTGTTAGGATAAGGAGCTTACCCTCGAGAAATGAGGGCTGTAGCCAGAAAGACTGAGATGATTAAGGTATAGTGCTCAGAAAAGTGGGCATAAAGAACTAAGCTATTAGCAAGAGAACTGAAGATTCATGTGGGATTCGTGGCTGGACTACTGGAGGTAGTACCAGCAAGTAAGACGGATTGGAAGAATTACTTGAGATCTTATACGGGAGTATTTGAGAATCATAAGAGACTTTCATATTAACGAAAAGAGTGCTAGAAGGATGTATGATTATCAAAGGCAACGATATAAGGCGAGGAGCAGAGTCCCTAGGAATAGTTGAGAAGAGGCAGTAAGTGCCACATCATTTGATAAATGAATAAGTATGAATATTGTCAGTAATAATTCGCCATGAGAAGGCAGATGTCATAGGTTGTAATTTATGGAACCAAATTGAGGTTGATGAAGTTGTTTTATTCAGGAAAATGTCCATTTTAGGAATGAATCAGTTAGAAAGTGAAAACATTGGGAAGTGACAGCATGATTGGATAAAGTTATATAAGGAAGTAGTAAGCAAGACAATGATCTCAGAACCTACCGGAAGATAAGACCAGTGAGTCAAGATGAACTCGTAATGAGACTATTGTCACAGACTAAGTATAGGGTTAATTTAACTCAGTGAAATGATGAACCAGAAACGTTAGATGCATGTGATTCAGAGGAATATTAAATTCTTTCTTTTCTTTGAATGGATTATAGTAGTTACCTTAAGTTTACTCCGACGCAGAATTATAACGGATCAAGTAATACGATCAGCAGTTAAAGAGAAAAATGTGAGAAAATCTTCCTGGAGCTAAAAGATGAAATTGGTAATAACCAAGAATTGGCATTGTTTAATGGAAAAAGGGAGACTTTGTGCTTCCAACGACGCTTCGCATAAAAGATTAGGATGTGTGCTTGCGCAGCACGACAAAGTACTTGCGGATGCATTCGGACAGCATGGTTCACCAGGTTTGGATGGCCTTAGTAGTGCCAATTTTTGTGGAACAACCAACTCCGACGGTAATGTTCCTTCTGAGACTGGTAGTCAGGTAGACTGACATTTGGTAATATTGAATATCAGGACGAATAGGTATCAGGACGTTGTGACAAGTTTCAGTTTAAAACTGTTAATTCCCTTCTAAGGGATGTATATAATTGGTTTCCTCCAGGGGTTAAATTTCCAACCCGATGACGATTATTTCGTTAATTATGACTGCTTACGGTTCTACCTACTAGGAGGTTCATAGAACTATTCTTCAGGTTTCGAAACTGGTCTCCTTAGTGTTACCGGTCGATGGATAGATTGACCAAAATTTCCCTAATTCTGGGAAGAACTTCAACGAATTTTGTCAAACCTTGTCTTTCTGATTATCAGAGAACATCATGGAAGAGAGTAGAAACTGGGGAAAACCCTGTGAATTGGGTAAGGTAGCCGCTACATGGGTTGGTGGACAGACCCCGGTTATCGCGATTGATTGTAGAAATACAATGATGAAGTGAGATTGGACGAAAACAGGAAATGTAAGTAAGAAACCAGCCGGACTGAGAAACTCCGAGATTGACTTAAGTGAAAAGGCTGTTATGCCAGGAATGGTAAGCTTGCGTGGCACGTGGTAGTGATAAGAATAGTTGAAAAGATAAAAATAGAGGAAAGGTGACCAGAGATGGTGCCGAATAGTCGATTAAGACTTATATGAAGTAAAGTTTTGGAAAGGTAGAAAGGTATCAAAGAAGAAGACACTATGCCGGCAATTGCTAGAAAAGTAATGCTAATTAGCCAACTCTTAAAATCATATATTTTTTTATTTTAGTGTGGCCAGTTGAGGCCAAGTCACAACGGACTATAAAGTGACTAGACCAGCAATGAAAAGACAAAGCAGGGTTACTTCTAAGTAAGCACCGACTGCAAGGGCTTCTGATATAAAGGAAATATTAATGAGATCGTAGGAATCTTCTACTAAACCCTTTGTAACCCATGTTTTGATGGGGAATTTACTAGACCTTTTTGGGGATGGGGTAACCCGTACTAAAGTGATTCATGTGTATATGGTTGTCCAAGATTACGAGTAAAATGGAAGTATAGTAACTTGAGATGTATGATGTTAGGGTATCATGAATACCATGAACATACTACGACTAAGGGAAGTAAACAACGAAGGTTCATGAAGAGAGTATGGAAATGGTCAGAGATGGATCAGTATGTTGTAGAAATTTTGTCTAAGGCAAGTACATTTGAGAAGAACGAAAAGTACTAAGAGATTCACGTTGAACTCGACCAACATCTTCCAAAACATCCTTGCTACCATTACCAAGTTCTGTAAGAGAGCAGATAGGCATACGTTGCCTTTCGGAATTCCAAATAGGCTGACAACTATCTGAAAGAAGAGGGTGGCATTAAGTTACCAATCGATTATCAAATGAGAACAGTTGAAAAGAGACCCTTATTAAGGATACATGATTTGATTGCCAATTATAGGATGCAGGAATTCCTTGGCAGTTGAATTAAGGATAAGATATCCAAAAAGTAAGGCAAACCCTGGGGAATGCACAAGGGATGGCACTAACCCTAATAAAGACATTGTGAATTCAGATGATATGAGTTGGATTTGCTAAAGCAACAATGACCTGTACAGATTATTAAAAAGAGTTCTGGAAAGAACAGAGATAGAATTATTAGAGTATTGATCAAAGACGTTTTGATATACCCTGTACCTAGAAAATACCGGAGGAATGATGAGGACGACCTAACAAACCTTACAAGGAAAAGCTAATATTCTGAGTTTCCAACTAGAAGTTTGGAAGAGAATGTAAGACAAAATAACAATATACCAGATGATGCATGTATGAAACCCTGAGGGAGTATGGATTGAACCTATAAAGGTTGAGATTATCCTAAGATAAGGAAAGAACTAAGAAAAGAAGTATCCTAAGTAGGAGTGGGAATAAACGTGATAAAGTTCCCACGGGTAGATGGAAGCAATGACTTATGGATGATAGATATATTTTCTCCTTCAGCAGAGCTTAAGGTAGAATGCTTTCACCCAACAGTGATGGGAATGAGGTAGAAAAAAATTTGAGTTGGAATGTATCCAGAAAACATGGATTACAAGGCATTATTATTATCAGGATAGGCCAATGAGGTGGCCGACAGTCTAAGTATAAAGGAATAATTACAAATGTTCATACCGAAGAAACAGAATGATATTTGGAAGGACCTTGAAGGTCATATCGGAGTGGAGGAATTTACATTCCCTCTAATGACTGTGCAAGAATCGACGGTAATAATAGTTTAAGTAAAGATTCGATTCCTGATGGAGTCTTAAGCATATTATATACCTTAGAAGGTCCCGTTTTGAGGTAAACCAGGACCTTGATACAAAATTTACGAAGTAAACCATTAAATTTCCAGTCTTTTATGGAAGATGCATAAGTGATAGTTTCATCAACCGGACCTAGCTGCGATGCATGAAACTCTTCTGCAATTCTATCTACTTCATGTAATACCTACATCAAGTTCAGGAAGTGTTCCTTATGGATAAGGAATAGTGATTACTTGTCTCCCTGAAGAATTTGAAACCCGTAGGGTTAGCTATTAACGCACTACGTAAACAACAAGCGATGGTGATTCTTCTAAGAAAGTAGATGACAACGTAAAGATAAAGCACGTGCTGCTATTGATCAGCTAAATAACATGTTGATGAATGAGAAGCAAGTTTGTGTTAGTGTATTTCTCCGCAAACAAGATAGAGAATATGAGGTTGATGATTCATGATGCTAAATGTATTCCCGTAGAAAGAATTAATGAGACTTGGAGGGTAGGGCAGTTGAGCCCGAGACTTATTGGGCCATATGAGAGTTTAAAGGTGTTCGGAAGGTAGCATTCGAGCCAGTTTTACCCCCCAAAACTTATAGCATGATCGTAACATGTTTCATGTGGCAAGGCTACGCCAGTAAAATGCAGATGCTCGATAGATGATAAGAGTACGAGCAGGTAGATATACGACCTGGTCTGACTTACGAAGAACAACCTGTGGAAAATCACGGATAGAAAATAGCAAGTGATGAGAAGTAAGGTTGGCAGAAGTAGATTATATTGAATCTATGTTAAAGGGATCGGCCAGATTCAATTCGGAGAATTTAAATTGGAATAATGTGATGATTATAGAGTAAATGTAACGGGATACCAATAAGGAGGTACCAAGTGCAAAAGTTGTCTCAATAAAGAGATGAAGAGGAAGTAAATAATAGAAGTAAATAAGAATCAGATAATAAGAAGGATGTGATTGATAAAGAAAAGACTGGGAAAGCAACTATGGAATATGAAGCAAGGAATGTTATGAATGGATTAATAAAAAAAAGGTTTTCTGATGAATTCTCGGGATGACAACCTGATAGTGTTAATATTCTAGATATGAAAAAGCTAGTAGCGTGACATGGAATGTCAGTAACAATGATGTCAAGTGAGAAATCTAAGATTTAACCGGAAAGGTTGAAGGATTTCCCGAATGTGAGTATCGCTAAGATTGAACAAGAGTATTTGTCCATAGAATAATGGACAAAGCAGCAAGATATGTTGACACGTGGGATTGCGATCAAATAGTATTGGATATAATTATGATTAATTTCTTCTTTGATAAACCTCTATAGTTCAGAGGTAAATTCTGAGTATGATATTCTACAATCATGAAAGCTTTATATAATCCTTTAGAACTCTTTTCTCTTCTTTTCTCTTATTCATCTTCTTTATGAATTGAGAAGAACAACCCTTTTAGGAGGGGAGGTACTGCTACGTGACTATCTGTCTATGTGATAGAAGTCTAAGTGGAATACCATGACTTGTTTAATTACGTGTCAAGTACTAAAGGCTGGCCCCCTTCTGTACTAACTATGCAATATAACAAATGTTCAATTGATCATAGTGATCTCTCAATAAATCTTTCCACTTCTCTATATTGATCGAGATTGCGAAGATTAAAGCGATTAGGAAATGCACAGTACGAGCAAGGTTACCTCCGAATTCGTAGGGTGATAGTGATACCAATGTTACTGCAGGTATCAATAAGGATAAGACTGAGTAAGAGTATAACCCGGATAGTGAGTTGTACGAAAAGTAGCAACGTTGATGGAAAAAGGATACAGTATGGATTCTAGCACTAGAAGATGTGCTGAGGAAGGGTAGAACGACTAAGAATTGACCGGGAAGCTAAAAAGTGAACGACAGGCAAACGACTCTTTGCTTCCTACCTGATTCCGGGACGGAATCCTTTTAAGGAGGGGAGACTGTAAGAACCCCAAATTTTGGATATAATTAAAACTTTTTATTAAGTAATGATAAAATGAGGAACAATGATTCCGACAACAAGGTCACCAGCTCTAATGAATGGTGGTTTCAAAGAACAATGATTGTAATGAATGGATATTGCTTTGGACAATGATCCTGATGCATTGGTATATTGTGAGAATAGAGTAATTCGATGTTTGAGGACCTAGATAAGAATAATCTACCATCCAGGAAGGAGCTAATGGATCCTTGAAGGGAAATGAGTACGTGCATAGTGTTTCCCGTATGTGCATAGTGTTTCCCGTACGTGCATAGTGTTTCTCGTAGGTGCATAGTGTTTCCCGTACGTGCATAGTGTTTCCCGTACGTGCATAGTGTTTCCTGTACGTGCATAGTAATTTGGTGGATGAATAGTGATTTTGTAAGTTGGAAAACTTTTCACGCCACCCTATGTACGGGACGTGATATGGATGTTTCGAAGTCATATTAGTAATACGCGGAGGAAATAAGTGAATGCAGAGACGATCGGAATTCAGAAATTCCAAATTCTTTTTCGGTATAATATTTGACCGGACAGTGGATTAAATATTATTATAATCCAAGAATTGAGATATTAACTTTGAGAATTTGATATTTTGGGATGTTATTATATTTGATTTAAGAATGAAGGTAGGAAACCACTAAGGCAGTGAAACAAGCGTTCTAGAAACCGCTAAAACGTTATAACGAGATTAATCAATAAAGCGAACGAATCCTAGATTACGGATTAAGTTCGTATCGAGATTAAATATCCTACATGGTCATCACGAGGATTATATTAAGGATTGGGGAAGGTATTATGAATATCGAGAAATTTCCCGGTAAACCCTAGAGGTGAAACTACTTAGTTATTCGTCCGAACGATCAATGAATTGAGCAATAAACGGACAAAGAAACAAGCAGGGAATCAAGATACATGCATGTTCAAGTGATAAATATCTAGTAACTAGCAAGGAACTAGATCAATTAGAATGCAACCAAGTACTTAGCACACAAACCACTTGGTTAGCCTTAAACCACCAAAATATCAACACTTGTCCAAGCAAATTACATCATCCATTACCTCACCACTTTATTAAAGCAGCCAAGGAGGAGATATTATCCAAAAACACTTCACTTTATGCATTATTATCCAAGAGACAAGCCAAGCAATACAAACTCTCTCCAAGAACATTACATTCGGCTTTTAGCTTAATTCAAAAACAAAAATCCACCTTCCACTCCTTGTTTGATCTTATAATTTTTAAGGTGAGTCCTATATTTCAAGAAAGTAATCTCCTCAAAATTTTAGCTTCAAACTCCTTTGTTTCCATTTTCAAAAAAATCAAGAAAGAGGAGGGTGAATAGTGCTTTCATGAAACTAACTTTGATTTTCTTGATTCTTTTGAATGATCCAAGCTTTGTTAAGGTGTTCTAAGGATTGATCAAGGTTTATCAAGGTCTTAAATACTCCAAGGAAGGTATAAACTTCAAGAACCCTAGTCTTTGATTTGAGTTTTAATGGAGTTTTGGATGAGTGTTAGTGTTGTATGCATATTTAGAGTAATAGATCTATGTGTGGGTTTTATGAGATGATAGTATAGCTTATATGAACGGAAAGACATTGCTTGGTCTTAGTTCAAGGATAAATAACATGTATATGTGATTTGGAGTGGATGGTATAATAATTGGAGGGTTTTGATTTTGGAATTATCCGAGTTATAGCCGTCGTAATGCCCGATTTTCGATAATCTTTAAAAACCGTGCATCACAGTAGCTTGAACTCACTGTCCAGGGTTGTATTTTGCCATGATAAGATAGATAATGTTCCAAGCTTCGTTTTGATATAAAGAACGTGTTAAACGGACTTACGGTTTAGGAGTTATGGCCGATATACTAAAAGTAGTTCGAAACCGTAAACGAGAATTCGTAACTGAAATTGAACCCTCGTAAAGTACGTAAGTCAGTGGCGAATCTTGGTAATTAAATACTGGAGGTAAAAAGGAAGGTGTGAGAGAAAACCGTATGTCAAAAGGATCGTTTTTCGATTTATTAAAAATATTCGAATCGAGATTAAACGGGAACGAACCCCTAAAAGACGACTCGTTTATAACTTCGTTAAAACACTTAGAAAACGAGCGATAAAACTCGGAGTATAATATTGGTTCGTAACAATCGACTTTCGGACTTATATGACTTAAGTATATGCCAAGTATAAGTACAGTGACATGTCGTATTAACGAACGAATGTCGGGTCGGATCGATGATAAAAGAAATCCACAAAAAGGGGTATAACGAGATAACTCGAGAACGTGTTTCGATTTAAGTATAACTTACCTTTAAAGTTTTAAGTGATTAATCCCGAATGCCTTGGCTATTTATAGATCACCGAGCTGAACCGGGACCCGCTACCACTACCCCTTACCGTACTCGACTACCAGGCAAGTTTCAATTCCCTTCTTTTAGGCTGTTGTTGTGATTGAATACATATATATGTTTTCTGTTATACATATGCCATAGCATGCATGCCTACTTTCAAGTTATATCGTTATGCTTGTTCCCTGATCGTTTATTGGCTTATAAATTAGATAGCTAACGTATCAATTATAAGCCGGTTATTGTAAGACCCTCATAGAAGGGCGTATCCATCTTATTCATCAAATATAGACCGGGAGTCAATATTTCTTGACATATCGAGATTACCTCGAAAGAAAATATTTAAGTAAATATTTTCCATTATTCGGGCGACGAATATTATTTGAATATTCGTTCGAGATTATTTATTTAACGATCCCTACTTCAAATAATTATTTGAACGTAACTATTCGACGAATAATATTTTTTAATATTCATTCAGAGTCGAATTATTTATCGATTATTATTTCGAATATTCTTCTAAAGGTTGGACTACTAAATGAATATTATTTGGATATTCATTTAGAATATCATTCATTAAATGAATATTACTTTTGAATATTCATTTAAGATAGTAATTACCTGATGAATATTATTTTAATGTTCATCTGAAGCTTGATTTATTTATCGAGTCTTATCTCGAATATTCCTTTAAAGCTTGGATTACTAAATGAATATTACTTGATATTCATTTAGAATATTATTCATTAAATGAATATTACTTTTTCAATAAACATTTAAATTCCTAATTAATTATGAATATTATTTTGAATATTCATCCAGGGTCCTATTTAATCATCGAATATTATTTTAAATATTTTAAATATTCCTTTCTGGTCTTATTAATTAATGAATATTATTTTGAATATTCATTTGAATATTTAATTATGCAATAAATATTCTCTCGATATTTCTTCAAGTATTATTTGAGAAATACTCTGATTAAAGATATTCTTTCATATTCCTAAATATTCTGTAAAATATTTTAATAAATATTCTCTGAATATTTATTCCATACTTAGAATAACTTCGATAAGGTTTATCTTCTTCAATTATTACGGAAAATATTTCGGAGCCATATTATTATTAAACATATATCAAGAAAGGTTCTCAGACATCATTCTTCTTTGAGTCTATCTCCCTAATAATAAGGGAACCTTACTTGGAAAATGTTAATTATCTTGTCGACTTCCCGGTCATAAAGTATTCTCTTCACTCGCAACTCGGGTGCTATTGACTTATTAAGTCGTTGTTTACCTTCTCATCTTTCGAGGGGTAAGATTGTTGGAACAAGTTGATATTCGTTACCAAGCAATAGCTTGGAAGTGATTGGTGAATTTTCCTTTCCAACTAGATACGACTACTTTGTAGAGTCTTATCAACAAGTATTATACTTGGGGAAAGGGGGACGAACGTTACATTCAGAATCATGAATTCTATTTGAACTAGGAGTCGTGTAAGAGGCCGAGTAGCGCCGGTCCATCCCCTTTGGCCCAACCGTTGGCCGGGGAGAGCTAGTAAGGCGGTAGACAAGTAAAGCCGTCAGTTCTTCCTTCTACCAGTAGTAAATCTAAATTAAGCTATACGATCTCTACTGATCATCAAGATCGGAACAGCGGGCGCGGTGAATACTCCATCATTGGTTCATCATCCAAACTTACTTATTTCCCGCAACATGATTACTGTTGGCAGAGCTGGAAAAGTATTCATAACTGGAATTGCAATCTTTTTGCAAGTTCCTCCTTTTTAATAACAATGAGAATATCTCGCTTACTTTTGATGTAGCAGATATTTCTACAAACAAATACTTTTAGTTACCTTGTAACTTCATCGTTCATATTATACTGGCATCATTCCCATAAATGCTTGGCATATGGTTTGAAAGATACTTTTGAACTGTTATATATTATCGTTCAGTTATATATTATTGTTGGTGGGCTATTGCTCACCCTTGCTTTATTATTATATCACAACAACAGCTAGACCAGATGACTCGCACAAGGCGCACTCGACGCGGGCGAGGACGATGAGACTGCCAGAGCTGAAGAAGAAGCTATTGGTAGGATATATTTATTCTTTCAGTACCAAGAATATGGTCTAGTATGACTTATGTAAATGAATGGCAAAGAGTATGTATTTATATTGAAATTCTTTTGGATTGTAAGAACTCATAATGTGATTAATAAAAATTTGATTGTCACTCTGATTTCATCTCTGGGACTATAACGGGTGTGTTTTATATTGTTGTGTTGGGTCATAGAGACGTAATTTATTTTATGTTAAGGAAAGTTCAATTGTTGTGGACAGAATTGGAAACCGTAACCACCGGATCCCGGACCCCGGATCTGGGAGTGTTACACAGGTGTTGCCGAAGGATGATTACGGATGTAGTTTTCATCGAGGGTGATTACGGATGTAGTTTTCACCCGGGGATAGTTACGGATGTAGTTTCTATCCTTCTACCGGTAGAGAAGACCCGCGGATTATCGGACTTGGATGTGGCGACTGATCATCGTCAATCCCTGTCAGGTTTTTATGTTTTCTTCCAGTCCCATCCTCCACTTTGGAAAAATACTCAAACACTGCTTCTTGGGCCTAAGTGCCAAGTTGCCGATAGTGTGGCTTTCGATAAGAAAAATATTGATATCGTCCAGTATCTAGAACTGCAAGATTTTCTATAAAGATTGGCACGTGTTAGTGCACTCTTGCAATTATTTCAAAGAATGAAATGTTTTTGAATGAGAAACCTTCCAAGCTAATGGAAGGAAAGAGCTTTGCAATGATGTATTCCCTGTACAGTATGTTAACCGTAGAGTGTTTTGCCGAAAATGATATACTCATATGTATATATTTTCAAACTTGAGATATATTGAAATGGGAACCTTATAAAGGGTTCATATGTTATTCTTAAAGCTCCTTAGTGAGTATAAATGTTTTATTCAAACTCGGACATATATATTGTCCAATTATGTTTTGAAATCTGAGATATATGCCCATACAGTTGGGAATGTTTTCAAAATAAACCACATTATTATTTTTTCAAAATGGTGAACTTGCTGAGCATTATGTAGCTCATTCTTGCTTTATAAAAACTTTTCAGAAAGAGAAGAATTAAATCGGTTAACTCCGCACCAGCAGAAGAGGAGTAGAAGATTTACTCCTGAGATGATTTAGTTCATGATAAATACTACAGAGTAAGTCTGATAGGTTTTCAACTGTAATAGTAAAAATTGTCTTCAAGTGTAGTTGTATAAATGGAAGTGCGCAAGATTCTAGATTGTATAGATGAATTGTAATATTTAGTGTTACTTTTGATTATCATTTCTGAGGCTCTAACTTGTTTGTGTGTAAGATTGAGGTCTGGATGGATGTATTGTGTAGTTGTAAAGTTAATACAGGTATGATATGGTTGGATGGTGACGTGACGACCTGAATCTCTGACCTCGGATTTGGGGGCGTCACAGGAAAAAGAGAATGGAGAGTATTTGCTTGGTTTCTTGATTTTTCTTTGTTCAATCTTGCATAAAGTGACTTTTTGAGAGATAATATCTCATCTTGGTGTGTTAGTGGGGTGTGATGTCATGGATGATGAGTTTTGGAGGACAAGTGTTGTGTTTTGCATGGTTAAAAACTAACCAAGTGTTTTGATTTCTAAGTACTAGTTATGTTCCAATTAATCTAGTTACTCTTGCCCACTTGGTTACTAGATATTTATTCTAGTAGCTTGCACAAGACTCTTGCTTCCTCTGCTTATTTCTGTGTCCGGTTATTGCTCGTTTCGATTGATCATTCGTAGGAATATTTCACGGATTTCTAATTAGGGTTTACCGGGAATCTTTCTAATATTAATACTATCATTCTCCATCTTTCTTTCTAACTTTCCAATTTATATTCCTTAAATCCATTCGTTAAATACTTAGGGCTATCAGTGTCCAGGGAACTCTCGGAGAAAATAAAAGTGCGGTTTTTCAGAATTCGACAGCTTTTACATACAATTATTTTCCCCCTGGATCACTAATACGAACTCGGAAATCCGTTCCGAATACTTCTATATAGTATCGTCTCATATTATTCTATACTCCCACCAAAACACTATTCATTCTTTATTCTTTACTTTTTCTCTTAGGGTTGTACAATTGTCCGTATTCTCTTTCGATCGTTCTTTAACCTTTTTTACGGAACTACTGGATTAATCGTTATCGATCTGGATGACATGAGAATATTCTCCTGCTTGGAATTGCCATATGTTATTCCCTTAGGAGATAGATTATTCTTACCTATGTTGTCATCCTGTAGCATTCTTCAAGACATAGAAATAATAAAGTCGAATTCCATTCATTCTTTCCAAATATCAACTATTACATTGTAGCCGTAACCACTATTCATTCTTACATCATTAAATACATAAAAGTTTTAATTCCACCCAAAATCTGGGTTCTTACATCCTAGGTAGGACGGGACTACATGCTTTCAAGGCGATTGCCTCTACCTATCATTTAAAGGTTAAGTTCCCAACCAGAAATGGAGTTGGAGAAGAGAAAGGGGATCAAAAGATGGCAAGGAGTTGTTATGTGGCCACACTAAGGCCGGATGGAACCGGGGGGCAGGTCCTCCCAATCGAAGATATGGATGTTCGGGAGAATGAAGAGCGGAGAGGAAAACCGGCAGAGGATTTGCTTCCCGTACCCTTGGAGCTGGGAGATTCTGAGAAGGTTACTTACATCGGGGCATCTTTGAAAGACCCCTTGAAGAGCAAATTGATCTCCTTTTTTCAAGACAATAGTGATGTCTTCGCATGGACAGCAGCTGACATGCCAGGGATAGATCCCTAATTGATAACACACAGCCTGAATGTGGATCCAAACCGGAAGACAGTGAAACAAAAGAAGAGAAATTTCGCACCTGAGAGGCAAGAAGCCATAAAATAGGAGGTTGACAAACTCCTAGAGGCAGGGTTCATTGAGGAAATCCAGTTCCCGGAATGATTGGCCAATCCTGTAATGGTCAAGAAGGCTAATGGAAAGTGGAGGATGTGCATAGACTTCACTGATCTGAACGACGCATGCCCAAAGGACTGTTTTCCCTTTCCAAGGATCGATACGCTGATAGATGCCACGGCTGGGCATGAGATGTTAAGCTTCATGGATGGCTTTAGTGGATATAATCAAATCAAGATGCATAAGGATGATATTCCAAAGGTATCGTTCATCATCGACTTCGGTGTGTATTGTTACTTGGTCATGGCTTTCGGACTGAAAAATGCAGGAGCTACCTATCAGAGGTTGGTAAACAAGATCTTCGCTCATCTCATTGGAAAGACTATGGAGGTTTATGTGGATGATATGCTGGTGAAAAGCCTACACAAGGCAAATCACATTGAACACCTACGCGAGGCATTTGAAGTGCTGAGGCACCATAAGATGATGTTGAATCCGGCCAAGTGTGCTTTTGGTGTTGGGTCTGGAAAATTTTTGGGTCTTATGGTCTCAAAACGGGGAATTGAGGCCAACCCCGACAAAATCAAGGCTATTTTGGACATGGAACCACCACGTTCTATAAGGGATGTACAGAAGTTAACTGGGAGGATTGCTGCGTTAGGGAGGTTCATCTCCAAATCCGGGGACAAGTGTTTGCCGTTCTTTAAAACTTTGAAGAAGGTAAAAAACTTTGAGTGGACTGAAGAAAGCAAAGAGGCCTTTGAACAGGTGAAGAAGTATATGTCTGAGGCCCCGCTGTTGGCCAAGCCAAGTACGGGAGAAATCCTTTATCTTTACTTGGCTATTTCAGGTCAAGCTATGAGTGCGGTGCTAATAAAGGAGGAAAACAAGGTTCAGAAACCCGTATACTATGTGAGCAAAGTTTTACACGGAGCAGAGTTGAACTACTCCACTATTGAGATGTTTGCCTTAGCTTTGGTAACTGCCTCTAGGAAACTGAGGCCCTATTTTCAGGCACATGAGATTGAGGTCCTTACAGGACAGCCGTTGAGAAATATTTTGCACAGCCCTAAGGCCAGTGGTAGGCTCATCAAGTGGGCAATTGAATTGGGGGAATTCGATATTAAGTACAAGCCAAGGACGGCCATCAAAGCTCAGGCACTTGCTGACTTCGTGGTTGAATGTACCATTGACAACCAAGAAGTCGGGGGGCAGGAGATACCTCAGGAAGGCAATAAGGAAGACAAGGAACCCATAATAGAGGAGAAGGAATTCTGGATGCTCTATTTTGATGGGGCATCAAAAACGAAAACAAGTGGCGCAGGTCTTGTCTTACAAAGTCCCAATGGATTCATGATTGAATACGCCCTGAAGTTGTTTCCAACAACCAATAATGAGGCAGAATATGAAGCTCTGATAGCTGGACTTGGCTTAGCAGGAGCCCTAAGGGTCAAAAATCTTAAAGTTTGTGGAGATTCAAGGTTGGTTGTGGCTCAAGTCAATGGAGAGTTTGAGGCGAGGGATGAAACCATGGCTAAATACTTAAGGCTTGTGAAGGCAATAATAACTCAATTTGATGAGTGCTACATTGAGCACATTCCGAGGGAGGAAAACACCAAGGCTGATGCCTTATCTAAGTTTGCCTCCTCTGAGATAGAGAATTACTCTGGAAGTGTCTACTTCAAAGTTCTGAGAACCCCTACCATCGATTCAAAGTTAATCGCACCTATTGGAGTGAGGGAATGTTGGATAGATCCCATAAAAGCACACCTCGAGACTGGTTGGCTCCCGACTAATGCCATGGAGGCACGAAAATTATCTGTGAGAGCACTGAGGTATGCTCTGATTGAGGGGATACTCTACAAAAAAATCTTTTGTGATTCCGTATCTAAGGTGTTTAAGGCCCGAAGAGGCCAAATCAGCTATTGAGGAGGTCCATGAGGGAATTTGCGGACAACACTTGGGGGCCAGGGCCCTAGCTCACAAGATAGTCAGGCTTGGATTCTATTGGCCTGAGATGATGGCTGATGCCAAAGAGTATGTGAAAAAGTGTGATCGGTGCCAGAAACATGCACCAGTGGTTAGACAACCACCAGAGATGTTGACGTCCATTAGCTCCCCCATCCCGTTTGCTATGTGGGGGATGGACATTCTTGGGCCCTTTCCTATGGCCACTGCTCAAAGGAAGTTTCTAGTTGTAGCTATTGACTACTTCACGAAGTGGATTGAGGCCAAACCTTTGGCTAAAATCACAACCAAGCAAATCATGCAATTCTTCTGGGAGAATGTCATGTGTAGATACGGAATACCACGAATCCTCGTTACGGACAATGGTTTACAATTTAACAACAAAGAGTTCAAGGACTATTGTGAAGAGAATGGGATTGAGCTTCAGTTCACCTCAGTTGCCCACCCTCAAGCTAATGGTCAAGCTGAGGTTGCCAATCGAATCATCCTCGATGGACTGAAGAAAAGAGTGGAACGCTCCAGAAATACTTGGGTGGATGAGTTATTACCCATACAATGGGCATACCGGACCACATGCAAGGTGACTAATGGAGCAACTCCATTCATGTTAGCCTACGGGGCTGAAGCTGTAGTACCCGTGGAAATCATGCATGTATCTCCACGGATGGAGGCCTTTGAACCAAACACCAATGAGGAAGGGATGAGACTAGCCCTCGATCTTATCGACGAAGTAAGGGATGAAGCCCATGCTAGGAATACAGAGCATCAGAAGAAAGCTTCCTTCTACTACAACCTAAGGGTGAAAGAAAGGTTCTTCCGTCAGGGAGACTTAGTGCTCAGAAAGATTGAAGCATCCGGGGTTGGACAAAAAGGAAAGCTGGCACCGAATTGGGAAGGCCCATATCGGGTCAAAAGCACACTGGGTCGAGGATCATACAAGTTGGAGACTGTGGAAGGAATCGATGTGCCTCGCACTTGGCACGCATCGAATCTCAAGGTCTATTATGTTTGATTATCCTATGAAGGACGTAGCTTATATCTATTAGGAAAGTAGAAATAAGGTTGACGAAACCATTTTGGAGTATTTTAAACTCTGAGTAGGAAGTAGAGTATTATGTAAGGGCTAGGCCCATTTCAAGTTTTAATGCAATTTGGTTTTCTCTTCCTTTAGTTGTTGTTTTATGTCTGTTATGTGTCAAAAGCATATTTAGAATTGCTAGCTAAAGTAAGCCAAAACACAAAAGGCAAAGCAACTAAATAGAAGGAAAAACCAGAAAATGCATAAATCAAAATAAGCAAAGCCCGGAGGCTATAGTTTCAAGGTTGCAAGTTTAAAGAAAGCAAAACATTAAAAGACATGCCACGCAGGGCCAAGATAAATAAAATCAAGGTGCCTTAGTCTTCCCAGTACTCCTAGCAGGAGAATCTCTGTCAGTGCTGGTATGGGTAGTCGAATCCCCAGCAACTGAACCGCCAGATTTAGCACGGAGAGGGGAGCGATCAGGGTTCAAAATCCTATCAGTAGCATCCTCCCCTTCCTCCTCTTCCTCCTCATCCTCCTCCATGGGGGTGATTCTCTAAGACTCCAGCAACTTGGCCAGCTCCAACGGGGCCTCAAGGCAAGGAATATCACCAATCTGGAACAGCCCGGGGTGCCTCTCAGAAACAGCATCTAGTGCCCCCTTCCAGCCACTAAAGTAGTTGGCTGGATAGATAAGATCATCATGCTTAGCCATAAGCCTCTGAAAGTCCTCGGAGTCCATATAATCATCTATGATATCCTCCTTGCCCTGGCGAAGCTCAGCAATGCTGCCATAGGCTTTCTCCAGCTCCTCCTCTTTCGCCTTCAACTTCTCCTCCAAGCCTGTAACTTGGGCCTTCGACTGGTCAAGATCCTTCTTGTGAGTCCTAGCCTGAGTTCGCCAAGACTTGGCATGATGCATGGCTGCCTGGAAATAGGTGTTGCCCTGAAAAACAACAAGTTAAAAATAGGCGAGAAGTAAAAATTTAAGGTAACGAGATAAAAACAAATACTTACGGTGGCAAGAGCCTGAGCACCCATCAGCTCAACCCCCTCCAAATCGCGGGAAACAACAATATCGCAATAATCAACAGGGGTGATTAAGTGGTAGGACCAATCCTTGGAGTGTTTGGTGCTTCCTACAACCGAGTCATGTTTTCTGATGCCCCAAGCAGGTCGTAAAACAGAACTCTTAGCAGAGGAGGCAGCCCCACTGACCTCTTCTACATCAACAGCATCTTGAGGCCTTAAAAAGGCAGGCTCTGTGGGCTGTCCCCTAGGGTCCTTCGTAGCTCTTCTCCTCTTCATACGGGGAGTTTCCCCAGCCAAATGTTCCTGGAGCTCATTAATGGCCCTCGCAGCTGAAAAATCAGAAGACAAAATTAGTAAAAAATGAAATGTAACTTGCAAAATGAATGAAAAACTAGGTAAAAGAATGGAGGGATTTACCCTTATCAGTAACAGAAGAAAGACCCACAGACTTGAGGGAAAATTCCTCAAGGAGAGTGAAGAAGTGAGTTTCCCCTTTGTCGGCAGTAAGGGTGTTGAAAGCAGCTCTTTCGGCATCAGTTTGCTCGATGTCATCTGAATTCCCATCAGTTACCTTCCCAAAGGAGCTGCGAAAAAGGGTGCCCCAATCACCCCCTCCCACACAAGGTACATGAACTCCTCTTTCCATTTAGGGTTACTATCAGGAATTGAAGAGGGATCGTAGATATTTGGGATCGTAGCACGAAGGCTGATATATACCCAGCCAGGATAAGTGATTGCACTATTTTTAAATTGAAAAATCTTCCTAAAAAGAGAAACAGATAGTGGAAAGTTGTTTTTCAAACAGAGGACCATGAAGCATAGAATGGCCCTCCAAGCATTTGGAACTAGCTGACAAGGGTTTATTTGAACATCCGCCAATAAGGTGGGGATGAAATCATGAAAAGGAAAACGAAACCCAGCCATGATAGCATCCTTGTATATGCACAAGGCATGGGGCTTCCAATGACAAGAACGATCCCCTGGTTCAGCTGGGACTAATTTTAAGGGGGAACGAACATTGAAGAGTTTGTTGAATTTTTTTATTTTCTCAGCATCAAAAAATCTCGAATGATGATTATAAGAATCTAATGCAGATACAGAGGGATATTCATCTCCTCTTTGATTAATCATATCTATCAAGAAAGTATATTTGGAACGTATAGGAGGGAAAGAGGTACCTCGCGATGATGCACTCATCTTGCTCAATCTCCTAGCTTCTCTATCGTCTGCCATTGATATGCTTGGGATGAAAGCTTCAAAGATGATCTTCGAAGAAGAAACCCAGAAACCACCGTAGTAAGAAGGACTTCGCCGGAAAATTCTTGCCGGAAACTACTTAAGACTAGTAGAGCTCTAAAGAGAAAAATTTTTGAGAAATAGAATTGTGAGAGGTGAGTTCACTTCACTCTTTTATACACAACATAGCCGGTTGTTTAATCGGTAACCTGTCATGGTAACCGGTGTTAACAGGTCAAGGCCCAAAAGCCCAAACCAAAGCCCAAGATCTAGAAGCTTATAGCAGCTTCCAGAAGCTAGAAGATGAACTGAAAATTCTTTAAAAAAAAAAAACCTTTATGTCCTTACACGACCTCGATCCAGGTCGAACATTGAGGTCATAAAAGCCACGAGGAGGCCCATTATCATTCCTTACACGAACTCGTTTCAGTTCGTAGTATGAGTTCGAGAAAGCCACGAGGAGGCCCATTATCATTCCTTACACGAACTCGTTTCAGTTCGTAGTATGAGTTCGAGAAAGCCACGAGGAGGCCCATTATCATTCTCTACACGAACTCAATTCACTTCGAAAAATGAGGTCGTATAGAACACGAGGAGGCCAATAATTACCCCTTACACGACCTCAGTTTAGTTCGAAGGTTGGCCTCGTAAAACTCGCGAACAACCCAGTAATGGAAGTTTGCACGACCTCAACTCACGTCGAAGGACGAGGTCGCAAGGCCTACGACCAGGCAGGTTTAAGGACCTTACGCGAACTCGATCCACCTCGTATGGTGAGCTCACAGTCCCCACGACCTGCCTCATATGGTGTCTCTACACGACCTGGATCCACCTCGTGGATTGAGGTCGAAATCTACACGACCTGGACGTTTTTGAGGCGGTACACGACCTCGTTTGAGGTCAAAAAATAATAATCTTTTTTTCTTTAAAAACAGAAAAATTGATCAAAAATAATATTTTTCTGAGAGAAATTGAAAGTAAAATTTCAAGAATTCCAGGAAAATGCGAGGTGATTTACAAAATTATTTCTAAAAGGTGATATACCCACGATATTTTTGATAAAATTAGTCAAAAATAATGAAAAATACCCACGAGTGTGGAAAAAATGCAATAATTTTCTGTAAGACGTACATATGGATAGGAAGTCTCGAATAAGGCCAATCGTCGTAAATGTGTAGGTCGCTCCACGCTTTACATTAAGGCGATGATTGTGAAACAGTAGTGTACATAAACCTTTTAACTTCAATGAAAACCTGATCAGTTTTCTTAGAAGTTGGGGGGCAAATGATATGGACTGAAAGTAAGCCCTATAAATGCATTTAATTATGTATTAATTAAACCTAGTTTGGTCCAAGTACGAAGCCCATTTATGAGGCCCGAAACCCTAATTGAATATTAATTTCGTAATTAATATTATGAGCTAATTAACAGCTTGCAAATAAGCAAATAAGAGTCAAACAAGGATATTACTCCTGCCTAACTTAGCCTCCAAGGCATCCAATTCGATATGGAAACTGATTCCTACAAGGAAGGAGTCTAGAACCTTCTTGAAGGAGGTGACTTACCCACCAAGTCTCCTAATCCTACCTTAATTCTAAGGCTTCTCAGCCTATATAAGGACCTGCTCCTTCACAAACAGAACTACGTTTTTTGGCTTGATTCTTGATATTTGCGAGATACGTAGGCATCTTGTGAGGACCCGAGTTAAGTCACGAAACACTTGATCAACCATTAAAGCTCGAAGCTCTCATAAACCTTAGCATTAAATACGCAGTAAATACACCCTATATTTCGTTCCACAACAATTATTATTACGAATTTAATTAAAACAATTTTAAAAATTCATAATAAATAATTTACACTTCAGAAAATTATGAAAAAAAATATCCAGACGATCCACAACAATTGTAGAACCCAGATCTGTGGCCAAATATCAAAGTTAAAATTAATTCGAATTAATTTAGAATTAAATCAGAATAAACTTGTAAAATCCGTAATAAATTCATACATCAAGATTAAATTATGAAAATTTAAAAATAATTCTATATGCATACAACCTATTGCTCTGATACCATTGAAGAAATTATATGCATATACGAAGCGTAAAGCATAATTTCAATCATATATATCATATATATAAAGCATAAAATTAATTGATAAAGATGTTGGATCGATTACTAACCTTTAAAAGCGATCCAAGGATGCGTAGAGAGGCTCCTAGCAGCTGCTCCTCAAGTGTGAAGCACTCTACCGGTATCCACCAAGAGAGTGATTGAATGAGAGAGGAAGAGAGGGGTTGAGAGAAAAATAGGGATGCCTCTTCTGTTTTCTACGGATTGTAAAAATAGGTTTAGCCATTTGAGGGTTTATAATGATATATTTATAGGCAAATATTTCAGCTGAATATTTCCTATAAAATAATATAATTATTAACCCCATAAATTATTTAATCCCATTAATCAATTTAATTATGATTAAAAACTCTTTTAATCATTAATTCTTTTTCTAAACTCTTTAGAAAATAATTCTCTCACTTGATTTAATTTCTTAAATTAAATCCTTAATTAATAATATTAAGAACTCTTCTTAATTAATTTATAATTAATTAAATCTTATTTAATCAATTATAAAATTGCTAATAAATTATTTATTTCACAAATAAATAATTACTAGCCATTATTAATTAATTCCTCCATCCATAAATCCATATCTTTTATTGTGTGACCCTGTAGGTTCAATATTAAGCCGGTAGTAGAAATAAATAATAATAAAACTATTTTATTATTATTTACATGAATTCTTCTAATTAATTATATATATTAATTAAATAATTAATCATATTTATTCTACATCGTGAGGGATACTTTTCAGCATATCGTGACTATCCGGATAATATGTATTCACTGCTTAGAATACCTAGCACCTAGTCAGTGAATAGTTACCGTACAATTTAATTCCTTCCACCCTACAATATCCCGATTAAATACAAGGAATGGAACTCGTGTCAAGCCTATCAAATTTAATTATATGATTCTTTATTCATAAAGCATAGTTCATATTAATTCAAATTAGAAACTCCTTTCTAATTTCATTCACTCTGGCCAGAGAATCATGAACTAGCATCATAAGAATAGCATAGGATATTATCTTCCTTTACTAGAAGGGGTAGATCCTTTATTGACCGTTACCTATCTCTATACACAAATCCCTATGCCTAGAATAGACCTAATGGGTGTCCTTGAGACTAAGGACTAAACAAAAGCATAGTTCATTATATACACGATTACTCTAACGATCTCAAGTCTAAGGACACTTGTACAACTATCACTTAGTGTACAACTATCGACACGTGAGTAAACTCCATTAGTTGCTCCACTGATCGAGTCATGTTCAGTGAACTTATTCTCTAATAAGCACCTACATACTAGCTATAGTGTCAGCACACAAATGCCTATGAGAACAGACATAATTCTTAAGAAGCTAGCATAGTATGTACTGATCTTTACGGATTGACTAACTTCCAATTAGTTATCCTATGATCGGGAACAGTTTTAAGTCTAGTGTTATCATCTTCTAGATCTTACTATTATAATCTCATTATAATTCTAGAAGCTTTACTCTAAACTATGGAACATCTGATTTAATACACATTAAATAGATTAAGCCCGTATAAAGACAAATATGTCTTTCACTAAATAATCATAAAACCTACTAAGATTACAAGAAAATTTTTCCTAACTCATCATCCAACACTTCTCTTTGAAATAAAACACTGAAGATTTGGAATACAGACAAGAATGTTAAAGCAAATACGCTATGACATAGCTCTCCAAATGCACCATAAACACAAAACCAGCTTGCAAAGGAGAGAGATCAACAATAAATCGAATGAAAAATGTTGCAATATTTTACTGGTAGACACAAGGCCATATTAGGGTCCTTTCCAAGAGCAGTTTTGAAAGCACACATGCATTGAATGTCGGCATTCGAAAGAGTTGCACAACACTCGGTCGAAGGCACAAGAGGATATAAGGCACGTGTTGCGGTACAGCCAGTTTGCAAGACTTCAAACCTTCTGCATTTATGCCACAAATAAACTGGCTATCGAGACCATTTTCAGTCATGGGTTCTAAGCTAATGGCTGCAACGAAAATTGAAACCAATATCACAAACTTTGTGTATGCTTCCATTTCTTAATACATGGTCTTGTTTCTTCTTTTCCCCTGTTTTGTTTTTATACAAAGAATTTTATACTTATTTAGTTGAAATTTGCAGTGCAGGGGATGAGTTGAATGTGGAAAGATGAATATATTGTGTGTTCTAGGTTGGCAAATTTGGCAATATACATCACAGGCTGGTGGGTTGGTTGGTGTTGATGAAGGATTTGGTTTTTAATGGAAATGGGTACATGTATTGAGATAATTTATTTTCCCTAAACTTTGCATTTGTAATTATTGAAATATAACATAAGATCTGGTTGGGACCTTCGGTAATTGTTTTAAAACATCTACATTGAATCAAAACAAGAAGAGATTCGAATAATAGAGCTACAAACTAGGCTTTGCTTCTTTCATGAATCCCTTCTATTTGCCTTTCACATTGCAAAGTGGATTCAATTTTCTTCGTGAACTAGTCTTGTAACCCCACATATGGTAACTTAGCAAAAAAAAAAACCCCACATATGGTAACGGTGATGAGCTACTGGCACACTGTCCCAACCAAAGGCCCCTTCCCCAAGCTCATGGACTTTAGAACCATTCCTCTTCATAACAAATGTTCCCTTGTGTTGACGGAGGAATTTGGGAACAACAAAATCTAAGGTACATTGCCGGAAACAAGATTATGATGGTGGTTCTTCGCCAGAAAAAGTGGTGGTGTGCGGTGGTTGTATATAATTGGTGGTTGAGATTGAAAAGGGTTAGTGGTGGCCACTTAAGAGCTCGCAACTTCCAACACCCCAATAGGCCTACATACCCCGATATTTATAGGGGATCAAGTCATACGTAGTTCTTGGAGAGCAAGAAACCCAAATGGGCTTGGACTGACGGTCCAGCTTCCGGAATGTTCCACTATGAGGCCTAACCACAAAGGCCCAAGGCCCATCCATGATCTCAAGACTTCATGGATAAGGAACTTACCCCATCGAGGACTAGTCCTTTTCACTACCAGCTATTTCCTGATTTCATGGACGTAGGTAGAGTCGTGGTTTACTCCAAGTGTGGAACGCATCCTTGTCCCCCGAATGAGAAGCACCCACCAGATAACAAGACAAGTGATCCAGAGCTTTTGGATCCAAGGTGCAGGATTACCCTGAAGTTCCCCAATGAGGGCGAGCCCATTGATAACAAGAATAGAGTTCCAAAGAACACACCAAAAGTACCCATCTTTCCATATGAGGGCGCGCCCTTTGTGTATAAGAAAAGGTCCTTGAATCCAAGAAAACCCCTAGAGGCCTTCTACGATGGACATCCCCCTCCTGGTATACCCTAGGAGGGAATTCTTCAACAGCTTGTCTACGGACGACCCATCCACGGCCAACTTCACAAATATCTTCAAATCACACACTTTCTCTAATGACAGAGGGTGTGCCCTCTAGGTGAGGGCGAGTCCTTTGTATGTCATATATCTTCAAATCCTTAATTAAGTTCAACTGACTCCTAATTTCAAATATAATTGACCCGGATGCATCCTAAAATATCCATGTCAAATTTTGGGCATTGTGACGCCCCCAAATCTGCCCTGACCGGGGACCTGGGTCGTCACATTGTCTCGTTATCCTGCAACACACATTAGCTCAATCATAATGCAAATATTTATTACAACGGAGCATAAGTGTCCCACTCCGCAGTTCCAAGATTGGTCTCACACATTATTATAATATGATTTATTACATCTCTGAATAATATCTTACATAAGATCATAAAAGTAGAAAGATAAAGGTTCCAACTGGATATTCTAGTCCTTGTCAGCACAACCCGGAGCTTTTCCCTTTCCTCTGGATCCCTGGCTGGACGTCTCGCATCTTTCTTTCTTTACAGCTGAATAAATGTTATAAAGCAAGAATGAGCAACTATGGTGCTCAGCAAGTTCTCTCCTTGCTCGGTATATAAATATAATAAAATTTACCGAAAGAAATACTCAAAATTTTATGAACAGTCGAATATCAACAATCTGACATTGACTCAAGACTCACCTCGATAATAGAATACTCGAAAAACTCATTTGGTGTAACTCTGATGACTCATGAGAAATGAATAAACTGGTCTTCCAACCTCTCGGTACCTCGGTGGGGCGATCAACTATCCGACCGGGAATACCGTCCTCCTATGACACCGCACTTCACCCGATCACGGCTACAATACGATATCAACGAAATATAGTATATATATTGTTAAATATAATTGATATGGTTAATATCAGTGTTTAAGTTTTACAGGGAAAAACAGAGTTTAACTTGAAACTGGAAGAAGTCAGAGTTTAGTTAAACTCTGACAGTTGGAAGCTCGACAGAGTTTGCTATATGTTGACAAGAGGAAGCCGCTAAACTCTGTTGAATAGAAGCGTTTCCTGGTCAGTAACAGAATTATTGTAGATAATTATGGAAGTGATATCTTTGAAGATTGGATGGCTTTCAAAGGAAGTCGTGCTGACTAGAAAGACGTGTAGCATTCATAATTGATAATATTTGTATAGCTAATTTATAGGAGTATCAATTATCGATTGTACGTAGCTGTATATCTTTATAAATACAGTTAGGTTAACCCTAGAAGGGTATCGATCGTGTAACACAATATCTTTTCATTTTAACCCAAGCAGCTCTCTGTGATATTTTACATCACTGAGAGAGGAGTTAATTCCAAACAGTTTTTTTTAAGAACTTATTGTTATTCTCTCATACTTAGTTGATTATAATTGTGTATTCGGCCTAACAATTGGTATCAGAGCTTGATCTGTTAATTTAATATAGTTTAAGATCCACACACACACAACTATAATCAATGGTAGAAATTCCTCCTCCAACAACAGGCTCTAGTGCTGAGAAGGCTCAACCTGCAACTGTGAGCCGATATGAGACAATCAGTGTTCCTATTCTCAAGCCAGCAGAATACTCAACCTGGAAGGTGAAAATGGCTATGTTTCTGGAGGCTACAAATCCAGAATATCTTGACAGAATTTATGAAGCCCCTCATAAGCCTACAAAATTATCTGTTGTTACTGCTGGATAGGAAGCTAAATCTATTCCAAAGGAGAAGAAAGATTTGACTCCTGAGGACATTTCATCCATTGCTAAGGATGTAAAGGTTAGACATCTTCTTCATAGTTCATTGGATAATGTTATGTCTAACAAAGTGATCAATTGTAAAACTGCAAAAGAGATCTGGGATGCTCTGGAGGTTAGAAGTCATGGAACTGCTGCAATCAAGAAGAATAGAAGGAACATACTCACACAGGAGTATGAACACTTTGAGGCTAAATCTGAAGAATCAATGACAGAAACCTTTGACAGATTCTGTAAGCTACTTAATGATCTGTCACTAGTTAATAAAGAATATGATCTAGAAGATTCAAATCTCAAGTTTCTTCTTTCTCTACCTGAAAAGTGGGATGTTAAGACAACCACTATTAGAGACAACTATGATCTGGCTGATACTGATATTGATGAGATCTATGGGTTGCTCAAGACTCATGAACTGGAAATGGAACAGAGAAGTAGAAGATCAGGCAGAAAGTCAAAGTCTGTTGCTCTAAGAGTTGAAGAAAGACCCTCAAAGAAGGAAGCATGAAGAAAGAAAGCAAAAGGAAAAGCTTTGGTCATTCATTCTGAAAGTGAGTCATCAAACTCTGATGTTGACTCAAACACAGATGGATCATCTGATTCTGAAGATGATGAGGAAATGATGCAAATGGCTACTTTGATGGTAAAGACCTTCAAGAAGATGAGATTCAAGAACTTTAAGAAAGGGAAGAGATTCTCCAAGAATGATTCAAAGGCTGACAGGAAGAATTTCAGCAAATCTGAGAGAAAGGATACCAAATCTGGGAAAAGAGACAAGACTGAGATTCAATGCTACAAGTGTAAGGAGATGGGTCACTATGCTCCTGCGTGCAAGAAGGGTAAAACTGAGAAGGCACTCTTCATTAAAGGGAGAGATTGGGCAGACACCTCTGACTCAGATGAGGATGTGAACTATGCTCTCATGGCTACTACTGTTGATGAAGCTGAAGATTCTTAAAACAAGGTACCTCTAACTACCTATGCTTATAATACTGATGATATAACTGAATTAAGAATATATCTTAAGGCTTTGTA
Organism: Saposhnikovia divaricata; assembly: GCA_036435485.1. Classification (NCBI taxonomy): domain Eukaryota; kingdom Viridiplantae; phylum Streptophyta; class Magnoliopsida; order Apiales; family Apiaceae; genus Saposhnikovia; species Saposhnikovia divaricata. The sequence continues at coordinate 201,011,644 of CM071594.1, forward strand.
TATCAGTTATAGGGATCAGACTTTAGAGAATGAGAGAATCAAAACTGAGAATTCTGAACTCAAAGAGAGAAATAAGGTTTTAGAAGAGAAACTTGCTAACATGCAGCAAGTTCAAAAGGAGAGAGATGATGCTGTCTATCTTGAACAAGAGTTGTTAAGTAAGTATAAACAACTAGAATCTGAATTGGAGAAGGCAAATCACTTATTAAAACTTGGACTCACTCTAGAAAAGACACTCAAGAAGTTTTTCAATCTGACACTATAGGTCTAGGTTATTCTGAGGAAGATGAACTTAGGTTTCAGAATACAGTCAAGATTAGACCATCTCTTCCACCTAAGAAATTTGGAACATTTGTTAATGGAATAAGTGAACCTAGGTTTGAATGTGGAAAAGAAGCTGTTAAGAAAGAACAAGTAAAAACTAGTGTTAAACAGGCTAATATTGGTTTAATGACAGATAAACAACTCAAGCATAAGCTAAGAAGTTAAGATCTGTTAAGAAACAAAAAGTGCCTAGAAAGAACAGAAATGGTAAAGTAGGCATCACTCAAGGTAATTATCCAATGCTTTCCACTTTAGCTCCAAGAAAGACATGTCATAACTGTGGTAGCACTAACCATCTTGCTAGTTTTTGCAGGAAAAACAAAAACATTAATTCTTTACCTTCCAAGTCTGAAGTAAAGAAAGATAATGTTAGGACTAGACCACAGACCTTATGCAAACACTGTGGAAGCACTTGGCATTCTATTTATACTTGCAGAAATTATCATGCTATTTATCATAATTACTATGAACTGAAACCTAATCTGAAATGGGTTAGGGTTAATTCTGCAAGTGTAAACTCTGATAAAGTTAGCTTAAACTCTGATAGTGTAAATTCCACTGTTAAAGCTAACAAAATTAAGAAAGCCAAAGGATCCAAGCAAGTCTGGATCCTTAAATCTAATCTTCAGTAATTGTTTGTGATTGCAGGGCATCAGGGAGAGTATCCTCATCGTGGACAGTGGAAGTTCAGGACACATGACTGGAAATAAAGCCCTGCTATCAGAGTATGTGGAAAAGGCTGGCCCAAGAGTTTCCTATGGAGATGGCAACATAGGACATACTCTGGGATATGGCAATATCAATCTTGGAAGTGTCATCATCACAAATGTAGCTCTGGTTCCAGGACTCAAGCATGATCTGCTATCTGTGAGTCAAATCTGTGACAGAGGTTTTCATGTAGATTTTCAACCTGAATACTGTAAGGTTATCAGCAAAACCACAGGGAAAGTTGTTTTAGTTGGACAAAGGCGCAATAATATCTATGAAGCAAGCTTGTTGACAAACTCTAATGGAAAAACTATGTGCCTGTCAACAAGAATGTCCAATGAAGAGAGTTGGAAGTGGCATAAGCAAGATTCAAAGCTCGTGACAAGCAACGGATCTAGATCTACTTCATCTTTTATATCATAGATTTGTTTTCTCAACTCTTGTTTTATTAATATTATTACTTTCTTTCATATCTTGTCTTCTATCATGGTTTCAATAGATCCCATGATGACGAGCGGTTCGATTATGAACTAATCGTTGTCATGGGATTCTAACGGATTTATTTATGGAGCTTTAGTATCTTGATGCTTTAAAGATCTGTGTGTGATGTATGTTGATATCCTCGTATGGTTGTGCTTCATGTGTTTAGATGTGTAGCTAACATCTAATCTGTTAATCTCTTGTGAAGTGAAAGTGGATCTTGAGATTTAGAACTTGCCATGCTAGCATAGGTTCATGATTGTTTATCAACATGATTCGTAGTATGAGATGAAATACTTATATTGCCCTGTGTGATCTTAATGGATAACTTGTTCTTCAACCATTATGTTTTCAAATTCTATAAACATATAGGGTCTAAGCATAATTGGTGTCTATTCATCTTCTATCTCTTTTGTGGATGTATATTTAGTTTGGTATACGTATACTGAGAAGTAGCGTGTACTTGTTTCGTGTTATCCGATCAGATATCATAACCATTGCACATAGTGATTAAAGGCGTCAGATTTAAGAAAAGTATTTAATGAAGTTAGGATTCCATGGTTTATCTTGCATAAGTAATTAGATTTTAATTCTCATTAGTTAAGTAATTCTTAGTTTAATAATTTGCAGCTTAGTTTAATTTAGATAATTAAAAACCTCAAATTGTTATTTGTCTTAGCAGTGGATTAAAACCATACATTGTTGCATAGGCATATTTACTAAATAGAACCATAACCAGATCTCTGTGGGAACGAACTTGACTTATATCTATATTACTTGTGACCACGTATGCTTGCGTGATTTTGTGTAAACAATAGTCTTCAAATCGGGTATTCTCTTCTCAATGGGAGTAATTTTGATTTTGGTAGACTAGTTCTTATGAATCTAGGTGAAAAACTAGCAGAGTGTAATACAACTGTCTATTTCTCACGTTTTTGTCAAAGTTTATTCTTTGCTTGTTTGCCTAATGTGGAAATTTCTGATAACGATGGCATCCAACCCTTCCAAGTCCATAAGAGAATGTTCTCTGACTTGACTAACAAAGATGCAAACAAGGATCAAGTTCCAGAGTTTACTTTTCCACTTGCACTCAGAAACTTTCTCAATCAACCACAGGAACCACAAGCACAAGCACCTGAACCTGTACTTGAACCTCCACAGCCAAATCCTGAACCTACAAACACTGAATCTCACATAACCCTAAACACTGAACCACCCTCTAAACTTACATCTACATCCACTCCATCCACTGTTGCTAATACTTCACAACCTCAACCTCCATCCCAAACATAAACTCAATCTCCATCTCAACCACAACCTCAACCTCAACCACAATCCAAACCGATTTCTAATGTTAGGCCGAATACACACTTATAATCAATTAAGTATGAGAGAATAACAATAAGTTCTTTTTTAAAAAACTTTAAAAACTATTTGAATTAACTTCTCTCTCAGTGATGTAAATTATCACAGAGAGCTGCTTAGGTTACAATGAAATATATTGTATTACATGATCGATACCCTTCTAGGGTTAACCTAACTGTATTTATAAAATATACAGCTGCTATACAATCGATAATTGATACTCCTATAAATTAGCTATACAATTGATATCAATTACGATTGCTACTCGTCTCCTTAGTCCACTCAATCTCTTTGACAGCTATCCAATCTTCAAAGATATTGCTTCCATAATAAATCCTCAAACACTGTTGACCAGAAGACGCTGCCTCCAGACAGAGTTTAACAAACTCTGTCGAGCTTCCATCTGTCAGCGTATAACAAACTCTGTTCAGCTTCTATCTGTCAGAGTTTAACTAAACTCTGACTGCTTCCTGTTTAAACTCTGTTTTTCCCTGCAAAACTTAAACACTGATATTAACCATATCAATTATATTTAACAATCTCCCCCAAATTGTTCATTAGTAAAAATGCACAAGTTAACAATAATTGATGATGTCTAAACAATTTCATACAAACACAGTGTTTATTAAAATAAGCAGAGTTTAAACTTGACTTAACAAAAGTCTACAAATAACAAGAAAATTCTTATAGACTTTAATCTCTAATCTCCTCAAGATCTGGCGTTGTTCAGAGATAATCTATGAGCAATCTTTTCTCTGCATTTTCAAGCTCAATCTTCATAGTTTCTTTAATCTCTCTTAGCTGAGGATCACTCTCATCTGTCTGATAGATAGCAGATCTAAGATCATAGATTTTATTTCTCCTCATCTCATTTCCCAGCCTAATAAATTTGACTTCTTCTGACTGTGAATTGAAGTCAAGTACTGTGATTCCAAAATCAGTCTTTAATTTTGCAGTACCCTTCTTCATTTCAATAAGATTTCCATTCCAATCTCTGTACTTAGGAACATATCTGTTATTGCACTTCATCCCTCTGATTGCCAAATTCTGGAGCATTTTCTGTCTGAGCACATTTGCAACTGATTGAGTCCTTTGACTATTCACCTTGAAAAGATATAGAATATATTCTAATTCTTCCCAATATTTCAAGCCAATATCATTCTCACCAATTCTAAATACTGTCCCATCAGCCATGAAGTACAAGAGAAAATCCTTCTTTAAACTCTTCTGATAAACTAACTGTACTGATTCCAGTCTGTCCAAACTCTCTTGAGTGACACCACGACCTGGAACAGCCAGTGAAGAAGGATCTCTGGGACCAGTATATTGCCTTTTGTCTTTGTGTGAGCCTAGACCACCCTTATTGTTTCCAACCTTACCAGACAAGGCTCTTCCATCAGAAAAATCCATAGAAACTCCAGATAATAGATTTGGATCATGAAGTGTTCCTTTCCCAAAAACTGATTGCAACTGAGAAGAAAAAGGTCTAGATACAACTTGTGTAGCAACAGAGGTTGTGTTTTCTTTCTTCTGTACAACTTGTGTAGAAACAGAGGTTGTAACTTTCTTCTGTGAAATTTCTCCTTCAATGCCTTTCAGCTTGAGTTTAGCTTCTGCTGCCGTTGATTTCTTTGATAACTGTGATCTTTGACTAACATCAGCACTTTCCTTGATCACAATGCCTTTAAGAACAGGCCTAGGAGCTTTTCCTTTCTTTAGCTTTCCAGACTTTAAAGCTTTGAGATGTTCTTCTTGTAAACTCTTTTCTTCAGCTTTAATGTCTTCAATTGTAACTCCTTCCTCATTTTCTTCAATAAACAACTTAGCAACCAACTCCTCATCAGTCTATGGATTAGAAGATAATAGCAAACTCTTGGTCTTTGAAGTACCTTGAGTATCAGTGTTTATCCCAGCAAACTGTGATTTAGAGGACTTGCTAGTTTTCAGAGTTTGAAGTTCTTCAGTTTTGCCCCTTCCTTTATTGCTTGCTCCTCCATCTCCAGCATTATCCTTTCTGATCAGAGTTTGAGATTGCTTGCATTTGTCTTTAGCAACTCTCTCCCCCTTTTTGACATCATCAGGCATAAGAATAGATGTGATTAACTCCATAGAGGTAGCAATAGAATCAATCTTGAAGGACATAACATTCTGATTTTCTTCAACTTTGCTCAGCCTGTGAGACAAAGTTTCTTGATTCTGAGTAAGATAGTGAAATTTATTCTTGTTGTCAAGTTTAATCATATCAGCTCCTCTAACAACATCACCTCGAACATCAGAGATTACCTTTTGACACAGATCAAACCTAGAGTTGAGAGTCTTCACTTGTACAACTGTAGCCTTGAGACAAGATAGAATCTCTGGATTTGTAATTGTCCTGGAGGTTCTCTTGACAAATTCAGTTGCTCTTGCAGCAGGAAAGATACAAGTGTCCTTGTACCAGTCATTTGAAAATTGTTCAAAGTGTTCTTCTTCAGCATCTGCTTGATTTGAAGGACCAGCAAAATCCTTAACCTTAGCATCAGTCTAGACTGGTAAACTCTGAGAAGAGCTTGACTCAGTATTCCCTTCAGTTTCATCTCCAACCTCAGCTTCAACATGATGAGTGGATTCAGGAATTGGAATAGATGCATCAACAGTTTCAACAACATCCTCTGCAACAGTTTCAGCAGTGGGTTCAACAATAGGCTGTATAACAGGCTGTACAACATCCTCTGCAGATTGCACAATAGGCTCAGAGTTTATCTCCTTAGGTGGTTGATCAATTTCCTCACCATGTTCAACAGATTGATGAGAATCAGAGATTAACTCAGTATGAGAAGCCACTGTTTCTTCATGTACTAAGGTGGTTTGATTGACTGCATCAGTGGCCTCAGAGAATACAGCAGGTGAAGAGATTGGAATTTCCATGTTCTCAGAGAATGGGAACAATGGTTCAAGAATTTCATCCATTTGAGCATCAGCATTGTGGAAATCAGAATTCTATATATCATTTAGGAAAAGATGAGGCCTTTATATAGGCTGTGTACAAACAAGAAAATATTTGGTAATAAGTGCCAAATATTCAGTATTAACTACCTACGATCCTATACAACTATGCCAGCATATAATTTATCTATCTATGGAAACTGTATCAATAATACAATCTGATTCCTACTCTAAAGGGATCCTGAATCACGGATACTATATTCAACACCCTCCCTCAAGCTGGTGCATAGAGATTCGACATGCCCAGCTTGCAAACTAACTCATTAAAACTTTCCTTCGATAAACCTTTAGTCAAAATATCAGCCTGTTGTTGCTTGCTGGGAATGTACACAACACATAATTCCTTACCTTCAATTTTTTCTTTAATGAAGTGTCTATCAATTTCAACATGTTTGGTTCTATCGTGATGAACTGGATTATGTGCTATGTTTATCGCTGACTTGTTGTCGCAGTACAACTTTAGCGGCTCAATTCTTTGAAGTTTTAATTCTCGAAGCATACGTTTTATCCAAATTAATTCACATACTCCTTGAGCAAGAGCTCTAAGTTCAGCTTCAGAACTGCTTCGAGCTACTACTGACTGTTTCTTACTCCTCCAAGTGACCAGGTTTCCCCAAACTTTAGTGCAATACCCTGTTGTGGATCTTCTGTCTTCAACTGATCCTGCCCAGTCCGCATCTGTAAAGGCTTCAACATTACGCATTTCATTCTTTTTAAATAACAATCCAGTCCCTGGTGTTTTCTTCAGATAGCGTAAAATTCTGTAAACAGCTTCCAAGTGTTCTTCTAATGGATTATGCATATATTGACTAACAAGACTCACAGCGAATGCAATATCAGGCCTCGTATGGGATAGGTAGATCAGTTTGCCTACTAGTCGCTGATACATTCCTTTGTCAACTGGTTTTTCTTTTGTTACCTGCTTGAACTTGCCTTTTGGTTCAACTGGTGTTGCCACAGGTTTACACCCACTCATTCCAGTTTCTTTAAGAAGATCCAGAATGTATTTTCTCTGAGATAAGACAATACCTTGTTTTGTTCTTGCAACCTCCATTCCTAAGAAGTACTTCATTGGACCAAGATCCTTTACCTCGAACTCTTTGGACAAGACACCTTTAAGTTTTTCTTGTTCTACAAAATCATCACCTGTTATTATCATGTCATCAACATAGACAATAATGATAGTTATCTTACCATCAGGTGAGTGTTTGAAGAATAAAGTGTCATCTGATTGAGCCTGCTTGTAATTATGTTTCTTGACCACTTGTTTAAATCTTTCAAACCATTCCCTTGAAGATTGTTTCAGACCGTAGATGGTTTTTTTCAAGCGACAGACGTTTCCAACTCCATATCTATTCTCAAATCTTGGTGGAATTTTCATGAAAATTTCTTCTACCAGATTTCCGTTGAGAAAAGCATTTTTTATATCTAGCTGTTGTAAGGGCCAATCGAGATTTGCTGCAATGGATAATAAAACTCTCACAGTGTTTAACTTGGCAACGGGAGCGAATGTCTCGTTGTAGTCCACACCATATGTTTGAGTGAACCCTTTCGCAACTAGTCTTGCTTTATAACGGTCTATGGTTCCATCAGCTTTGTGTTTGACTGTAAATACCCATTTACACCCCACTACATGTTTATCCGCAGGTCGATTGATTATTGTCCATGTGTTGTTGGCTTCCAATGCCCCAATTTCCTCGAACACTGCTTTCCTCCATTCTTTGTGTAAGAGTGCTTCAGATATATTCCTGGGAATTACTACCTGATCAACTTTTGCCAAGAAAGATTTATAGTGTGGTTTTAGTTTGCTATAACACACATATCTGGACATCGGATGTTGAGTACAACTTCTGACTCCTTTTCTTTTTGCAATAGGTAACTCAGACTCGGCTTCAATCATACCTGAAGTCTCAACATCATGCAAAATGGGATCAAAAGAGGGAGAGGGATTACTTACATCAGGAATTGTCTGTAGGTCAGATTCATGAGATGTTGGAGCAGTAGTTGACTGTATAACTTGATTATTCTTTTGTCTCCGAGAATAAACTAAAGTTTCTTTAGTTTTAGGCAACTGAGATTGTTTTTGCTGGTCAAAAAGAGTTGTATCGTGTTCTGATATATTAGGAGAAGCTTTTGGAAGACAAGTATTCCAATAAGAAACATCACTCACAGTCCCTCCCTGAAGTGAATGGTTGGGATAAAAAGGTTTTTCTTCATTAAATGTAACATCAAATGAGGTGTACATACGACGAGTTGAAGGATGATAGCACTTGTAACCCTTTTTGGTGGTAGAGTAGCCTAAAAAAATGCATTTTATAGCTCGAGGATCAAATTTTGAATTATTTTGACCATGGGTATGAACATAAGAAACACAACCAAATGTTTTTAGGGGAAGATGAGAAACAAGTTGTGTATTCGGATATGCTTTAAGGAGTACCGAGAGTGGAGTGTGGTATTTTAGTACTCGAGATGGCATTCTATTGATAAGATAAACAGCGGTAAGGATAGCTTCACCCCAAAAATGTTTCGGAACTGAAGTTGTGAATAAGAGTGCTCTAGCAATATCTAATATGTGTCGATTTTTGCGTTCAGCAATTCCATTTTGCTGGGGTGTACTTGCACATGAGCTTTTATGAAGAATGCCATGAGAGAGAAGATATTCACCCAAAATTGAGTTGAAATACTCAGTTCCATTATCTGTGTGCAATATTTGAAGATTTGCATGAAATTGATTTTTTATCATGGAATGAAAATTTTTGAATGTCATGGCAACATCAGATTTGTTTTTAAGAAGATAGATCCAAGTAACACGTGTGTGATCATCAATAAAGGTGATAAACCATCTTGTATTTGTGGTGTTTGTTATTCTAGATGGCCCCCATATATCACTATGAATCAGAGTAAAGGGTTGAGTTGATTTATAAGGAATAGAGCGAAAAACAGCACGTGTATGTTTAGCTAATTGACAAATCTCACATTTGAAGAGGTTCATGTTTTTATTCCGAAACAACTTGGGAAATAGATATTTTAAATATGAAAAACTAGGGTGACCTAGCCTATAATGCCATCGCATAATGTCATTATTATCAGAAGGAACACAACTAGAAACGAAAGCATTATTCACTTGAGCTTGAGGAGACAAATCGAAGTAATACAGCCCACTACACGCCTTCGCATTCCCAATCGTCTTCCCCGATGACATATCCTGAAATGTACAATTTACTGGTGAGAACGAAGCAAAACACTTCTGATCTTGAGTTATTTTACTGACAGAGAGAAGATTACAAGATAAATTGGGGACATGGAGAACATTATTAAGGATAATAGATGGTGACAACTGTATAGTTCCTTTACCAGCCACAGAGGAAAGTGAACCATCGGCCACTTTGATTTTTTGAGTACCTGGACAGGGAGTATATGTGACAAATTTATCTGATTGACCAGTCATGTGGTCTGAAGCACCCGAGTCTACAATCCAAGCAGAATTTTGAGTTGTCAGGGCAGCGGAAATACCTTGTTTTTCAGAATTGGAAAGGTCTAGTGCAGCTGGTGGAGTGGAGGAAGCATTAAGCAGTTGACGGAGTTGGCTTATCTGAGCTTCAGAAAAGGAATAAGACTCGGTTGAGGCAGCAGCAGCAGTGAGAGCTTTACTTCCTGACGAAGGCTGGTTAAATGTGCGAGGCTTCCTCTCAGTAGAATGCATGTTAGATGAGCGAGGTTTCCAGTCACTTGGCTTGCCATGAAGAACCCAACAGGTTTCTTTTGTATGACCAGCCCTGCTACAATGAGTGCACCAAGGTCGTTCTCGACGAATATTATTACGATGAGTAGTAAGTGCAGATTGATCCGTATCAACAGCAACGGAAGATCCCAACATGACTCTCTTGCGGCTCTCCTCCCTACGGACTTCAGCAAATGCTTCTCGAACAGAAGGAAGAGGACTCTTTCCCAACAAGCGGCCACGGACCTCATCAAGTTCACGGTTAAGGCCATGAAGAAAATCAAAAAGTCTTTCACGATCAAGCATTTTTTGATAGGAAGATGCATCATCAGAACATTTCCATTCAGGAATATAGAACATGTCGATTTCATGCCATAAATTATAAAGAGTATTATAGTATTGGGTTACCGTGAGAGAATTTTGACGCTGATCTCGAAGTTTTGATTTGAGTTCAAAAACTTGTGCGGAGTTCTCCAAATCAGAGTATGCTTCTTGAACAGTTTCCCACACTTCTTTTGCAGTAGAAAGAAACAAATATGTCTTACCAATGTCTACCTCCATTGAGTTAATTAACCAGGCCATAATGAGAGAGTTTTCAGCTTCCCACTTTGCATAGGAAGGGTCACCAACATCAGGAGTAGTAACAGATCCAGTCAAATAACCTAAACGCCCTCTACCCCGGAGGTACATCTTGACAGATTGCGACCATTGAAGAAAATTCTGGCCATTCAGTTTGTGAATAGTTATTTGAAGAGAGTTTTGATTGTCAAAAGCAGTATGAGAAGCATCAGATGTGATTTGAGGGATAGAAGCATTTGCTGAATAGTTTTTAGATACTGTAGAATCTGATGTGTTTTCTGTGTTTTCTAGAGAGCCTGCCATGAGAACTAGGCTGAGAATGAAAAGTTATTTTTTTATAGAATTCTTGGGTGGAGCTCTGATACCATGTGGAAATCAGAATTCTATATATCATTTAGGAAAAGATGAGGCCTTTATATAGGCTGTGTACAAACAAGAAAATATTTGGTAATAAGTGCCAAATATTCAGTATTAACTACCTACGATCCTATACAACTATGCCAGCATATAATTTATCTATCTATGGAAACTGTATCAATAATACAATCTGATTCCTACTCTAAAGGGATCCTGAATCACGGATACTATCTTCAACAAGCATTTCCATCTCTTTCTATCTCAACAGCAGGTATTTCCTTAGAAATATCCTCTGGAGCTTCAAGATTAACATCTTCATCAGATTCATCAATAATTAATCTCCTTCTCTTAGCTGGAGGATTCACTTCTACTCTCTCTTCTGCTGAGACAGAATCATCAGGTATAGAAGGGGATTTAGGTTTGTTAGCCCGTTCCTTATACTTCTTTGGCTTAGAAGCTTCAGCCATCCTCTGTTTTCTTGATGGCCTTATAGCCTTGCTTTTCTTTGGCTTCTTAGGTTTTGATTGTGGTTGAGGTTGAGGGTGGGATGAAGATTGTGGTTGTGGAGATGTAGTTTTAGTGATTGGCTCAGTGTTTATGGTTTGAGGTGGGTCAGTGTTTGTGGGTTGAGGTGGTGACTGTGGAGGTTCAATGATTGGTTCGTTTTGTGGTTTTTGTTGTTCTTGTGGTTGGTTGAGAAAGTTTCTGAGGGCAAGAGGATAGATAAACTCTGGTATTTGCTCTTTGTTAGCATCCTTATTTGTCAAATCAGAAAACATTCTCTTATGACATTGGAAAGGTTGTATAACATCCTCATCAGTAATTGTCAAATTTGGTAAACAAGCAGAGAATAAACATTGACAGAAACGTGAGAAATAAACAGTTGTACTAGACTCTGCAAGTTTTTCACCTAAATTCATAAGTACAAGACGACCAAAATCAAAGTTACTCCCATTAAGAAGAGAATACCCGATTTGAAGACTTTCACCAGGAATTGCATCCCAGTTGGTGACCTTCTTGCCAAATGCGCGAGTAATGCAATCAAAAAAGAAGCTCCACTCCTTCCTGAGCCCTGGCCTTTTGACATCCCCAATCTTATCCAAAGAAGCAGAAAACCGTATTTGTTGTAACATTTCTTTTAATTGACCCACACCAGCCACAGAGTATGAAGTGTGAGTGTCAAAATCCAAAACCTCACGAACAGTTGCAGGAGTTATGACAAACTCTTAATCTTCATAGGTAAACACAATTGATGGAGTCCCATTCTCTCCACCATCATCATAAACCGAGTTTTTCCAGAAGATTGAGATTTGTGTGGCCGAGAGTGTCTCTGGTTGAACAAGAGCCTTACCAATCTCAGAGTCTCTTAAGAAGTTTTGAATCAGATGAAATGATGCTGGGGCTTTAGCAATGTCTAGAATTGCAGCATAATTGTTGGTAACAAAAGTTAATCCCTGAGCCACAAAGTTCTTGGTTGCCATTAGAACAGTATAAGACAGAAGAGAGTATATGGAAAAGTGTTTGTGAAAATGCTTAAGTGAAAGTAATAGAAATTGTGTGTGATGTTGTGTGTTTGTGGTTGTAAAGATGAAAAAGTGAATAATGAAATGATTTTGATTAGATCTGTAATTGAAAATCAAAACCCAATCGTTTTAGACATTAAACACGCAACCAATTTCTTGTTAAGTGTGTGAGTGGGACACGTGTCACATAAACGGTGGAACAGTTATTTACACGCGCAGTAATAATGCCTATTATTACTGCTGTTCTCTCTCCTATTTCCAATAAGCTTTAACTGTCTGACACAATTAAACAACTGGCAAATATTACATGCAAATGTCAAAAACTCTTTGTGTACTCCAAGTATATATTCTGTCTGAAATAAAATATTACCTTAGAGTACTCAACAAAATCCATCAGTGTTTATCAATTCTCCAACTTAATTACTGTTATCCTTTCAAACACTGCACAGTTGTGAATATACGTGTGTGTAGAGCAGAGTTTACTAGATCAGTATTTAGAGCATCTAGTATTTCATAAAATCCATAAAATAAATCAGTAAGCACTGGATGCACAAACTCTCATAGTAAACACTGAATATATGATGAATGCTAAACTCTGTAGTAAACAGTTTATATAAGTAATAATTAACCTATAACCCCAATTTTTTTTTTTTACTCTCTCCAGTAATCAGAGGTTGAAACTAGTCACCAAAAATCCTATAATTTTAGCCCTTATCAATTTGATAAGTTCTTGGGTCTTCCTAGCTTTCGACTAGTCACCAAAAATTAGAGAATTTTAGCCCTTACTATGTACCAGTAAGTTCCTGGATCGTCCTAGTTACAAGCATGATCTCAAAGGAGTCCTAAAAATCTATATAGTTTAGCTTTGGGGTTGTTCTAATAACAGAATCTAATTTAACAATGTATAACTAACAGAGTTTAGAGCTCATCAAAATCAGAAATTATTTATGAGAGGCAATGCACAGAGTATTTACAGACTCAGAGTTTAGGATAAATAAAGTAAGAGATGCTATAAATATAGAACAGTATCATGCTGTGTTAACTTTCTGCACAGTTTAAGATTAGATCACAAATAACTTAGAATGATTCATGACTAATTACTGAGAATAATGTTTCATACATGTATCTTCATCGATGTTTATGTTCAGAAAGAAACATTATCAGAGTTTCTCAGAGTTTATTCAACAGTTAACAGTGTATGACTTAAAAGCATGCTATCAGAGTTTAACATTCATTGAGCAGAGTTTGCATATCAGAGATTAACATACCACAGAAATATGAGCAACACAGTACATAAGTAGATTTTTGAGTCTAACCAATATCTCTAGTCAAAACTAGAGACCATTCCTAGTTCATTTACCAGCCTTGTAAATACGGCTTCACTCAATGGCTTAGTGAAGATATCTGCAAGCTATTGTTCTGTAGACACAAAATGAAGCTCAATGTTCCCTTCTTCTACATGTTCTCTGATAAAATTGTACCTTATGCTGATGTGCTTGGTCATTGAATGCTGTACTGGATTACCTGTCATAGCAATAGCACTTTGATTATCACAGTAAATAGGTATTTTACTGTACCTCAATCCATAATCCAGTAATTGATTCTTCATCCACAGAATCTGTGCACAACAGCTACCAGCAGCAATATACTCTGCTTCAGCTGTAGATGTAGAGATTGATTTCTGCTTCAGCTGTACCAAGAAACAATTCTATCACCAAGAAATTGACAACTTCCACTAGTACTTTTTCTGTCTATCTTACAGCCTGCAAAGTCTGCATCAGAGTAACCAAGAAGCTGGAAGTCTGATTCTCTTGGATACCACAAGCCTAAAGTTATGGTTCCCTTAAGATATTTGAAGATTCTCTTCACAGCTGTTAAATGTGGTTCTCTTGGATCTGCCTGAAATCTTGCACAAAGACATGTTGCATACATGATGTCAGGTCTGCTAGCTGTTAGATATAGAAGTGACCCAATCATTCCTCTAGAGTTTGTCATATCCACTGGTGAACCTGTGTCTCTATCCAACTTTGTTGTTGTTGCCATAGGAGTTGTTGCAGATGAGCAGTCAAGCATGCCAAATTTCTTTAGAAGTGGTATATTTTGCTTGATTGATAAAAATTCCATCATCTGTTTGCTTCACCTGTAGCCCTAGAAAATAAATGAGCTCTCCCATCATGCTCATTTGATACCTAGACTGCATGAGCTTGGCAAACTTCTTACAGAGTTTATCATTAGTAAATCCAAAGATTATGTCATCTACATATATTTGAACTAATAACAGATCACTACCAAGATTGAAATAGAACAAGGTTCTATCAATTGTACCTCTGTGGAACCCACTTTCTAAAAGAAATTGAGCCAGAGTTTCATACCATGCTCTTGGTGCCTGCTTAAGTCCATAGAGTGCCTTGTCAAGCCTGTAGACATAATCTGGATACTTGGGATCTACAAATCCTGGTGGTTGTTCAACAAACACTTCTTCTTCAAGTTTTTCATTCAGAAAAGCACTCTTCACATCCATCTGAAAATCCTTGAATTTCTTGTGAGAAGCATATGCTAGAAAGATTCTTATTGCCTCCAATCTTGCAACTGGAGCAAAAGTTTCATCATAGTCTATTCCTTCTTGCTGTGAATAGCCTTTGGCCACAAGTCTGGCTTTGTTTCTTGTAACAACCCCATCACTGTGAGTTTTGTTTCTGAAAACCCATCTAGTACCAACAACAGATCTATTCTTTGGTCTAGGTACAAGAGTCCATACTTCATTTCTCTCAAATTCATTTAACTCCTCCTGCATTGTTGTTATCCAGTCAGCATCTTGAAGAGCTTCTTCCACTTTCTTTGGTTCAGATTTGGATAGAAATGCATGGAACATGCATTCATTTGTTGTAGCACTTCTTGTCCTAACTTTTGCATCTGGATCTCCAATGATTAAATCAGGTGTATGTGATTTTGTCCATTTCCTAGCTGTAGGTAAATGACTTCTGTCAACAGTTGATCCTCCCCCTTGATCAATGTTCTCCTGATTATCTTGATGCCTTTCTTCATTCTCTGAGGCTCCCCCTGAATTTGATCTCTCAGAGTTTGAACTGTCAAAATTTGGATTTTCAGAGTTTGAGTTATCAGAGTTTGAATTTGATCCAGAATTTTCAGTTGACTCACTATCAGAATTTGAGTCATCACTATGATCATGCTCCCCCTCAACTGGTTCTCCTCTTTGTTCAGACTGTACAATTTCTTCTGTGTGTACCAGTACAGGTTCAGAGTTTGCAGCAACAGAGTTTGTTGGACTAGTGTCATCAGAGTTTATTTCATCAGAGATTAGATCTTCATTTTCGAAATGCAATTGATCATGTTCATCAACATCTTCAAGTCCAGTGATTTTTCTGTCATCAAATGACACATGAATAGATTCCATAATCACCCTTGTTCTCAGATTATAAACTCTGAATGCCTTGGTTGACACTGGATAACCAACAAAAATTCCTTCATCTGCTTTCAACTCAAATTTGGTCAACTGTTCAGGATGAGTTTTCAGCACAAAGCATTTGCACCCAAAAATATGAAAATATTTCAGGTTTGGCTTCTTTTCCCTCACCATCTCATATGGTGTTTTTCCATGCTTGTTGATCAGTGCTGCATTTTGAGTAAAACAAGCAGTTTGAACTGCTTCTGCCCAGAAATAGGTTGGCAATTTTGCTTCATCAAGCATAGTTCTGGCAGCTTCTATCAAGGTTCTGTTCTTCCTCTCAACTACACCATTTTGCTGTGGTGTACCAGGTGTAGAAAATTCTTGCTTCATTCCTCTGTTCTTGCAGAATTCTTCCATTGTTGTATTTCTGAATTCAGTTCCATTATCACTTCTTATTATCTTGACTTTGTGTTTTGATCCTTTGTCCAGTAGCTTTACATGCTCCATCAGTGTTAATGCAGTTTCATCCTTCTTTGCTAGAAAATACACCCAAGTGTATCTGGTATATTCATCAACAATAACTAGAGCATATTTCTTTCTTCCAATTGACAAGACATTTACTGGTCCAAAAAGATCAACATGTAACAGATGATATGGATCAACAATTGAAGATTCAGACTTGCTCTTGAAAGAGGTCTTCCTCTGTTTGGCCTTTTGACATGAATCACACAGACCATCAACAATTAGTAAAGACTTTGGAAGTCCTCTAACAAGATCCTTTCTTATCAGCTCATTGATGTTGTTCAGATTCAAATGAGAAAGTTTCTTATGCCACTTCCAACTCTCTTCATTTGACATTCTTGTTGACAGGCACATTGTTTTTCCATCAGAGTTTGTCAACAAGCTTGCTTCATAGATATTGTTGTGTCTGTGTCCAACTAAAACAACTTTCCCTGCGGTTTTGCTGATAACCTCACAATATTCAGGTTGAAAATCTACATGAAAACCTCTGTCACAGATTTGACTCACAGATAGCAGATCATGCTTGAGTCCTGGAACCAGAGCTACATTTGTGATGATGACACTTCCAAGATTAATATTGCCATATCCCAGAGTATGTCCTATGTTGCCATCTCCATAGAAAACTTTTTGGTCTGCCTTCTCCACATACTCTGATAGCAGGGCTTTATTTCCAATCATGTGTCCTGAACATCCACTGTCCACTACTAGGATGCTTTCCCTGATGCCCTGCAATCAAAAACAATTACTGAGGATTAGATTTAAGGATCCCGACTTGCTTGGATCCGTTAGCTTTCTTAATTCTGTTAGCTTTAGCAACGGAATTTTCATTATCAGAGTTTAAGCTAACTTTATCAGAGTTTACACTTGCAGAATTAACTCTAACACATTTCAGATTAGGTTTCAGTTCATAGTAATTATGATAAATAGCATGATAATTTCTGCAAGTATAAATAGAATGCCAAGTGCTTCCACAGTGTTTGCATAAAGTCTGTGGTTTAGTTCTAGCATTATCTTTCTTTACTTCAGACTTGGAAGGTAAAGAATTAATGTCTTTTTTCTTCCTGCAAAAACTAGCAAGATGGTTAGTACTACCACAGTTATGACATGTCTTTCTTGGACTAAAGTAGCAAGCATTGGATAGTTACCTTGAGTAATGCCTACTTTACCATTTCTGTTCTTTCTAGACACTTTCGGTTTCTTAACAAATTTTAACTCCTTAAGCTTATGCTTAAGTTGTTTATCTGTAATTAAACCAATATTAACCTGTTTAACATTAGTTTTTATTGGTTCTTTCTTAACAGCTTCTTTTCCACCTTCAAATCTAGGTTCATTTATTCCATTAACAAATGTTCCAAATTTCTTAGGTGGAAGAGGTGGTCTAATCTTAACTGTATTCTGAAATCTAAGTTCATCTTTCTCAGAATAACCTAGACCTACAGTGTCAGATTGAAAAACTTCTTGAGTGTCTTTTCCTGAGTGAGTCCAAGTTTTAATAATGTGATTTGCCTTTTCCAACTCAGATTCTAGTTGTTTATATGACTTAACAACTCTTGTTCAAGATAGACAGCATCATCTCTCTCCTTTTGAACTTGCTGCATCTTAACAAGTTTCTCTTCTACAACCTTATTTCTCTCTTTGATTTCAGAATTCTCAGTTTTGATTCTCTCATTCTCTAAAGTCTGATCCCTATAACTGATATGCAAGGACTTAAGATATATTCTTAATTCAGTTATATCATCAATGTTATAAGCATAGGTAGTTAGAGGTACCTTGTTTTAAGAATCTACAGCTTCATCAACAGTAGTAGCCATGAGAGCATAGTTTACATCCTCATCTGAGTCAGAGGTATATGCCCAATTTCTGCCTTTAGTGAAGATTGCCTTCTCAGTTTTACCCTTCTTGCACTCAGGAGCATAATGACCCATCTCCTTACACTTGTAGCATTGAATCTCAGACTTGTCTCTTTTCCCAGATTTGGTATCCTTTCTCTCAGATTTTCTGAAATTCTTCCTGTCAAACTTTGAATCATTCTTGGAGAATTTCTTTCCTTTCTTGAAGTTCTTGAAACCCATCTTCTTGAAAGTCTTTACCATCAAAGCAGCCATTTCCATCATTTCCTCATCATCTTCAGAATCAGATGATTCATCTGCATTTAAGTCAACATCAGAGTTTGATGACTCACTTTCAGAATGAATGACCAAGGCTTTTCCTTTTGCATTCTTCCTGAATGCTTCCTTCTTTGAGGGTATTTCTTCAACTCTTAGAGCAACGGATTTTGACTTTCTACCTGATCTTCTGCTTCTCTGTTCCATTTCTAGTTCATGAGTTTTGAGCAGCCCATAGATCTCATCAATATCAGTATCAGCCAGATCATAGTTGTCTCTAATAGTGGTTGTTTTGACATCCCACTTTTCAGGTAGAGAAAGAAGAAACTTGAGATTTGAATCTTCTAGATCATATTCTTTATTAACCAGTGACAGATCATTAAGGAGCTTACACAATCTGTCAAAGATTTCTGTCATTGATTCTTCAGATTTAGCCTCAAAGTGTTCATACTCCTGTGTGAGTATGTTCCTTCTATTCTTCTTAATTTCAGCAGTTCCCTGACATCTAACCTGTTAGATATAATTGATGTGATTTAATGTCAGTGTTTAAGTGTTACAGGTAAAGAGAGTTTAACTTGTTATTGAAAGCAGTTGTAACAGAGTTTGAGTATACGCTGATTGCTGGAAGCGCAAACGCTGACAGAGGAAAGCGTAAACACTGATAGCTGAATACATGGAAGCGCAAACACTGTTAGCATGGAGAGAACAGAGTTTGCTAAAGTCTGTCTACTGGGAGCGTCTACAAGTCAACAGAGTTTGAAGATTAATTTAATATTAATATGGAAGCGATATCTTTGAAGATTGGATAGCTATCAAAGAGATTGAGTTGACTTAGAAGACGTGTAGCAATCGTAATTGATATCAATTGTATAGCTTAATTTTAGGAGAATCAATTTACGATTGTACGTAGCTGTATATCTTATAAATACAGTTAGGTTAACCCTAGAAGGGTATCCATCGTGAACGAATAACATTCTTGTAACCTAAGCAGCTCTCTGTGATACTTTACATCACCGAGAGAGGAATTATCTATTCTAAACAGTTTTAAGAGTTAAAACGTGTGTTCTTGTTACTTATTCATACAGTACTTGATTATATATTGTGTATTCGACCTAACAAGTGGTATCAGAGCCAAATCTGTTACTTTATTACAGTTAAAGATCCAAACGCAATAGTAATCAATGGCAGAGATACCTCCACCATCTGAGAAAGCTCCTACTACTGTTAGTAGGTATGAAACAATTAGGGTTCCTATACTAAGGCCATTAGAGTATGCAATTTGGAAGGTGAAGATGACCATGTTTCTGGAGGCTACAGATCCAGAATATCTGGACAGAATTTATGAAGGTCCTCACAAACCTACAAAGTTATCTACTGCTGCTGCCGGTGAGGAATCAAAAGTTATTCCAAAAGAGAAGAAAGATCTAACTGCTGAGGATCTTTCATCTATTGCAAAGGATGCAAAGGTAAGGCATTTACTTCACAGTGCGTTAGACAATGTTATGTCTAATAAAGTGATAAACTGCACAACTGCAAAGGAGATATGGGATGCACTTGAGGTTAGATGTCAAGGAACTCCTGCAATTAAGAACAACAGAAGGAACATACTCACTCAGGAGTATGAGCATTTTGAGGCAAAATCTGATGAAACCATGACAGAAACATTTGACAGATTCTGTAAACTGCTCAATGATTTGTCATTGGTGGACAAAGAGTATGATTTAGAAGATTCAAATCTCAAGTTTCTTCTCTCTTTACCTGAAAAGTGGGATGTGAAAACAACCACTATAAGAGATAATTATGAACTTGGTGAAACAGAAATTGATGAAATTTATGGACTACTCAAAACCCATGAATTGGAATTGGAGCAGAGAAACAAAAGATCTAGTAGAAAGTCAAAGTCTGTTGCTCTTAAGGCTGAGGAGAAACCATCAAAGAAGGAAGCATCAAGGAGAAAGGCAAAAGGAAAAGCTTTAGTCATTCATTCAGAGAATGAGTCATCAAACACTGATGTTGACTCAAACACAGATGAATCATCTGATTCTGAAGATGATGAGGAGATGATGCAAATGGCTGCATTGATGGTAAAGACCTTCAAGAAGATGGGATACAAGAACTTCAAGAAGGGAAAGAGATTCTCCAAGGACTACTCAAAGTTTGACAAGAAGAATTTCAAGAAATCTGAGGGAAAGGATTTCAAATCTGGTAAGAAAGATAAGTCTGAGATTCAATGCTACAAGTGTAAGGAGATGGGTCACTATGCTCCTGAGTGCAAGAAGGGTAAAACTGAAAAGGCACTCTACACCAAAGGCAGAGATTGGGCAGACACTTCAGATTCAGATGAGGAAGTCAACTATGCTCTCATGGCTACTACTAAGACTGAAAATGATGATCTCAAGGTACCTCCAACTACCTATGCTTATAACACAGATGATATAACTGAATTGAGAATTTATCTTAAAGCATTGCATATCAGTTATAGGGATCAGACTTTAGAAAATGAGAGGATAAAGTCTGAGTGTTCTCAACTCAAAGAAAGAAATAAAATTGTTGAGGAACAGCTAGAGAACATGAATAAAATTCAAAAAGAGAGAGATGATGCAGTGTTTATTGAACAGGAGTTGCTAGGTAAGTATAAGCAACTAGAATCTGAATTGGAGGATACTAAACACATCATTAAAACTTGGACACACTCTGGTAAAGACACTCAAGAAGTGTTTCAGTCAGATACAGTAGGTCTAGGTTACTCTGTAGGAGATGAACTTAGATTTGAAAATCAGGTAAAGGTTAGACCACATTGTTCATCTGAGGGTAATGTCATGGGAACAGGTGGACCTAAGACTGAAGCACAGAAAAAGGCTGTTAAAGAGTCATATGCTAAAACTTTTGTTAAAGAGGCTAACATTGGTTTAATGACAGATAAACAACTCAAGCATAAGCTTAAGGAGATAAAATCTGTCAACAAACAGAGAATGCCTAAGAAAAACAGAAATGGTAAGGTAGGCATAACATCAGGAATAAAGCCAATGCTTGCTTCATTAGCTCCTAGGAAAACATGCTTTAACTGTGGTAGCACTAATCATCTTGCTAATTTCTGCAGTAAGAATAAAAACATTAATTCTTTGCCCTCTAAAACTGCAGTAAAGAGTGATTATGTGAGAACAAGACCACAGACTTTATGCAAACACTGTGGAAGTACTTGGCATTCTATTTACACTTGCAGAGATTATCATGCTATTTACTATAATTACTATGAACCCAAACCAAATTTGAAATGGGTTAAAGTAAACTCTGCAAATGTAAACTCTGAAAAAGTTAGCTTAAACTCTGTTAATATGAATTCCGCTGCAAAAGCTAACAGAATTAAGAAAGCCAAAGGATCCAAGCAAGTCTGGATCCTTAAAACTAATAATCAGTGATTGTTTGTGATTGCAGGGCACCAGGGTCAGTACCCTAGTCGTGGACAGTGGATGTTCAGGACACATGACTGGAAATAAAGCCCTGCTATCAGAGTATGAGGAGAAGGCTGACCCAGAAGTTTCCTATGGAGATGGCAACATAGGACATACACTGGGATATGGCAATATTAATCTTGGAAATGTCATCATCACAAATGTAGCTCTGGTTCCAGGACTCAAGCATGATTTGCTATCTGTGAGTCAAATCTGTGACAGAGGATATCATGTAGATTTTCAGCCTGAATATTGCCAAGTGATCAGTAAATCTACAGGGAAAGTTGCTCTAGTTGGAAACAGACACAACAACATCTATGAAATAAAATTGTCAACCAACACTGATGGCAAAGCAGTGTGTCTGTCTACAAGAATGTCAAGTGAAGAGAGTTGGAAATGGCACAAGAAACTCTCTCATTTGAACCTGAACAACATTAATGAGCTAATCAAGAATGATCTTGTAAGAGGTCTACCAAAGTCCTTGTTGAATGTAGAAGGACTGTGTGATTCTTGTCAAAAGGCTAAACAGAGAAAAGTCTCCTTCAAACGCAAATCTGAGTCTTCAATTGTTGATCCTTATCATCTACTACATGTTGATCTTTTTGGTCCAGTGAATGTGATGTCTCTTGGAAAGAAGAAATATGCATTAGTCATTGTTGATGAATATACCAGATTCACATGGGTATATTTTCTTGCAAAGAAGGATGAAACATCATTAACACTGACAGAACATATAATCCAACTGGACAAAGGGTCAGAGCATCAAGTGAAGATAATCAGAAGTGACAATGGAACTGAGTTCAGAAATTCATCTATGGAAGAATTTTGCAAGAGTAAAGGGATCAAGCAAGAGTTTTCTGCACCTGGCACTCCACAACAAAATGGTGTAGTGGAGAGGAAGAACAGAACTTTGATAGAAGCTGCCAGAACCATGCTAGATGAAGCAAAGTTGCCAACTTATTTCTGGGCAGAAGCAGTTCAAACTGCTTGTTTTACTCAAAATGCAACACTGATCAACAAGCATGGTAAAACACCATATGAAATGGTGAAGAAGAAGAAGCCAAATCTAAAATATTTTCATATTTTTGGATGCAAGTGCTTTGTGTTGAAGACTCATCCTGAACAGTTGACCAAATTTGACCTAAAGGCAGATGAAGGAATTTTTGTTGGCTATCCACTGTCAACAAAGGCATTCAGAGTTTATAATCTGAGAACCAGAGTGATCATGGAGTCTATTCATGTGTCATTTGATGACAAGAAAATAACTGGACTTGAAGATGTTAATGAGCATGATCAACTGCACTTTGAAAATGAAGATTTATTAAACTCGGATGATATAGATCTGACAAACACTATTGAGGTCAATTCTGAACCTCTACTGGTAAACACTGAAGAAACTTTTCAATCAGAAACAAGGGAAGAACCAGTTGAGGGGGAGCATGAAGAATCACATCAAAGTGATAATTCAAACACTGATAGTGACTCAATTGATAACTCTGAATCAAACACTGTTGATTCAAACTCTGAACATTCAAATTCTGAGCAGTCACATTCAGGGGGAGCATCAGAAAGTGAAGAAAGGCACCAAGAAAATCAGGAGAGCATGGATCAAGGGGGAGGATCACATGATGACAGAAGCAATCTGCCTTCTGCAAGAAAATGGACTAAGTCACATACACCTGATTTAATTATTGGTGATCCAGATGCAAGAGTAAGGACAAGAAGTGCAACAACAAATGAATGTCTGTTTCATGCATTCTTGTCACAAACTGAGCCAAAGAAAGTAGAAGAAGCTCTGAAAGATGCTGACTGGATAACAGCAATGCAAGAAGAGCTAAATGAATTTGAGAGAAATGAGGTGTGGACCCTTGTACCAAGGCCAAAGAACAGATCTATTGTTGGTACTAAATGGGTTTTCAGAAATAAAACTGACAGTGATTGTGTGATCACAAGGAACAAAGCAAGACTGGTAGCTAAAGGCTATTCACAGCAGGAAGGAATAGATTATGATGAGACTTTTGCACCAGTTGCCAGGTTGGAGGCAATAAGGATGTTTCTTGCCTATGCTTCTCACAAGAAATTCAAGGTTTTTCAAATGGATGTGAAAAGTGCTTTTCTGAATGGAAAACTTGAAGAAGAAGTATTTGTTGAACAACCACCTGGTTTTGTAGATCCAAAATATCCAGATCATGTCTACAGGTTAGACAAAGCACTCTATGGACTCAAACAGGCACCTAGGGCATGGTACGAAACACTTGCTAAATTTCTACTAGAAAGTGGGTTTCACAGAGGTACTATTGACAAAACTCTGTTTTACTTTCAATCTGGTAATGACCTGCTCTTAGTTCAGATATATGTAGATGATATCATTTTTGGATCTACTAATGATAAACTCTGTAAGAAATTTGCCAAGCTCATGCAGTCTAGATATCAAATGAGTATGATGGGAGAGTTAAGCTATTTTCTAGGCTTACAGGTGAAGCAAACAGATGATGGAATTTTCATTAATCAAGCAAAATATACCAAAAATCTTCTCAAGAAATTTGGTATGCTTGACTGTTCATCTGCAACAACTCCCATGGCAACTGCAACAAAACTGGACAAAGATACAGGTTCATCAGTGGATATGACAAGTTACAGAGGGATGATTGGTTCTCTACTCTATTTAACAGCTAGTAGACCTGATATCATGTATGCCACCTGTCTGTGTGCAAGGTTTCAGGCAGATCCAAGGGAACCACATTTAACAGCTGTGAAGAGGATTTTCAAATATCTCAAGGGAACTGTAACCTTAGGACTGTGGTACCCAAGAGAATCAGATTTTAAGCTACTTGGTTACTCTGATGCAGATTTTGCTGGCTGTAAGATTGACAGAAAAAGCACAAGTGGAAGTTGTCAATTTCTTGGTGACAGACTAGTGTCTTGGTACAGCAAGAAACAGAAGTCAATATCTACATCTACAGCTGAAGCAGAGTATATTGCTGCTGGTAGCTGTTGTGCACAGATTTTATGGATGAAGAATCAACTACTGGATTATGGGTTGAGGTATAGTAAAATACCTATTTTCTGTGATAATCAAAGTGCTATTGCAATGACAGGTAATCCAGTACAACACTCAATGACCAAGCACATCAGCATAAGGTATCACTTTATCAGAGAGCATGTAGAGGAAGGCAATATTGAGCTTCACTTTGTGCCTACAGATCAACAACTTGCAGATGTTTTCACAAAGCCTCTAAGTGAAGCAACATTTACAAGACTGGTCAATGAACTAGGGATGGTATCTGGTTTTGACTAAACATGTTGGTTAGACTCAAACTCTTTCAAATAAAATGTGTTGCTCATATCTCTGTAAATTGCTAAAGTGCTATGTGAACCTTATTAATTAAATTCTGTCAGCATGATTGTTGGTCATACACTGTTAATACGTTTGTTAAACTCTGTGAATTCTGAGTTGATTTTTGTCTGAATGAAAATACCGATGAAGAAAAATGTATAGAGCATGATTTTCAGTGAAAAAAAAAATCAAGATTCTTTTTGAGTCACTGTAATCTAATCAGAAACTGCACAGTAAGTTAACACAGCATGATACTGTTTCATATTTAGAGCATCTCTTAGTTTATTTGATCCTAAACTCTGAATCTATGAATACTGCATGCATTGCCTCTCATGAATAACTCTGATATTGATGAACTCTAAACTCTGATTAGTGACACTCTGTTTTCAAGTCATACTTGATTCTTGATGATTCTTTGTTTGCACTTGTGAAAATTTTAAAACTTGAGATGTGTCATTGTTTATTTTGGTGAGAAACAGTTCATGTCTGAACCCTGTGAGATTTTGAGCTGAATAAGTGATTGATACATTTTATATCAATCAGACTTTATTGTTGTGTGATGTTCATCAGTAAGTATGTTGCTCTAGAACTTGCATTAAACCATTTTGGGACTACATGATATATGTGTGCATGAAGATGATAAAGGCATTAGGATTAACCATCTTTCTTCAAACACTGTTCAAAACATCTTTGAACACTGATCACAAACACTGTTCATAAAACACTACCCTTAGTAAACCCCTTTGAGCCAAATTAACTGCTCATTTTTCTTGAATACTGAAGTATTAAGAGCAGTTATATTCGTTTGTTAAATCAAATTCAAGCAGGTGAGTATTTCTTAAGAAAAGATATCTTACTCAGTATATATATATATAAATAAAATAAAAAAAAACAAAAGGGGTATATATACTGATCATCTTGTACAAATATGTACTAATCATTTGACTGAATATTTTGATCAAATAAATTGTTCAGTTAGAAATTCTCATCTCTTCTCATCTGTTTGATTTCACTCAATTATAACCCTGAACAAAGTCCTTTTGATTTGTGCATAAATATAATCGAAGTGGTGTAGATTTGGTGGACATTCAAGCTTATGGTAGCATCTGCCTTTACTGAATGAATCTGAGAGTAAACACTTCACTTAAACACTTGTGTGATGTGAGAGTTTGTGAGACAATCCTTGACATGTAACTCACTGAATGATGCTTTGATGTTTATCTCTTGATATTTTTGTCTATAATGACTGTGTGCTTACTTGGATAATCATGAACATAAACTGGAACAGAGATATTCAGATTTCTGTAATTAAGGAACTACAGAGTTTAGCATTCATCATATACTCTGTGTTTAATATGAGAGTTTGTGCATTCAGTGTTTATTGTTTTGATTTATGGATTTTATGAAATATTAGATGCTATAAAAATTGATTTGGTAAACTCTGCTACTCACACACGAAAATCACGACTGTGCATTTTTGAAAGGGTTTTTGTGATAAAGATTGAGTATTGGACAAACACTGATTGATTGTGTTATGTACTCTAAGGTAAATTTTCATTAAGATAATTTGAAAATTTTGGAGTAAATGGAGTAAGTGACAACTGTTAATTGGTGTAATTAGTGGTAACGTGTCTTGATAAACGGAACGACAGCGGTAATAATGGCTTTTACTGCGCATGTATTAAGTGAACCGTTGCATGTGTGACACGTGTCCCACTCACTCATCAATGTGTCTCATTATTACACTTTTCAAGGGAACAGTTGTGTGTTTTCAAGTAAAATCGTTTGAGTTTAGTTTTTAATTAAAACTCAAA
Organism: Saposhnikovia divaricata; assembly: GCA_036435485.1. NCBI lineage: Eukaryota > Viridiplantae > Streptophyta > Magnoliopsida > Apiales > Apiaceae > Saposhnikovia > Saposhnikovia divaricata. The sequence continues at coordinate 201,038,325 of CM071594.1, forward strand.
TTACTTTTTCTCACAATCACTTTTACTCACTCGTATTCACTTTACCAAAACAGAAAACATCTTTGTTCTTCACTTTGGCATTTTCACAAACACCTTTCTTGCAAAACATTTTCACAGTTGCTTCTTGCTTATTTCTTGTTTCAATGGCAACTAAACCTTTCACTGTCTTTGGTCTACGTTTTGTGCCTAACAATTATGCAGCTTTACTTGAGAACGACCGGGCTCCAGAGGCGTTCCATCTAATGCAAAATTTTCTTCGAAATTCTGAGATTGGGCAAGCGCTGGTTGAACCGGCTACTCTATCTGCTTCCCAAGTTGTTAGTTTCTGGCAAAATTCAAGATATATAGAAGGAGGGGAGAGTGAAACTCCGTCTATCATCTTCTCTCATGAAGACCAAGAGTTTGTGATTACTCCACAAACTGTTCGTGATGTCATGGATTTCGACACACATACTTCATATGAAGTTGTCTCTGAGGAAAATCTGAGGGAAATGCTAACAGAGATTGGGTACATGGAATCACTTGCCAAGCTGGGCAGTGTGAAGAGGCCAAACTTGAGAAAAGAGTGGAATTTTTTCTTTGATTGTATCACCAGGACATTCCAAAAGAAGATCACCAACTGGGATGCTATTCCAATGGACAGTCTGCAAATTGGGTATTCTCTACTCTATGGCAGTAATTTTGATTTTGGTAGATATGTTTTAATGAATTTGGGTGATAAGTTGTCAGAGTCTACTACAGTTTACTTTGCTAGATTTTGTCAACTTCTGTTCAATGCATGTGTTTCTGGGTTAACTATTGATGAAGCTGATGAAATTCAACCTTTTCGAGTCACTAAGAGAATATTCTCTGATATGACTAACAAAGATGTTGGAAAAGACATACCTCCTTTAGTATTGCCACTTGCTTTACAGAACTTTGTCAATCAACCACAAGATTCTTCATCATCAAACCATGACTCACATCAACCAGAACCACAATCTATGCCTGAACCTTTAGCCACTGATCGTACAGAAAACATCCCATCTCAACCTACTCAATCACCTGAGCCGATACCAACAACCACTGATCAACCTATATCACCTCAAACACAAACAGAACCTCAAAAACAATCTGACCACATGACTACTGAACCAACAAACCCTGTCACTACCACTCATCCACAACCATCACAAAAGCCAAAAAGGAAGTTACATACTGCAATCAACACCAAACATTCTAGAAGATTCAAACAAAGGGCAAATATACAAAGGGCAAATAGACTTTCAACACCATTGGTTGAGGAAAGTTCTAGTGAAAGTTCTAGTGCAGAAGAAGAATTTGTTGTAGTACCTCAAGCTAAGAGGAGAAGGCTTATTTTAACTGATTCTGATGATGAGCATGTTGAAGAGGCTCAAGAGAAAATCTCTTTTGATATTCCTACTGGTGAGCCAGAGGTTATCATAGAACCTATAATACCAGAATCTGAAGTCAAGCTTTCTGAACCAGAAGTTGTTAAGGTTCAAGAACATGAAGCTGTTAGAGATGTTTTGTCTCCAATGGAAGAGTTTGCTGAAACTCCACTTTCTTTTAATCATGAAGCATCTACTCCACCACTCATGGAGGTTACACTTTCTATCGATACTGGTGTTGCTGATGGGCCTACTGTTGTTCTTGAAGACACTGTGGTTGCATCACACACTGAGTTGAACTCTGATGCTAATCATGTTTCTGCTCATAATGAGGAGGTTGATAAACCAGAAAAGGTTCTTTCTTCAGAGCAAACTCTAGTTGATAAAGGAAAACAGGTTGCTCAAGAACCTATTTCTGCTCAAGAACCTATTGCTTCTGTTGCCTCTACTAGTGAGTCAATCAGTGATTCAGTTGAAGCTAAGAGTACAGGAGTTGCACAACCACAAAATCAGACTGATGGTCAGAAAACAGGAGAAAAACCAGATTTTGCTGGCCCTTCTAATAATGAAATTGATGCTGGTTATTTGGCCAAGCAAACTGCTGATTGGTACAAGTCAGAGTGTATTTTTCCTCCTGGAAGGGCAGAAAAGTTTCTTGAAGTCAATTCTAAGAAGATTAAAAATCCAGAAATTTTCACTTGTTTGCAAGGCACAGTGATTCAAATCAAAACTTTGAATAATAGATTTGATGATACTCAGAAATCTATTGTTGATCTTCGAACAGAAGTTGCTACTCATGAAGAGAAAGCTCAACTAGCTAATGCTAAGCTCTTTCAACAATTTGCCAAAGCTCAAGCAAATATAAATGACAGACTGAGCATAGTTGAAAAGAATCAGATTTTACTAAATGAGAAGGTTGATTCAATTGCAAACTCTCTTGAATTAATCACCTCAATTCTGATTCAAGATGATGATGATGATGTCAAAAAGGGGGAGAGAATTGCTAAAACCAAGTGTAAGCAAACTCAAACTCTGCCAAAGAAAGATCATCTTGATGATGAAGGTACCAATGCTGAGAAGGGCTTAAGAAATGCAAATTCTAGACAAGGACATGGGAGGTCTACAAGGTCAAAGCCTAACTTGGTGATAGATACAAATGCTCAGAGTACTTCTGGTTCAAAGCCAAAGGATTTGTCATTCTCTGACAATCCACAAACAGATGAAGAATTGGCTGCGAAACTAATTCGTGAAGAGAATGCGAAACTATTTCGTGAAGAGAATGCTGAAGCTACACTTGAGGATATTCAAGCTGAAGAAAAGCTGTTGCAGAAAGAGCATTTAAAAGCTCAAAAGTCCAAGAAAGTGAATAAAGTTGTTAAAGCTTCAAAGTCTTCAAGGCATGAAATGAAAGGAATTGAGATCAAAGAGAGATTATCTGGTATTCAAGAAGAAGAAGAAGAAGAAGAGGATAAAGGAAAGCTGATTAGAAAGTCTTCTATTGATGCCAAGCTGAAGTTAAAAGGAGTGATGGGTGAAGAGAGCAAGAATAAAATGATAATTACAACCTCTGTTGGTACACATGTTGTACAGAAGAATAAAGACACAACCTCTGTTGCGACACAAGTTGTGACTACACCAATACTGTCTTCTCAGTTGAAATCAAAATTTCGGAAAGGTGCTCTTCATGATTCGAGTCTTGCAGCTACAGCTCCAGCTACAGCTTCAATGGATTTTACTGATGGTAGAGCTTTATCTGGTAAAATTGCATATAACAAAGGAGGCATTGGCTCACATAGAGATAAAAGACAGAATGTTGCTCCAAGAGATCCTTCTTCATTGTCTGTTCCAGGTCGTGGTGTCACTCAAGAGAGTTTAGACAGACTGGAGTCAGTACAGCTTGTTCATCAGAAAAGTTTAGGGAAGGATTTCTTGTTATACTTCATGGCTGATGGAACGGTGTTCAAGATTGCTGAGAATGATATTGATTTAAAATTCTGGGAAGAACTAGAGTATGTTCTGTACATTTTCAGAGTAAGAAATCAAAGAGCTCAATCAGTTGCAAATGTGCTCAGACAAAAGATGATACAGAGTCTTGCAAATAGACATATGAAATACAGTAAGTATGTTCCAAAGTATAGAGACTGGAATGGGAATTTGATTGAAATGCAGAAGGGAACTACAAAGCTGAAGACTGATCTTGGGGTTACTGTTCTAGATTTTAATGTAAAGTCTGAAGAAATGAAGTTTATCAGATTGGGAAATGAAATGAGAAGAAACAAGATCTATGATCTCAGAGCTGCTATTTTTCAAACTGATGAGAATGATCCAGATTTAAGAGAGATCAAGGTAGCTATGGAGATTGAACTTGAGAATGCTGAGAGGAGGTTGTTGATTGATTATCTCAGAACAACTCCAGATCTTGAGGAGGTTAGGTAGACAGAATCTGTAAGTAATTCAAATTTTCTGTAAATTTTGCTAAGTCAAGTTTAAACTTTGATTATATGTTAAACACTGTGTTTTTATTTGTTAGTTTTGACATCATCAATTATTATGAACTTGTACATTTTTCTAATGAACAAGTTGGGGGAGATTGTTAGATATAATTGATGTGATTTAATGTCAGTGTTTAAGTGTTACAGGTAAAGAGAGTTTAACTTGTTATTGAAAGCAGTTGTAACAGAGTTTGAGTATACGCTGATTGCTGAAGCGCAAACGCTGACAGAGGAAAGCGTAAACACTGATAGCTGAATACATGGAAGCGCAAACACTGTTAGCATGGAGAGAACAGAGTTTGCTAAAGTCTGTCTACTGGGAGCGTCTACAAGTCAACAGAGTTTGAAGATTAATTTAATATTAATATGGAAGCGATATCTTTGAAGATTGGATAGCTATCAAAGAGATTGAGTTGACTTAGAAGACGTGTAGCAATCGTAATTGATATCAATTGTATAGCTTAATTTTAGGAGAATCAATTTACGATTGTACGTAGCTGTATATCTTATAAATACAGTTAGGTTAACCCTAGAAGGGTATCCATCGTGAACGAATAACATTCTTGTAACCTAAGCAGCTCTCTGTGATACTTTACATCACCGAGAGAGGAATTATCTATTCTAAACAGTTTTAAGAGTTAAAACGTGTGTTCTTGTTACTTATTCATACAGTACTTGATTATATATTGTGTATTCGACCTAACATAACCTCTAGAGCATCCCAAATCTCTTTTGCAGTTTTACAATTGATCACTTTGTTAGACATAACATTATCCAAAGAACTATGAAGGAGATGTCTAACCTTTGCATCCTTTCCAATGGATGAAATATCCTCAGGAGTCAAATCTTTCTTCTCCTTTGGAATAGATTTAGCTTCCTGTCCAGCAGCAAAAACAGATAATTTTGTAGGCTTATGAGGGCCTTCATAAATTCTGTCAAGATATTCTGGATCTGTAGCTTCCAGAAACATAGCCATTTTCACCTTCCAGGTTGAGTATTCTGCTGGCTAAAGAATAGGAACCCTGATTGTTTCATATCGACTCACAGTTGCAGGTTGAGCCTTCTCAGCACTAGAGCCTGATGTAGGAGGAGGAATTTCTGCCACTGATTATAGTTGTGTGTGTGTATGGATCTTAAACTGTATTAAATTAACAGATCAAGCTCTGATACCAATTTTTAGGCCGAATACACACTTATAATCAACTAATTATGAGAGAATAACAATAAGTTCTTTTTTAAAAAACTTTAAAAACTGTTTGAATTAACTTCTCTTTCAGTGATGTAAATTATCACAGAGAGCTGCTTAGGTTACAATGAAAGATATTGTATTACATGATCGATACCCTTCTAGGGTTAACCTAACTGTATTTATAAAATATACAACTGCTATACAATCGATAATTGATACTCCTATAAATTAGCTATACAATTGATATCAATTACGATTGCTACTCGTCTCCTTAGTCCACTCAATCTCTTTGACAGCTATCCAATATTCAAAGATATTGCTTCCATAATAAATCCTCAAACACCGTTGACCAGTAGACGTTGCCTCCAGACAGAGTTTAACAAACTCTGTCGAGCTTCCATCTGTCAGCGTATAACAAACTCTGTTCAGCTTCTATCTGTCAGAGTTTAACTAAACTCTGACTGCTTCCTGTTTAAACTCTGTTTTTCCCTGCAAAACTTAAACACTGATATTAACCATATCAATTATATTTAACATCTAAGCCAAGGAAACATAGGGCTATAAGACCACCAAGAAAGCACAGAGACAACAGGACTGTTGACGCTCCTAGGCCAAAGAGAGCTAGAAAGGAAAGAGCAAACAGACCTCCATCTCCATCTACTCTAGATGATTCTATTTCAGAAGAAGAAAGAACAGAAATGCTTCAAGTTAAAAGGAGGAGACTGATTATGGATGAGTCTGATGAAGAAGTGAATCTTGAAGCTCCAGAGGATATCTCTAAGGAGACTCCTGCTGTTGAGATAGCTATTAACTCATAACCTACTATAGCAGAACCTGAACTCAGAGTTGATACACCAGTATTGATGAGGTTCCAGTTGAAAATGATGATAGAACTGAGTTACCTGCAATGGAAGAGTTTGATGAAAATTTCATGTCATTCTTTGTTGAAGTTGAAGATCCTATTACAACACCCATGGCTGCAAACTCTGCTGAAACTGGTGTTGCTGATCAACCTACTGTGGTGCTAGAAGAAACAGAGGTTGCATCTCACACAGAGTTATTCTCTGATGCACATCAAATCTCAGACCATGGTAAGGAAATTGATCAGCCTGCTAAATATGTTTCCTTAGATATTGGCAAGATAAACTCTACTAATCCAGAAAAACAGATTGCTCAAGAAGAACCTATTCCTGAATTTAATGAAGAAACTGCCTCAGTTGCAGATGCTGATGATTCTGAAAATGATCCTTCTAAAGAAGTGAGTGCAGAAGCTGGATCTGCTCCAAATGTTGAAGTTCAAACTGATGGACTGAAAACAGGGGAGAAGACAGACTTTGTTGGACCTTCGGCAAGGGAAATTGAAAATGATTACATGGCAAAACAAACTGCAGAATGGTAAAAGGAAGATTGCATATTTCCTACTGGAAGAGCAGCTAATTTTCTCAGGGATAATTCTAAGAAGATTTCAAATCCAGACATTCTGACATGCTTGCAAGGCACAGTGATTCAGGTTAAGGCCTTGAATCACAAATTTAATGAAAATCAGAAGTCCATTATAGATCTGAGAAATGAAGTTGTAAGTAGAGAGATGAGTCTACAGAGAGACAACAATAAAATGTTTCAAACTTTCTCAAAAGCTCAAGAGACTGTACTTCAGAGATTGGGCAAAGTTGAAGAAAATCAGACTTTGTTGGCTGACAAGATTGAATCCATTGCCAATTCTCTCGAGTTAATTACTTCCATCTTGATCCCTGATGATGTCAAAAAGGGGGAGAGAGTTGCTAGATCCAAGTGTAAGCAGCAGCCTCAAACTCAGTCAAAGAAAGATGATCTTGATGATGAAGGAACTAATCCAGAGAGAAGGTTAAGATCAAGGTCTGATGTTCACTTAAAAGCTGGCAAGTCTACAAAATCAAGTATAGCACTGGATACAAATGTACAGAGTACTTCAAGGCAAAGGGATTTGTTATTCTCTGACAATCCACAAACTGATGAAGAGCTTGCTACTAAGATTTTCTTAGAAGAGAATGCTGAGGGAGCTACCTTAGAAGATATTCATGCTGAAGAATTACTCTTGCAAGAAGAGCATTTGAAAGATATGAAATCTGGAAAGGCCAAGAAAAATGCTAAAGCCCCAAGGCCTGTTCAAAAAGGGATAGTGATTAAAGAAAATCTTGCTGGTAGTCAAGAAGAAGAAGAAGAAGGAAAGTTGATAAGAAAATCATCACTTGATCCCAGGTTGAAGCTTAAAGGTATAATGGGTCAAGAAGACAAAGGGAAAAGGGTAGATACAACCTCTGTTGCTACACATGTTGTAAGTGAATCCCTACCTGTTCAAAATAATCAATTGTCTGTTCAAATGCAAAGATTTTTCTCCAAGCCTACAATTCCTGTTCAAGCTCAGAAGAAAGGAGTTGGTACTTTTCAGCATGATAGAGGTTTCTTAGGAAAACCTCCTGGTAAGAACACATCTGGTTTAGGTTCTCACAAAGATGTCAGAATAAGCAACAGTCCTAGAAATCCTTCATCACTTATTTCTCCTGGAGCTGGTATAATTCAAGAAAATTTAGACAAACTAGAGTCAGTTCAGCTGGTTCGTCAAAAGAGTTTGGATAAATATTTCTTACTGTACTTCATGGAAGATGGAACAGTGTATAGGGTTAATTAAGATGACATTAAGCTGAAGCTATGTGAAGAACTTCAATATGTTCTGTACTTATTCAGAGTTACAAATCGAAGAACAGCACTTATTGCTGATTCTATAAGAGAATATATGAGGAAAGCCAAAGTACTTACTGGTTCAAAGTCTACAGAAGAGTATGTTCCTAAGTACAGAGACTATCATGGAAATCTTGTTGAAATGAAGAGGAATAGTGCTCGACTGAAGACTGACTTGGGTATAACTGTGCTGGAATTCAATTCTGAATCAGAGAAAGTATATTTTATCAGGCTTGGAAATGAAATGAGGAAAAACAAAATTTATTCTCTGAGAGCTGCCATTTATCAAACTGGAGAAGATGATCCTAAATTGAAAGAGATCAAGGAGATAATGCAGAGAGAGCTGGAGAATGCAGAAAGAAGACTGCTTATAGACTACCTTAGAACAACACCAGATATTGAGGAGGTTAGGTAGAAAAAGTCTGTAAGTAATTCTTATTTTCTGTAAATTTTGTTAAGTCAAGATTAAACTTTGCTTATTTGAATAAACACTGTGTTTGTATAAAATTGTTTTGACATCATCAATTACTGTTAACTTGTGCATTTTTACTAATGAACAAGTTGGGGGAGATTGTTAAATATAATTGATATGGTTAATATCAGTGTATAAGTTTTACAGGGAAAAACAGAGTTTAACTTTAAACTGGAAGAAGTCAGAGTTTAGTTAAACTCTGACAGTTGGAAGCTCGACAGAGTTTGCTATACGCTGACAAGAGGAAGCAGCTAAACTCTGTTGAACAGAAGCGTTTGCTGGTCAGTAACAGAATTATTGTAGATAATTATGGAAGTGATATCTTTGAAGATCGGATAGCTATCAAAGGAAGTCGTGATGACTAGAAAGACGTGTAGCAATCATAATTGATAATATTTGTATAGCTAATTTATAGGAGTATCAATTATCGATTGTACGTAGCTGTATATCTTTATAAATACAGTTAGGTTAACCCTAGAAGGGTATCGATCGTGTAACACAATATCTTTTCATTGTAACCTAAGCAGCTCTCTGTGATATTTTACATCACTGAGAGAGGAGTTAATTCCAAATAGTTTTTTTTAAGAACTTATTGTTATTCTCTCATACTTAGTTGATTATAATTGTGTATTCGGCCTAACATATATGTATGAATGCTAGCATCATAGTGGGTTATTGAGTCAACCCTGGCAACATAGTGCCTAAAATATTCTCGTGCCCATATAACGGTACACGAGTCTCTCTTTCTCTATCATGGGCCTCTTTCCCAAAATTGACCAGTAGAGTATAAAATTCCCGAACATTTAATGAACTGATATTTTGAGGTAAACTTCACAGGGAAATACTAGTTTGATCTGGCGGACTGCCGGTTTTACTCAATTGTGCCACCAATCTGAACAATGGACTGATGTAAACTCCCAATAAACATTTTTTATTGGTTGACACGAACAAAATGCCAACCTCTCACAAGAAAGGCAACTATCTCAAAATAATGAGAATAGTCTAAAAATGAAATATTTTGAGTCGTACTGGACAAATAGTACCACTCGAATATTTATAATACTTATAATTGATGAATGTTAAATAGAATGTTTTTCACTTGAGCAACGAGTAAATACTCTAACGATCCTAATTTTTATAACGTTTATTTGTTGATTCGAAAAAAATTGAATCAACTAGAGATAGTCAATAAATATTGTCGAATTTGTATGATAAATTCGACTGAAAATAATAAATTTAACTATCTCGAACAATGAGATTAGTTTAACTGAATTAAAATAAATAGTTGTCTCGAAATAATGAGATCGACCCGATACAACGAAGTTGCTTCTACGCTAATAGGGAATACTATTCACAAGTAAACTAATTTAACAGGAAAATAATATTTAACGAGAAAATAATAGTCAAAATGAAATTATTGCATCATAAGGAGCAACAAAAAAATCTCATAATTGATAGCTCGAAAATAAATATGAAATGAAATAATAAGAATAGAAATACGAAATTTCCGAGATTTAGGGTAGGAATGAACTTGCCTCTGTTTACACTAATACACGCAAGCGCACGTAGTCACAAGTAATATAATTAAAGTTCGTTCCACAGAGATCTGGTTAAGTTTAATCAGTAAATATGCCTATGCAACAATGTTTGGTTTTAATCCACTACTAAGACAAATAACAATTTTGGTATTGATTAACTAAATTAACTAGGATGCAATTATTAAACTAAGAATTAAATTAACTAATGAGATTAAATTCGAATTACTAATATGAGAATAAACATGGGATCCCAACTTCATTAAATACTTCCCTTAGATCTGACGTCTTTAATCTCTATATGCAATGGTTTTGATATCTGATCGGATAACACGAAACAAGTATACGCTACCTGTCAGCATACGCATACCAAACTAAACATACATCCACAAAACAGATAGAAGATGAATAGACACCAATTATTCTTAGACCCTATATGTCTATAGAATTTGAAAACATAACGGTTGAAGAACAGGTTATCCATTAAGATCACATAGGGTAGTATAAGTATTTTCATCTCACACCACGAATCATATTGATAAACAATTATGAACCTATGCTAGCATGGCAAGTTCTAAATCTCAAGATCCACTTTCACTTCACAAGAGATTAATAATTCAATTTAGATGTTAGCTACGCATCTAAAAGCATTAAGTTTAACCATACGAGGATATCAATTTCACATCACACACAGATCTTTACAGCATCAAGATACTAAGTTCCATAAATAACTCCGTTAGAATCCCATGACAACGATTAGCCCATAATTGAACTCTTCATCGTCATGGGATTTGATGAAAACATGATAATTAACAAGATATAAAAGAAAGAAGCAATAATATTAATAAAAACAAGAGTTGAGAAAACAAATCTATAATCCAAAGTATACAAAAGATGAAGTAGATCTAGATCTTTGCTTGTCACCGAGCTTGAATCCTTCTCCACTTTTCTCTCGTGCAGCTCTACGTTACAATAATAAAAATCTGATACAAATTACATGGTAGGATGTGTTTATATAAGCACTCCAAGTCTTGCCCAGCAAGAAAATACAAAAACAGAATTATAATAGAATTTCTGCAAGATACGTTTCCTAAATTGATTCTGTTTTTAAGGAAAATTCGTGGCTGACTTTTCTTCAGATTTTCTGGAACGTTCCAAACATAATTGGACCTCTGGACCACCTTAGAATGATAGAGAATCTCGTTATCTTCGCATGGACTGCTTACGGGCCTCAAACGGACTTCTAGAACTCAAGATATGGCCAAAACAGTGTAAACTGCACAACCCTTCTCAAAAATCCGAATTTTAAACAATTAATTCCCCAAAAATTATAGAAGCATCCACCTTAGTCAACATTCTCGTAATTCTGCACAACTAAGCAAAACACATTAAAACTACAACAACTTGAGTCCAAGACAATCAATTTAAGCCGAAATTAAGCGATCCAAGTGGATATAAAATCCACTTATCACACCCCCAAACTTAAACCGATGCTTGTCCTCAAGCATAAACAATTACAACTAACTAACTAGCTAGTACCACTTCCGTAGGTGATCACGGTTGCATTTGGAATATGCAACAAGCCCTTTAAACCCCTAGGCAGCCCCAGTGGACGAGTAAGGTCTCGTGAGGGCCTATAGCGAATGTACCCACAAAATCCATTTAACCTAATGCAATGCAATGCATGAATGCAACTAGAATGAAAAATGCAACGATCCCCTTCAAACTAACCAAAACCAACTAGCAAGCAAATATCTTAGAGAATGCAAATAAATCCAAATAGAGCTCGACCAAGTTCCCGTATACTAACAATACATGAACGGAAACATGCGTGTGTGCAATGCTCATCAGAAATACTCCCAAAACTAGGTCAAAAATCATACATGCTCTTCGTCAAGACAATCACAGGTTTATAAATAGAATAGACTGTAAACACTTCATTACCTAAGAACACCTCCATCCTTATCCAAGGTAGACAGAAATTCATGCTTTATTACTAACTACTACGACACATATATACAATCATGCTTATTTAACCGTGCAATGGATGAGACCCCGAAAGGCTTATACAATAATACCCATGTAGCGAGCGTTGGGTTAGTGGATCCCAGACTATAAAAGCCTTAGGTCACTAGGCACTAAGTCCCCGCGAACTTAATTGCTCGAGTATTAAAGAGCTCACCCTGGTTAATTTTGCATATAAACAATTGACACTTTTGACTCTTTTTTTTTCCTTCTTTTTTTTCCTTCTTTTTTTTCTGCTTTTTTTTCTTTTTTTTTTCCTATGCAATCTGGAATGAGAATTCTCAATTCCAACCCTAGACTACTCATATAAATATGAGCCGGCTACTAGCCATTTGACGCCTAGCCATTATTCACAATTATTTACAATTAAGCATGAAATTCCTGGTTTCCCCCAAACTTAGACTTTAGTGATCCTACGCCATCAAGGGAATAACAAAAATTCTAAATATAATCAAGTGATTAAATCTCAAAACATCCAAACAAGCATGACCTCAACCTAGCCCAAAAGCACCCAATGAGACTGTGAAAAGATTTTTTTCCGAAACACATAAGTCAATTTCATAGAACTATAAATCAACCCTCTATTCATCATTACCACACTCAATTAGACACCTACCTACCAATCAGAATTAGCTCGTCTTAAGGGATCATGAAATATGCATGCTATGCAAATGCAACTAATAAGAACTCACATGGTATACGAAAAATAAAAACAGAATGTCCTATATGAAACAACATAATTAATACGAACATAACATGAATGAATTACTACTAAGCATGCAAAACATGATATCCTACATGAACACATAATACAACAACAACTACTAATCCCTCAAACCACCCCCAAACTTAAAATATTCAATGTCAGCATTGAATGGAAGTAAATACGATGGATAGCAGAAAACATACCTACTCGTCGCCATCGTCATCCTCGTCACTCTCCTCACCCTCGTTAGATGAATCAAGTGGAGGATACGGAGTCCGAGCTCCAAATAGAGGCCACTGAACAGCAGTACCTAGCGACTGAAAAGCTGCATCCAAAGCTACGGCCATGTCCTCGGAATACTGGCGACTGCTAACATACATAGCATCCAACCGCCTAGTCATTCGACGAAAATAAATATCAAAGACTCACATATCCACCATACGCCGCTGAGGTTCTACAATCGCCACTCCCGGTGCCCTAGGAACATGTGGCGGAGCGCCCGCTCCCTGACCACCAGCATCACCAACTATAAAGCCTAGACCCCTAAGATGAGGAATGCCGCCAGACCACTCCCCCATCCGGTCAATAGTAACATCATTAATGGAAGACATATGTTTAAATCAGACTAGCAGACTAGGACCGCGCATCTTGTGCCAGCGCGCAAGCAGCGCCTTGTCACGCAGATCGTGACTGCGCAACTAGCGCCGCAGCGCCAACAGCCCTGTAACGCAGCTTGGACCCGCGCAACAAGCGCCAGCGCGCAAGCAGCGCTCCTTTCTCCTGCATTCGTGCGTTTTTTGCCTTTAAACCTCAATTTTTTCACTCCTTTTACCTATTTTCTTATTCTATATCCTAATGCAACTCCAATTCTTAACACTATCATCTCCAAATCGTATTCTACCTTAAATTCAATCCTAAACAAACCCCAATCCTATACTACATCTAATTTCATATCCATTACTTACATCTCCTACATATACATACACCCATACATACACAAACACTTCTATATAACCCAAACTTCTCAACTTTAATCCATTCATAGTGCAAAAGGGGAATCAAATTCGAAGTTTTGGGGACTAATCTAGCAATTTCACATCTTTGATTCAATTGAGTAATATTTTCTCTCATCTTTTATTTGAATTTGTGAATTTTGCAAATTAGGGTTCTTGAAGTGTGTAATTTGGGGGGTCTTTGTTTGGTGAATTGTTTGGAGATTGTTGTTCTTTGCTTGATATTTGTTGATTATGGCTCCTAAGAGACCACGTTTAGTGGGTAGTAGTAGTAGTGCTCGTCCATCTTTGGATGAGAATGATGTTGTGGGAGATGGAGTGGAAAAATTTGTGAATGAGGATGCCAAAGCGGAGTATGGTAGGTTAGTTGCCAAGGGGGTTATTCAGGAAAGGAGGCTTGTGCCACGTAATAATGCGGAGATGGTGACTATGATTAGTGAGCGGGGTTGGACTTTCTTTTGTGAGTTTGCTAATGATGCCCCATTGAATGTGGTTAGGGAGTTTTATGCTAATGCTTCGATAGCAAGGAATAACTCCACGATTGTTAGGGGCCAGAAGGTGGATTATTCACCTCGTGCGATTCGTACTTTGATTAGGCAACCGCCTAAACATAGAGGTGCTATGGATTGGGGGAAAAAGACTAGGGATGATGTTGTTCTTGACGCTATCATTGGTGAGCTATGTATTCCGGGTACGGAGTGGAAGTGTAGTATGGGTACAACCGAGAAGAGGACTTTTCCGGCGGCGTCGTTGTCTAAGTTCGCACGGGCATGGTTCTACTTCATCAGTTCTAATATCCTTCCATCATCCTATATGACCGATGTTACTGTTGAGAGAGCTATTCTGCTATGGGGTATTCTCAGAGGTGAGTATGTTGACCTTGGGTACCTTATTAATCAAGCTATTCTTCGGTATTTGGGAAGTAATTCGTCAGCTAGTATTCCTTATGCTTCTATCATTGCGTACTTGTGCGATGCTTCGAAAGTGAAATGGTATAAAGGTGAGCCGGTGCATAAACCTATGTCTTCCATTAATGATGTTACTATTGACCAGATGGGGGAGTGGTCTGGCGGCATTCCTCATCTTAGGGGTCTAGGCATTATAGTTGGTGATGCTGGTGGTCAGGGAGCGGGCGCTCTGCCACATGTTCCTAGTGCACCGGGAGTGGCGATGGCAGAACCTCAGCAGCGTATGGTGGATATGTGAGTCTTTGATACTTATTTTCGTCGAATGACTAGGCGGTTGGATGCTATGTATGTTAGCAGTCGCCAGTATTCCGAGGACATGGCCGTAGCTTTGGATGCAGCTTTTCAGTCGCCAGGTACTGCTGTTCAGTGGCCTCTATTTGGAGCTCGGACTCTGTATCCTCCACTTGATTCATCTAACGAGGGTGAGGAGAGTGACGAGGATGACGATGGCGACGAGTAGGTATGTTTTCTGCTATCCCTCGTATTTACTTCCATTCAATGCGGACATTGAATATTTTAAGTTTGGGGGTGGTTTGAGGGATTAGTAGTTGTTGTTGTATTATGTGTTCATGTAGGATATCATGTTTTGCATATTAGTAGTAGTAATTCATGCATATATGTTTGTATTAATTATGTTTGTTTCATATAGGACATTCTGGTTTTATTTTTCGTATACCATGTGAGTTCATATTAGTTGCATTTCGTGGCATGCATATTTCATGATCCCTTAGAACGAGCTAGTTCTGATTGGTAGGTAGGTGTCTAATTAAGTGTGGTAATGATGAATAGAGGGTTGATTTATAGTTTCTATGAAATTGACTTATGTGTTTCGGAAACAAAATCTTTTCACAGTCTCATTGGGTGCTTTTGGGCTAGGTTGAGGTCATGCTTGTTTGGATGTTTTGAGATTTAATCACTTGATTATATTTAGAATTTTCGTTATTCCCTTGATGGCGTAGGATCACTAAAGTCTAAGTTTGGGGGAAACCAGGAATTTCATGCTTAATTGTAAATAATTGTGAATAATGGCTAGGCGTCAAATGGCTAGTAGCCGGCTCATATTTATATGAGTACTCTAGGGTTGGAATTGAGAATTCTCATTCCAGATTGCATAGAAAAAAAAGAAAAAAAAATAATAGAAAGAAAAAAACAAAAAAAAGTCAAAAGTTTCAATTGTTTATATGCAAAATTAACCAGGGTGAGCTCTTTAATACTCGAGCTATTAAGTTCGCGGGGACTTTGTGCCTAGTGACCTAAGGTTTTTATGGTCTGGGATCCACTAACCCAACGCTTGCTACATGGGTATTATTGTATAAGCCTTTCGGGGTCTCATCCATTGCACGGTTAAATAAGCATGATTGTATATATGTGTCGTAGTAGTAGTAATAAAACATGAATTTCTGTCTACCTTGGATAAGGATGGAGGTGTTCCTAGGTTATGAAGTGTTTATAGTCTATTCTATTTATAAACCTGTGATTGTCTTGACGAAGAGCATGTATGATCTTTGACCTAGTTTTGGGAGTATTTCTGATGAGCATTGCACACACGCACGTTTCTGTTCATGTATTGTTAGTATACGGGAACTTGGTCGAGCTCTATTTGGATTTAGTTGCATTCTCTAAGATATTTGCTTGCTAGTTGGTTTTGGTTAGTTTGAAGGGGATCGTTGCATTTTTCATATTAGTTGCATTCATGCATTGCATTGCATTAGGTTAAATGGATTTTGTGGGTTCATTCGCTACAGGCCCTCACGAGACCTTACTCGTCCACTGTGGCTGCCTAGGGGTTTAAAGGGCTTGTTGCATATGCCAAATGCAACCGTGATCACCTACGGAAGTGGTACTAGCTAGTTAGTTAGTTGTAATTGTTTATGCTTGAGGACAAGCATCGGTTTAAGTTTGGGGGTGTGATAAGTGGATTTTATATCCACTTGGATCGCTTAATTTCGGCTTAAATTGATTGTCTTGGACTCAAGTTGTTGTAGTTTTAATGTGTTTTGCTTAGTTGTGCAGAATTACGAGAATGTTGACTAAGGTGGATGCTTCTATAATTTTTGGGGAATTAATTGTTTAAAATTCGGATTTTTGAGAAGGGTTGCGCAGTTTACACTGTTTTGGCCATATCTTGAGTTCTAGAAGTCCGTTTGAGGCCCGTAAGCAGTCCACGCGAAGATAACGAGATTCTATATCATTCTAAGGTGGTCCAGAGGTCCAATTGCGTTTGGAACGTTCCATAAAATCTGAAGAAAAGTCAGCCACGAATTTTCCTTAAAAACAGAATTAATTTAGGAAACGTATCTTGCAGAAATTCTATTATAATTCTGTTTTTGTATTTTCTTGCTGGGCAAGACTTGGAGTGCCTATATAAACATATCATACCATGTAATTTGTATCAGATTTTTATTATTGCAACGTAGAACTGCAAGAGAGAAGAGTGGAGAAGGATTCAAGCTCGGTGACAAGCAAAGATCTAGATCTACTTCATCTTTTGTATACTTTGGATAATAGATTTGTTTTCTCAACTCTTGTTTTTATTAATATTATTGCTTCTTTCTTTTATATCTTGTTTAATATCATGTTTTCATCTAATCCCATGGTGACGAACGGTTCATTATTATGAACTAATCGCTGTCATGGGATCCTAATGGATTTATCTATGCAGCTTAGTAGTTTATAAGCTTTAAGGATTTATGTGTGGTGAATTCTTTATATCCTCGTATGGTTGTGTTTCATGTATTTAGATGCGTCGCGAACATCTAATTTGTTAATCATTTGCTAAACGAGAGTGGATCTTGAGATTTAGAACTTGCCATGCTAGCATAGGATAGGTTGATGTTTTAACATCATGATTTGTGGCGTAAATAGAGATATCATGCTACCCTATGTGATATAAATGGATAACTTGTGCTTAAACCTTTATGTTTTCAAATTCTATAGAGATATAGGGTCTAAACATATTGGTGTCTACCCATCTTCTATCTCTTTTGTGGATGCATGCGTAGTTTGGTATTAGTATACCGAGAGGTAACTTTTACTTGTTTCGTGTTATACGATCAGATATCAAAACCATCACATGTATTGATTAAAGGCTGCGACTCTAAGTGAAGTAGATAATGAAATTAGGATTCCATGTTTTATTTCATATAAGTAATTCATATTAAATTCTCATTAGTTAATTATTCTTAGTTTAATAATTTGCATCCTAGTTAATTTAGATAATTAAAACCTCATTCTTGTTATTTGTATTAGCAGTGGATTAAAACCAAACATTGTTGCATAGGCATATTTAATGATTTAAACTTAACCAGATCTCTGCGGAACGAAATTAATTATATTACTTGTGACATTCCCTAAAAGGCTTCAGAAACAGAAGTTTAAATCAGAAATTAGGGAAGCTAGCAAAGAAGTTTATCCGCCTCCGCCATTCCTTAAAAGGCTTCAGAAACAGAAGTTTGATAAGCAATTCGCAAAGTTCTTGGAAGTGTTCAAAAAGTTGTACATAAATCTACCATTTGCTGAAGCACTTGAACAAATGCCAAGTTATGCCAAGTTCATGAAGGGCATACTTTCGAGGAAATTGAAACTCGAGGAGTTAGAGACTGTCGCTTTGACGGAGGAGTGCAGTGCTGTCTTGCAACAAAAGTTGCCACCTAAGCTGAAGGATCCGGGGAGTTTTACCATACCGTGCATCATTGGGAATGTGTCTTTTGATAAGTGTTTGTGTGATTTAGGGGCAAGCATCAACCTCAGGCCCTATTCGGTTTTCTCGCAACTTGGTCTTCCGGAGCCTAAGCCTACAAACATGTCACTTCAGTTAGCTGATCGCTCAATTACCTACCCTCGAGGAATTGTGGAAGATGTTCTGGTAAAAGTAGACAAACTCATCTTTCCAGCGGATTTCGTCATACTTGATTTCAAAGAAGATAAGAAAATCCCTATCATTCTTGGGAGACCATTCTTGGCCACGGGTCAGACCTTGATTGACGTGCAAAAAGGGGAACTCACCATGAGGGTGCATGATCAAAATGTCACCTTCAATGTTTTCAAGGCTATGAAGTTTCCAACTGAAGAAGAGCAATGTTTGAAGATAGACTTGGTGGAGTCAACAGTGCAATCAAAAATTGAGCATATGTTCTTGAATGACACATTGGAAAAAGCACTGATTAGTGATTCTTTATTGGAAGAAGATGAGATAGATGAGCAACTGCTACTTCGTGATGCTACTCCATGACAAAAGAAATTCGAGAGACTAGTGAAATCTTTAGGTCTATCTGAATGGAAGGGGTCACATCAGCGGTTGAAACCATCCATTGAAGAAGCTCCAACTCTAGAGCTCAAGCCACTACCTGATCACTTAAGGTATGCCTCTCTTGGTGAGTCATCTACTTTACCTGTGATTATTGCTGCTAACCTGTTAGATTCTGAGGAAGACAAGCTCTTGAGAGTTCTTAGAGAGTTCAAATCAGCTATTGGTTGGACCATAGCAGACATCAAGGGGATTAGTCCGGCTTACTGTCAACATAAAATTCCATTAGAAGAAGGGAGTAAACCAACAGTGGAAAATCAGAGACGTCTAAATCCAATCATGAAAGACGTTGTGAAGAAAGAAATTATCAAGTGTTTGGATGCAGGGATTATCTATCCCATTTCTGATAGTTCATGGGTAAGCCCAGTGCAATGTGTGCCGAAGAAAGGTGGCATGACGGTAATCACCAATGAGAAGAATGAACTTATCTCCACTCGCACAGTCACTGGTTGGAGAATCTGTATGGACTACCGGAAATTTAACAAGGCCACGAGGAAGGATCATTTTCCTTTGCCCTTTATCGATCAGATGCTGGACAGACTTGCAGGTCAGGAGTACTATTGCCTATTGGATGGATATTCTGGGAATAATCAAATCTGTATTGCTCCTGAGGATCAGGAGAAAACGACATTCACATGTCCATTCGGTACATTTGCTTTTCGACGAGTCTCTTTTGGTTTGTGTGGTGCACCTGCCACTTTTCAAAGGTGTATGATGGCTATCTTTTCAGACATAATTGGTAAGACCGTAGAAGTTTTCATGGATGACTTTTCTGTAATCGGTCTCTCTTTCGATGAATGTTTGAAAAATCTGGGTGCGGTTCTGAAAAGATGTGTGGAGACTAATCTAGTGCTTAACTGGGAGAAATGCCATTTCATGGTGCAGGAGGGAACTATTCTTGGGCACAAGGTGTCACGGAGAGGTTTAGAGGTGGACAGAGCAAAAATAGAAACAATTGAAAATCTTCCACCACCTAATTCAGTGAGAGGGATTCGTAGTTTCCTTGGTCACGCAGGTTTCTACAGGCGTTTTATCAAAGACTTCTCAAAAATTTCCAAACCGTTGTGTAAGCTCTTGGAAAAGGATGTTCCTTTTAAATTTGATGAAGAATGTTTGACCGCTTTCGAGACTCTGAAAAAGAAATTGGTTTCAGCACCAGTGATCATTGCTCCTGATTGGAGTGAACCTTTCGCTATGATGTGCGACGCTAGCGATTATGCCGTGGGGGCTGTTCTTGGTCAAAAGAAAGAGAAAGTGTTTCATGTGATCTATTATGCAAGCAAAACTCTTAATGAGGCTCAGTTGAACTACACTACTACTGAAAAGGAGCTGTTGGCCATAGTCTATGGTTTTGAAAAATTTCGTTCTTACTTGCTCGGTACAAAGGTAATGGTGTACACGGATCACGCTGCTATTAGATATCTGCTCTCTAAAAAGGACTCCAAACCTCGTTTAATTCGTTGGTTACTTCTGTTACAAGAATTTGATGTGGAGATAAAGGACAGGAAAGGGACAGAGAATCAAGTAGCTGACCATCTTTCTCGTCTGGAGGACTCTGGTAAATCTTCTCGAGACGGTACTATCATTAATGAATTCTTCCCGGATGAGAAATTGTTTAGGGTGCAAGAAGAGGAGCCATGGTACGCAGACATTGTGAACTTTCTGGTTAGTCAAGTGATTCCATCCGAATTTTCTTATGCACAAAGGAAGAAGTTCTTGCATGAAGTTAAATGGTATCGTTGGGACGAACCATATCTGTTTAAACAGGGAGCTGATCAGATTCTTAGAAGATGTGTGTCGTATAGTGAAACAGAGGCTATTCTGAGGGATTATCACGCCACGACATATGGGGGCCACTATGGAGGTGAAAAGACTGCCACTCGGATTCTTCAAGGGGGGTTCTATTGGCCTTCTCTTTTTAAGGATGCTCATCAGTACGTCTTAAGGTGTGACCGTTGTCAGCGTGTTGGTAACATATCGAGGAGGGATGAGATGCCCCTTAATATAATGTTGGAAGTGGAAATTTTCGATGTTTGGGGAATCGATTTCATGGGACCGTTTATCTCTTCATGCAACAATCAATATATTTTGCTAGCCGTTGATTACGTCTCTAAATGGGTAGAGGTCAAAGCACTTCCGACAAATGATGCCCAAGTCGTGCTTAATTTCCTTCAGAAGAACATCTTCACCAGATTTGGTACTCCTCGAGTCATTATCAGTGATGAAGGCACTCATTTTTGCAATCGCAAGTTCACTAATCTTATGGCTAGATACAATATCAATCATCGGGTAGCTACAGCATACCATCCACAGACCAATGGCCAAGCTGAAGTGTCTAATCGGGAAATCAAGCGTATTTTAGAAAAGGTGGTGAGTCCTTCAAGAAAGGATTGGTCTCTGAAACTCGATGAAGCCGCCTGGGCTTATCGAACGGCATATAAAACACCTTTGGGTATGTCGCCATATCAGCTTGTCTATGGGAAAGCTTGTCATTTGCCGGCGGAATTGGAGCACAAGGCTTATTGGGCTTTGAAGAAGCTAAATTTTGATCTTACAGCAGCGGGTGAGAAGAGAATGGTGCAACTCAATGAGATGGACGAGTTTCGTTTGCAAGCCTATCAGAACAATAAACTCTACAAAGAAAAAGTGATGAGATGGCATGATCGTCGTTTAGTCAACAAGGTATTTGTTCCTGGCCAACCTATGTTGTTATTTAATTCTCGCCTTCGTCTATTTCCAGGAAAGCTTAAGTCGAGATGGTCAGGGCCCTTTGTTGTAAAAACCGTGTTTCCGCATGGAGCGGTTGAGATTTTTGAGAAATTACCTGATCAGTCATTCAAAGTCAATGGTCAGAGATTGAAACCGTACTTTGGTGAGGTATCGAATCGTGGGGCTGAAACCGCGGTTCTTGCAATTACTGAGTGAATCATGGAAGTCACGTCAAGCAACTGACGTAAAAGAAGCGATTCGTGGGAGGCAACCCACGCTTTGGTATTCTAATTCTATTAAAAAAAATTGCAAAGTGAAAAAAAAACAGGGTCTAGGACGCGCAACAGCGCCCCAGAACGCGCAGGAGCGCCCGCCGCAACTGGTTTCCAGGAAGTTACACGCGCAGAGGCGCCTTCCCAAAGCGCAGCAGCGCTGTTCCCCTGTACGGAAAAATAAAATAAAATTCTGTTAGTCAAATACAGCCCATTTCCGAACCCAAACACAAATTTCTTCCCCCTTTCATATTTCTATCCCTAATTCTATACCCAAAAACCTATCCCTAATTCTTTTCAATCAACTCCAACTTACATCTTCCAAACCCATATCAATTCCTAACCCACCTAATAATCTCTACACAATCACCCATACATACACCTATATACACAAATCCCCTCTTTATTCCAAATCACTCAACCTCCACAAACTTTCAAGATTTCTCGAATTCAATTTTGGGGGAGTGCTTTCAAGGTTCTCATCTTCAATTTAAGGGGTAACATTCTCTCCTAATTGAATTATTTAGTTGAATTGAATTGTTGGAATTGGGATATTGTGTGTGGAGATATATTTTGGATTTGTTGGTGTTTGTTGAAATTGTGTTGTTAAAAGAGTGTTATGGCACCCAAAAGATTACGTGTGGCGAGTAGTAGTAGTAGTTCGGAGGAGGAGGTGGAGGGGAATATGATGTGGATAAATTTGTTTCTAAGGCGGCTCAAGATGAGTTTGAAAATTTATTGACGAAGGCCGTTGTCCAGGAGAGGGGTTTTGAGCCTTCGAGCGAGGATGGCGAGTTGAGGGATATGGTTAGGGAGTTAGGTTGGGTGATGTTTTGTGCTAAGCCTGTGGCGATTCCTTTGAGCATTGTAAGGGAATTTTATTCCAATGCCAAGGATGACAAGAATGGTATCACCATGGTTAGGGGTCAAGCAGTGGCTTATAAGCCGGGGTCGATTCGGCGCATTTTGTCTCAATCACCGAAGCCTAGAGATGTTGAGGATTGGGCACGAAAAGCCAGAGATGAGGTTGACCTGGATGCTATCATTGCGGGGATGTGTATTCCGAGTACGGTTTGGAAGTACAATGCAGGGTCAACCACGCCGAGTACATTTCCTGCAGCTGCATTGACTAGGTATGCCCGAGCTTGGTTCTTGTTTATATGTGCACGCGTAATGCCAACTTCCCATGTTACTGAGGTTAATGTTGATCGTGCCATCATTTTATGGGGTATTCTAAACGGGAAGTACATTGATCTTGGTTACTTAGTCTATCAGAATATCATGAAGTTCTTGCGGGGTGGCACTACAGGCGGGATCCCACATGCTGTCATTATTGCGGAGTTGTGTGTTCATGTGGGTGTTCAGTGGAATAATGATGAGACGCTGCTCAGGCCGAGGGGTACTATTAATCACACGGCGATTAATAAGATGGCGGAGTGGCCGGGTGGTATTCCTCACCTTAGGGGTCTTGGTTATGTTGAGATTTTTGAGGGAGGTGGTGATCTGCCACCGGTTGAGCAGGTCCCTCCACAGCCAGACCGAGACAGAGCGGGACCTTCTCATGCGCAGACGAGCCAGAGGAGTCAGGGTACTGTGGTTTTCAGTGATGCTCAGTTCAGACGCATGTTGAGGTGTTATGATACTACGCATGCCATGCTTCACCGATTTGCTACAGATTTAACTCAATCTTTGGATGGAATGTATCGGCAGCAGGGTTTTCAGGTCACATTGCCCACCTTCGGAGCGCACCACGTCTATCCACCACCAGACACACCACCCGAGGAGGGTGACGATGTCGATGACTAGGGGAGTATCTCTTGTACCCTTTAATTTTACCTTCAATGAGGACATTGAAATTTTTAACTTTGGGGGTGACTTTAGGGTATCAAGAGTCATTGCATTGCATATAGTTGCATATTCATGCTAGTTCATGTTAGTATTTGTGCATTTAGCTTTGCCATGCCATTTAGATTGCATTTAGGATGCCATGTCATATAGTTTATTTAGGAGTGTAATATCATGTTGTTCATGCATTTCATTTGATTCCACTTGAGTGTCTATCTCTTGCTCGATAGGTCGACGTTAATTTAAGTGTGATGACAATGAATAGAGGGTTGATTTAAGTACTTATGAAATTTACTTGCGTGTGTCGGGAACACAATCTTTTCACGGTCTCACTGTTTGCTCTTGGGTTAGATCGAGTCATACCTTGTTTGGCTGTTGAGATTTAATCACTTATTTATGTCTAGAATTTTCGTTATTCCCTTGATGGCGTAGAAGCACTTAAGTATAAGTTTGGTGGAAAACAGGGATTTCATGCTAAAGTGTTGTGTCGAAATAAAAATTGCTAGGTGTCAAATGGCTAGTAGCCGGCTCATTTTTATATGAGTAGTCTAGGGTTGGAAATGAGAAAGGCTCATTCCAGATTTAAAAAAAAAAAAGAAAAAATAAAGAAGAAAAAAAAAAAAGAAAAGAAAAAAAAGTCATGTAAATAGTTTAAATGCAAAATTAACCACGAATGAGCTCTTTAATACTCGAGTTATTAAGTCTGAGGGGACTTAGTCCTAGTGACCTAAGGCTTTATAGTCTGGGATCCACTGGCCCAACGCTCGCTACATGGGTATGATTGTATAAGCCTTTTGGGGTCTCATTCATTGCACGGGTAAATAAGCATGCGTATTGTATATAGCGTCGTAGTAATAAACCATGAATCCTTGTCTACCTTAAATGATGATGGCGGTGTCTTTGAGTCATGGAGTGTCTAAAGTTCATTCTGTTTATAAACATGTGATTGTCTGGGCGAAGAATTGGTTATGCCTTTGATCTAGTTTCAAGAGTATATCTAGTGAGAAATGCACACAACACGTTTCCGAGCATGTATTGTTAGTATACGGGGCCTTAGTCGAGCTCTGTTTGGAGTTGTTGCATTCTTTGAGGCGTTGCTTGTTGAGTTGAATTTGGTAACTTTTGTGGGATCATTGCATTAGGACATGTTCATATTATCATGACATTTCATTTTTAGTTATATCATGCATCATTTTAGGTTGAGTTTGCATTGCTTGAGGACAAGCAACGGTTTAAGTTTGGGGGTTTGATAAGTGGATTTTATATCCACTAGTTACCTTCCGTTTGGACTTTAATCGTTTGCAAGTTCTCGAGTTTCGTTGTCATTTGATTTGATTTTGTGCAATTTGTGTAGGTTGTGTCGTGGAGGCATTTCGGAGCTAAAATGAGTAAATGGTGAGTTTTTAAATTTGGAGGGGAAGCAACAAGTCATGCAGTAGAAGGAATTGAATTCCAGGGATCGCAAAGGGTCATGGCGAAAGAGTGAGAAGCGCAGCAGCGCTGCAACGGAAGTCTTCCATGAAGTATAAGGCGCAACAGCGCGAGTTGGGGCGCAGTGGCGCATGTTGCAGTGGCGTATGTTGGAGTGGCGCAATAGCGCTTGTGAAGGTGCATGGGCGCTGGTTGGGCGTGATTTCCAGAAGAAAGAGGGCGCATTGGCGCTCCAACAAGGGGCAGTTGCGCTCGAATGTAGTGTTTGGATTATTTTGGATTCGTTATTTCCGGGTCATTTTGTATTGGGCCTATTTTATTTGGGGCTTTTCCTGAGACTATTTAAGTATCATGGTAGACCTAAAAAATGATATCTATCATTTTAGTTAGAGAGGTTCTTAATATCATTATCATCTATCTAGATTATCTTAGAACAATTTTTCAAGAGGAGTTCTCCAAGCTAGTGACAAGCAAGGAGGTTAATCTTTGGATCATTTGTACTCTTTCTCATTGTTGGGGATTTATTTCTAAACCTATCTCTCTTTTATTATTATTTGTTTTCCAGAATTATGTTATCAATTGAACCCATGATGGCGATGAGGTTGATTATTGGCTAAATCGTTATCATGGGATTTTAATGGATTTTTCTATGGATTCTAGTAATTAAGTGTTATTTATGCCTTGGTGTGTGATGGATTGAATTGATTTCCTAGTATGATTATGCTTATTCATTATGGGTGAGTCGCGAACACCTGTAATTGTGTGTTTGATCCTGGTGAATGCGAAAGTGGATCTAGGGTTTAGACAATTCATGCTAGCATAGGTTTCTGCATGTGAAGAACATGTATTAATTTGTGGTGTAATTCTAACCGTCTTGCATTGACTATGTGGTTTAATGGATGCTTGATTTTTAACCGGTGTGTGTTCAATTGCTATAGACATATAGGAACTGCACATAATTGGCGACTACTTGACTTCTATCAATTGTGGATGATCAGTAGGATGGTATATGCACAACGAAAGTTGGTGTGTATCAGTTTAGTGCATCTAATCAGTAATCAACTCTGTCACATACTGGGTTAAAGGGCATAAGATCTAGCAAAGAATAGGTTTATGCACCGGCTCACCTTTGTACCATTTCACTTTCGAAGCATCGCACAAATACGCAATGATAGAAGCATAAGGAATACTAGCCGACGAATTACTTCCCAAATACCGAAGAATAGCTTAATTAATAAGGTACCCAAGGTCAACATACTCACCTCTGAGAATACCCCATAGCAGAATAGCTCTCTCAACAGTAACATCGGTCACATGGGATGATGGAAGGATATTAGAACTGATGAAGTAGAACCATGCCCGTGCGAACTTAGACAATGACGCCGCCGGAAAAGTCCTCTTCTCGGTTGTACCCACTCTACACTTCCACTCCGTACCCGGAATACATAGCTCACCAATGATAGCGTCAAGAACAACATCATCCCTAGTCTTTTTCCCCCAATCCGTAGCACCTCTAGGTTTAGGCGGTTGCCTAATCAAAGTACGAATCGCACGAGGCGAATAATCCACCTTCTGGCCCCTAACAACCGTGGAGTTATTCCTTGCTATCGAAGCATTAGCATAAAACTCCCTAACCACATTCAATGGGGCATCATTAGCAAACTCACAAAAATAAGTCCAACCCCGCTCACTAATCATAGTCACCATCTCCACATTATTACGTGGCACAAGCCTCCTTTCCTGAATAACCCCCTTGGCAACTAACCTACCATACTCCGCTTTGGCATCCTCATTCACAAATTTTTCCACTCCATCTCCCACAACATCATTCTCATCCAAAGATGGACGAGCACTACTACTACCCACTAAACGTGGTCTCTTAGGAGCCATAATCAACAAATATCAAGCAAAGAAAACAATCTCCAAACAATTCACCAAACAAAGACCCCCCAAATTACACACTTCAAGAACCCTAATTTGCAAAATTCACAAATTCAAATAAAAGATGAGAGAAAATATTACCCAATTGAATCAAAGAGGTGAAATTGCTAGATTAGTCCCCAAAACTTCGAATTTGATTCCCCTTATGCACTATGAATGGATGAAAGTTGAGAAGTTTGGGTAATATATAAATGTTTGTGTATGTATGGGTGTATGTATATGTAGGAGATGTAAGTAATGGATATGAAATTAGATGTAGTATAGGATTGGGGTTTGTTTAGGATTGAATTTAAGGTAGAATAGGATTTGGGGATGATAGTGTTAAGAATTGGAGTTGCATTAGGATATAGAATAAAAGAATGGGTAAAAGGAGTAAAAGAATTGAGGTTTAAAGGCAAAAAAATGCATGAATGCAGGAGAACAGTGAGCTGCTTGCGTGCTGGCGCTTGTTGCGCGGTTTCATTCTGCGTTACTGGGGCTGTTGCGCTGCGGCGCTAGTTGCGCAGGTTCAACCTGCGTGACAGGGCGCTGTTGGCGCTGCGGCGCAAGTTGGGCGGTGCTGAACTGCGTTACCTGGCGCTGTCAGCCTTGTGGCGCAGTTTGCTTGGTAACGTTCTGTAATTTTGATTGTTTGTTTTTTGAAAGAAAGTAATGATACAATAACATACAAGAGCGTGGGTTGCCTCCCACGAAGCGCTCTTTTTTAATGTCAATAGCTTGACATTCTTTTCCGGATTCAAGTCGACGCCAAAATGGCGGAAACCTTCTCGCTTTGAAACGATCCTCCATAA
The DNA here is from genome assembly GCA_036435485.1 of Saposhnikovia divaricata. Lineage (NCBI taxonomy): Eukaryota > Viridiplantae > Streptophyta > Magnoliopsida > Apiales > Apiaceae > Saposhnikovia > Saposhnikovia divaricata. Next base: position 201,066,129 of record CM071594.1, read on the forward strand.
TAATGCTTCAGCCGCTGTCCATTTACTTTGAAAGCATGATCCGGTGTTGTTTCATAAATTTCAATAGCTCCATGTGGATACACCGTCTTAACAATAAATGGACCCGACCACCTCGACTTGAGTTTTCCCGGAAAAAGCTTGAGGCGAGAATTAAATAGCAACACCTGTTGACCTGGCAAAAATGCTTTTGGTACCAACCTTTTATCATGCCACCTCTTAACCTTCTCCTTATACATCTTGTTATTTTCGTAAGCTTGCTCACGAAATTCCTCAAGTTCATTCAACTGAAGCAACCGTTTTGCACCCGCAGCCGTGATATCTAAATTCAATTTCTTCAACGCCCAATTTGCTTTATGTTCCAACTCTACAGGCAAATAACATGCTTTCCCATAAACTAACTGAAACGGAGACATACCTAGAGGAGTTTTGTAGGCAGTTCTGTATGCCCACACAGCTTCATCCAACTTCAATGACCAATCCTTTCGAGACGGATTCACCACTTTCTCTAGAATTCTCTTGATCTCCCTGTTAGAAACTTCAGCTTGGCCATTCGTTTGAGGGTGATAAGCAGTGGCAACACGATGCGTCACATTATATTTCGCCATCAACGTAGTAAACTGGCGATTGCAAAAGTGAGTTCCCTCATCACTTATTATAGCACGTGGAGTTCCGAAACGCGTAAAAATTTGCTTATGCAAGAAATTCAATACCACCTTTGCATCATTGGTCGGCAACGCCTTAACCTCGACCCATTTAGATACGTAATCCACAGCTAGCAAGATGTACTGATTATTGCATGAAGAAACAAAAGGTCCCATGAAGTCAATCCCCCAAACATCAAAAATCTCCACCTCAAGAAGCATGTTAAGAGGCATCTCGTTCCTTCTAGAAATATTGCCAACCCTTTGACAACGATCACATCTCAACACGAACTGATGAGCATCCTTAAACAAGGAAGGCCAATAGAAACCTGCTTGAAGCACACGAGCCGCTGTCTTTTCTCCGCCATAATGACCACCATAAATAGTTGAGTGGCAATCTCGCAACACACCCTCCGTCTCACTGTACGGAATACATCGTCTGATCATCTGATCTGCTCCTTGTCTAAACAGAAACGGTTCATCCCAATGGTACCACTTCACATCATGTAGAAACTTCTTCCTTTGAGCACTCGAAAGATCTGGAGGAATAACATTGCTAACCAAATAGTTCACATAATCTGCAAACCATGGCTCTTCATCTTGCACTGCAAAAAGCTGCTCATCTGGAAAAGATTCATTAATAAGAGATTTGTTATGCAATTCCTTACCGTGGTCCTCTAAGCGTGAGAGATGATCTGCTACTTGATTTTCCGTGCCTTTCCTATCCTTGATTTCCACATCAAATTCTTGTAAGAGAAGCACCCAACGAATCAATCTAGGCTTGGAATCCTTCTTCGACATAAGATATCGAATTGCAGCATGATCCGTATACACAATCACCTTCGTACCAAGCAGATAAGACCTGAATTTCTCGAAACCATAGACAACGGCTAGCAACTCCTTCTCCGTAGTAGTGTAGTTCAGCTGTGCATCATTGAGGGTTTTACTAGCATAGTAAACCAGATGAAAAATTCTATCCTTCCTTTGACCAAGCACAGCTCCAACAGCATAGTCACTAGCATCACACATAAGTTCAAACGGCTCCTCCCAATTAGGTGCGGTAATGATTGGTGTAGTAGTCAACTTCTTCTTCAAGAGCTCAAAAGCTGCAAGACACTCATCATCAAACTTGAAAGGAACATCCTTCTCCAAGAGATTGCACAAGGGTTTAGAAATTTTTGAGGAGTCTTTGATGAATCGCCGATAGAAACCCGCATGACCAAGAAAACTGTGAATTCCTTTAACAGAGATAGGTGGAGGAAGATTTTCGATTGTTTCCACCTTAGCCCTATCCACCTCAAGTCCTCTACCAGATACCTTGTGCCCAAGAATAATTCCCTCTCGCACCATGAAGTGACACTTCTCCCAATTAAGCACCATGTTAGTCTCCACACAACGTTTCAAAACCAAGCAAAGATTATGCAAGCACTCGTCATATGAAGTACCAAAAACTGAGAAATCATCCATAAAAACCTCCACATTCAAGCCAATCATGTCTGAGAAAATAGCCATCATGCACCTTTGAAAGGTGGCGGGAGCACCACAAAGTCCGAAAGAAACCCGTCGGAAAGCAAAGGTACCAAAAGGACATGTGAATGTGATCTTCTCTTAATCTTCTGGAGCAATGCAAATCTGATTGTAGCCTGAATAACCATCAAGGAGGCAATAATACTCATGTCCCGCCAACCTGTCTAGCATCTGATCAATGAATGGCAGAGGAAAGTGATTTTTTCTCGTGGCTTTGTTGAGCTTCCTATAGTCCATACAAACTCTCCACCCCGTGACTATTCAAGTAGGGATGAGCTCATTCTTTTCATTAGCAACAACTGTCATGCCTCCTTTCTTTGGCACACATTGAACCGGGCTCACCCAAGAACTGTCTGAGATAGGATATATAATACCCGCATCAAGCCACTTTAGAATTTCCTTCTTCACCACCTCTTTCATAATCGGATTAAGTCTCCGCTGATGCTCAATAGTAGGCTTAGCTCCCTCCTCTAGCAGAATTTTGTGCATGCAATAAGAAGGGCTGATTCCCTTGATATCTGCTATAGTCCAACCAATTGCTAACTTGAATTCCCTCAAAATTCGTAAAAGCTTTTCTTCCGCACTAGCTGACAAGTTAGAGGCAATAATAACAGGTAATGTAGATGCATCACCAAGAAAAACATACCTCAAGTGTTTCGGAAGTGGTTTGAGTTCAAGTGTGGGAGCTTCCTCAATAGATGGTTTCAGGTGCCCCTCCGAATTTTTAAGTTCTCCTAACCCAAGAGATTCAAAAGGCAACTCAAATCTCCTTTTCCAAGGGGCTGAATTTAATTGCTGAAGTTGCTCGGCTATTTCCTCATCTTCTAAATCAGAGTCACCAACTAAAACTTTTTCCAAAGTATCTGACTTAAGCAACTTCTCCATTTCCATAGTAACTGCAGAGTCAACCCAATCCACCTTCAAACATTCTTCTTCATCTGAGGGAAATTTCATTGCAATAAAGACATTAAAAGTGACATTCTGGTCTTGCACCCTCATGGTGAGTTCCCCTTTCTGCACATCAATCAAAGTCTTTCCCGTAGCCAAGAATGGTCTTCCCAAGATTATGGGAATCTTCTTATCTTCCTCGAAATCCAAGATAACAAAATCAGCAGGAAATATGAGTTTGTCAACTTTCACCAACACATCCTCCACTATGCCTCTAGGATATGTAACTGAACGATCAGCCAACTGCAAAGAGATGTTGGTAGGCTTTGGTTCCGGTAGACCGAGTTGCATATAGACTGACAAGGGCATGAGATTGATGCTAGCTCCCAGGTCACACAAGCACTTCGCAAAAGACAAATTACCAATAGTGCATGGAATAGTAAAGCTACCAGGATCCTTTAATTTTGGAGGCAATTTTTGTTGCATCACAGCACTGCACTCTTCCGTTAGAGCAACGGTCTCTAATTCCTCGAGCTTCAACTTACGAGAAAGAATCCCCTTCATGAACTTGGCATATCTCGGCATCTGTTCAAGAGCTTCGGTAAAGGGAATGTTAATCTGCAACTTCTTGAACACCTCTAAGAACATAGCAAATTTCTTATCCAACTGCTGCTTTTGGAGTCTTCTAGGATAAGGAGGAGGAGGATAGATCTGAGTGTTCTTCGTAGACTGCTCCACAGAATTTTTAACAAGTTCCTTGCTCTTCTCTACTTCACCACCTTGCTGATCAGCCACCAAATCAGATTGAGCAATTTCGGGCATTGCAGATTTTTCAACCTGCTGATTCTGAATATCTTCATCTTCTTCTACTGCTGATTTAGGGCCTGCTGTAACTTTTCCCGATCTCAAAGTCACAGCCTTCACCTGTTCTTTGCTATCCCTCCTACCTGGATTTGTTTCTGTATCACTAGGAAGAGTTCCTTGTTGCCTAACAAGTAAGGCACTTGCAATCTGTCCCACCTGGGTTTCCAAGACCTTTTGAGAAGCTTGCAGGTTCTTCACCATCATCCACAAATCATCCCTTTCTGGTTTTTCATTAGATGATTGCCCCGCCTGAGCCTGGGGCTGTTGTTGCTGAAATCCCGGAGGCTAATATGATTGCCTTGGAGCATACTGCTGCTGAAAACCTTGATTGAATGGCCTTGCTTGCTGCCCTTGAAACTGCCGATAGGGTTGCTGAGGTTGTTGAGCACCTTGGTTGTTGCTCCAGCTGAAGTTAGGATGATTCCTGTTTCTTGGATGATAGGTGGCTGGTACTGGTGCAGCAGGTCTCTGAAAATTACTTACGAACTGTGCTGATTCAGAAGAGATAGCACACTGATTCGTCTCATGTGCGCCCGCACATAGCTCACAAACACTAGCAACCTGCTGAACTCCATAATTAGCAAGAGAATCCACCTTCATCGTGAGAGCCTTCAACTAAGCTGCAATAGCTGAAGCTATGTCAACTTCAAGAACACCTGCTACCTTACCTTGAGAAAGCCTCTGTGTTGGATTCTGATATTCATTAGCAGCCATCATCTCAATAAGATCATATGCTTCCTCATAGCTCTTCGCCCACAGAGCTCCACCAGATGCTGCATCTAGCAAAGGCCTAGACTGTGCTCCCAACCCATTGTAAAAACCATTAATAACCATCCAATCAGGCATGCCATGATGAGGACACCTTCGTAGCATCTCCTTATAACGTTCCCAAGCCTCACACAAAGATTCGCCAGATTGCTGTTGAAATTGAGTTAACTGGTTCCTTATTGCTGCAGTTTTCGCCATAGGGAAGAATTTAGTAAGAAACTTCTGAGCAAGATCATCCCATGTAGTAATGGAACCAGCTGGTAGAGAGTGTAACCAGCCCTTAGCCTTATCCCTTAAGGAGAATGGGAAAAGCCTCAACTTGATAGCATCATCCGACACACCATTAAATTTGAAAGTGTCGCAGATCTCAATAAAGTCCCGGATGTGCATGTTAGGATCCTCTGTCGAAGCACCCCCAAACTGAACCGAATTCTGCACCATCTGAATTGTGCTCGGCTTGATCTCAAAGTTATTCGCTGCAATAGCTGGCCTGACAATACTAGATTGTATGTCAGTAATCTTCAGCTGCGAATAGTCCTTCAAAGCCTTGACTGCTGCTGGTAAATCTGCCATCTCGTTTACTGCTGCAAGTTCTTCTTCTGCCAGTTTTTCCTTACGAGCCTGCAAACGTGTTCGCATACACGTTCAAGTACCTGAAAACACAACGAAACAAACAACTAAGTAAGAAATCCGAGTCAGTGAACGCTAACGACCACTGATGACAAGCACATAAACTAAACAAAACACCGATGATCCCCGGCAGCGGCGCCAAAAACTTGTTTACACTAATACACGCATGCGCACGTAGTCACAAGTAATATAATTAAAGTTCGTTCCACAGAGATCTGGTTAAGTTTAATCAGTAAATATGCCTATGCAACAATGTCTGGTTTTAATCCACTACTAAGACAAATAACAATTTTGGTATTGATTAACTAAATTAACTAGGATGCAATTATTAAACTAAGAATTAAATTAACTAATGAGATTAAATTCGAATTACTAATATGAGAATAAACATGGGATCCCAACTTCATTAAATACTTCCCTTAGATCTGACACCTTTAATCTCTATATGCAATGGTTTTGATATCTGATCGGATAACATGAAACAAGTATACGCTACCTGTCAGCATACGCATACCAAACTAAACATACATCCACAAAAGAGATTGAAGATGAATAGACACCAATTATGCTTAGACCCTATATGTCTATAGAATTTGAAAACATAACGGTTGAAGAACAGGTTATCCATTAAGATCACATAGGGTAGTATAAGTATTTTCATCTCACACCACGAATCATATTGATAAACAATTATGAACCTATGCTAGCATGGCAAGTTCTAAATCTCAAGATCCACTTTCACTTCACAAGAGATTAACAATTCAATTTAGATGTTAGCTACGCATCTAAAAGCATTAAGTTTAACCATACGAGGATATCAATTTCACATCACACACAGATCTTTACAGCATCAAGATACTAAGTTCCATAAATAACTCCGTTAGAATCTCATGACAACGATTAGCCCATAATTGAACTCTTCATCGTCATGGGATTTGATGAAAACATGATAATTAACAAGATATAAAAGAAAGAAGCAATAATATTAATAAAAACAAGAGTTGAGAAAACAAATCTATAATCCAAAGTATACAAAAGATGAAGTAGATCTAGATCTTTGCTTGTCACCGAGCTTGAAACCTTCTCCACTTTTCTCTCTTGCAGCTCTACGTTACAATAATAAAAATCTGATACAAATGATACAAATTACATGGTAGGATGTGTTTATATAAGCACTCCAAGTCTTGCCCAGCAAGAAAATACAAAAACAGAATTATAATAGAATTTCTGCAAGATACGTTTCCTAAATTGATTCTGTTTTTAAGGAAAATTCGTGGCTGACATTTCTTCAGATTTTCTGGAACGTTCCAAACATAATTGGACCTCTGGACCACCTTAGAATGATAGAGAATCTCGTTATCTTCGCGTGGACTGCTTACAGGCCTCAAACGGACTTCTAGAACTCAAGATATGGCCAAAACAGTGTATACTGCGTAATCCTTCTCAAAAATCCGAATTTTAATCAATTAATTCCCCAAAAATTATAGAAGCATCCACCTTAGTCAACATTCTCGTAATTCTGCACAACTAAGCAAAACACATCAAAACTACAACAACTTGAGTCCAAAACAATCAATTTAAGCCGAAATTAAGCGATCCAAGTGGATATAAAATCCACTTATCAGCCTCTGTCTCGACGCTAAAAGTACCGAATAATTAAAAAGCGTTACCCGCGAGCGATTGTCTCAAGTCTCAGAAAGAAATTCTACAATTAATTATCAAAATGATTTTAGTACTCGGGTAAGAATTTAAATCACGAAATATCAAAATAACTTGGTAATCATGCTCTTGATAATCAAGTAATTCTCGATAAAACATACTCGAAACCTTAAAATTTCACTAACGTATCATTCTCGAAATATTAGATTTAAAAGGAGGCTCTATTCGCTTTTCCTATTAATTTTAATAATATGGGTTTTGTGACAATCGTTGATTCCAAAATAAGATTATTCGTAATGGAATTTCTTAATTAAAAGTCACTAATTATTCCTGAATATATAGCACTAACTGATTTATTAACAACACATTTCGGATAATAAAAAGGGTCTTTATAAAATCACCACTAATTATCTAAAATTCTCATTTTACAACGAAATTCCCTAATTTAATTATTTATTTAACTCACACTTCTGAATTAATCTAGCTCGTGTTAATTCTCTATAATTTCTCTAAAGCTCTCTAATTTCACTAAGTCCGTTTTGGGAAAAATAATATTATTCTCTATTTATTCCTAATACCAATACCTCAAGAATCCATTTTTATTCGAGTTCAAGTCTATATTATTATTATTACTATTTAAAAAAAATATAGTTCAGTAAAAGAAACAATTTCGCTTTAGTTATTCCAGAAAACTCTAACTTTTTCTCCATTTTAAAAGTCATCTAAAGAATTCCAAAACTCCATTCAAATAATCCCCTTTTATTCTAAAAATTTACATTATGCGAGAATCTATTTATTTTTATTACACATTAAAAAAAATTAATGTCTTTATTTTTTTATAGCTAAAATTATTCTTATTTTATTCTCATCAACCATTATTATTATTATTATTATTATTATTATAATATTCCCATAAATTTACAATCACAAAATATATAAATTTCTTTTCTTTGAAACATTTTTCTTATTAAAATTCCTATTTTATTATAACCATTATTAATCAATAAAATAATCATAATATACATACATATTTGTAAGTATCCAACACCACCACCGTCGTCGGGAGGTCGACGACCAGCAGCAGGGGTGGCTCCGGTGGCTCGCCTCCGACCTCCTCCTCCTCTCTCTGCTCGAAATCTCTCTCTCTCTCTCTCTGCTCTCTCTTTTTCTCTCTCTCTCTTCGACACCATCTCTCTCCCTCTCGACCTCTCTCTCGTTCTCCCTCACTCTCTCGTTCTCTCTGAAAAATCTCTCATCTCGCACCAACCCTTTTCTCTACTCTCTCCTCCTTCTCTTCCTCTCTCCGCCTTCTCTCCCTCCGCCGTCTTTCTCTCTCTCCGCCCTATCCCTCTCTCTCTCTCTTCTTCAATCTCTCTGCCTCTCATCACCCATATCTCAATCTCTCCCTGTTTTCCCCATCGATTCCCCCTCCTCTGCCTTCACTCGTCTCTGACGAACACACACCACCGCCGGTCGCCGTTACCACCGCGGTGGTGCTCCTCCCCGGCATGCAATCACAATTACCCCACAAATATATCAAGCCCCAATTGGATAGTGTCCTAATTTCACTTTATAAGTTCAAATCACTATCATATCATTCCTAATTAAACAATCAAATTAAAGCCTTAATTTACAAATTTACAAAATCAAACCACCACACAAAATTGTCACAAATGTAGAGCCTTTAATTCTCTCTTCAAATCTATCAATGCATGCAAGATCAGGATGATATTTGGAGGTGAATAATCTTTGCAAGGTAGAGGATTAATGGTGATAGTGTGTGTGTGTGTGTGTGTGTGTTTAGCCGAGAGAGAATAAGAGATAATGATCTCTTCTCTAAATTCTTTTACCATATCTACATATTAAACATTTGGGCTCTAAAATGGACCAGTAGAAAAAATGTTTGGACTCAACTTAACCAAGCCCAAATCATTAAAATGGTCTTTACTTAAAAATCCCACACAATATTTATTAATAAATTCTAGAAAAAAACATATTAATGAATGTAATAAATTACATACCTATAAAAATAATAATAGGAATTATAAAATCCCAATTAATCTCACTAGTTTTATACATAGGCCATTCGTAAATAATAAAATTCTCCCACTCGCTATTGTAAAGAAAACTTAGGCGCTAATATTAAAAGAAATAATAAAATTTATTTGCCTTAAACAAGGAAGCTCGATATAATAGTATTAGAAAATTCATGGTTATTACATGCATAACAACTACCCCCCAATTCGAAATGAAGTTCAAAACAAAATATGGAATTCAAGCTTTTTAGAACCAAAAATTTCATGTCAAAATCTTTTACTTATTCTTATGCACGGACATGCCTTCCACTATTTACCCATTCTACGCACTTTCATATCATATCAAAATAACCAACAGTCCTTCTCTACAGAGGGCATGTCCTCTATTTCTTTACTCCATAAATTCACAAAAAACATATCTTGAAAAATATGTCCTTGATTCGCTTAGAGAGGTATACCACTCAAGCATCACATCTCTAAGCTTACATGAGCTAACTCCGCATAAGAAACAAGAGACATTATGCAAAAGTATACACCTCTTATACCTAAGACAAAGTACAATCTTCTATCAAGGTTGCGGGTGTTGAGTATACAACAATGAAAACAAAACCCAAAGCGCATAAACAAGAACAAGAAAATAAACGTCAGTCACACAAGACAAAGTTTTACGTGGTTCAAAAATTCCTACTCCATAAGCCACACTAAATTTGTATTGATCTCTCACAATTGTGTTATGTTATATTGTGTTAGGGTTTTACAATTACAAGAGAATATTTATAATAGAAGAAACTGGGCCTAATTAACAATATGGGCCTTTGCTAAAAAATCTTGTAGTCAAGGCCTTGAGCCTGAAATCAAGTCCTTGAGAATCGCGTCTGTTCTGGTCAAGGCCTTGAGCTTTCTGCTAACGTCCTTGAGCCTGACATAGACTTCACAATCTCAACAATCTCCCACTTGGAGTCTGACCACATCTTCACTTCAGTCTTGTAAGTCTAGTATCACCAAATCATTCGATCAATAACTTTAACTAGTGCAGCACCTTCACATCAATCAGTTCTGAAGGCCAGTTGAAACTTTGCAAAGCTTCAACTTTTCATTAGTAACCACGTTAGTCAACATATCTGCAGGATTTTTTGAACCAAGGATTTTCTTCAATGACAAAGTACCATTGCTAATCAACTCTCTTGTAAAGTGATATCTCAGTTGAATATGCTTCGTCCTAGCATGAAACACAGGATTCTTCGTAAGATGAATAGCATTCTGACTATCTCTATACAAAGCACTGTCCGCCTGTTTCTTGCCCAACTCTTCAAGATCATTCTTCAACCAAATCATCTCCTTGCTAGCTTCAGAGATAGACATAAATTCTGCTTCTTTAGTTGAAAGAGCAATACTCTTTTGAAGTCGAGACATCTAACTAACTACTGTGCCACCCAAAGTGAAAATATATTCCATAGTACTTGTTCTTGTATCCAAACATCCACCTAAATCTGCATCAGAGAACCCTTCCAAGATAACATCTTTCTTGCTGAAACATAATGCAACCTTTGTAAGAACCCTAATTTTTTATAATATTTTCTTTTATTTAATATCATGTGGCATTGTCAATTTGGAACCTTTCTAGTCATCCCTGTTGATTAATAGAATTGATTGTCTGAGAAATTGCGTTGTTGCATTTATTACGTAAGATAAAAAGGAAGATTGTGAAGGCAGGAGTCCTATTGTTAGTAAGATTTATAAAACTTGGGATTTGAGAATGATTAGAGTATTAAAGGATTTATTAAGAATTATGACAAGGAATTATGGACATTCGAGGAGTTTACACAATTAGTACTTAAGGAATTATAGGGGAAATCTCTACGCGACAAAATATTATTACGAGAGATTAATTAAGATACGATACGAATTAAAGATTAAATAACAAGCATTGGTGGGAGAATAATAATACAAGGAAAGAAATTACATGCAAGTGTCATGTAACTAGCTAGTTAGGAAAAGAAACTAGAAAAGCATAAAGTAGAAGTGAATAGTGACATGTGTGATGGGTGTTGTAACCTAGGGGACAATAGGGCATGGGGAGACAACCTAGACCCTAGCTTGGCAACATGTGAACCTCATCTAACCCCCACAATAATACATATCATACACATCATTTTATTACCTTTCAAAACAAAACACAAACAAAACACTCTCCCCTCCCCCATAGAAGCTCTCGGCCGAAGCAACTAGAGGAGGAGGAGAGAGATTTTCTCTCCATCTTTCCCTCACCTACAAACCCAAGCAAAAATCCTAGGGCTTCCTTGCATTATAATAGAGGTATGGTATCAATTTCATAGCATTTCATCCATTGAATCTTGAGATAAAAATTGTTGAAGGATTGAAGGAGTGTTAACCAAAGTTGTTATCTTTTAGATCTTGAAGGATTAAGGTTTGTGAGGGCTCATCCAACTGTTCTTAGTTGTTGTAAAGCTCACCCAAGGTCTTTAGCTACTCAAGAAGGTATAAAAATCTCAAACCCCCTTGGTTATGTATTGTTTATATAGTATGGTAGTAGATCCATGTGTTTTAGGACTAATCTTGGATGTATATGTATTGGATAGCATGGATCTTGAGTTTTGATGTTGAGATTGTGACTTTTATGACTATGGTTAATATATATATCTCCATGAGTGTTATGAACCATGATCTAGGTGTATTAAGTGTTGATTATGTTATGGAAGTATGAAAAATGGATGATCTAAGTAGTATATGCTTGCTGAGTTTTTCTAGGAGCATTGACCTGTCTTGTAACACGGTTTTGAACCCCCAAATGTTGTCCCCTGATGTCCTACCATATATTGTTGGAAAGATAATTGAATTTAGTTTCTGGAAATGTAAGTTTCATGGCTAGATGATGTATAGATTTTAAGTTATGGCCGTAGAAGTGAATGGTGTTTCTGGATTCCGGACTGCACTAAGTGACCCCCTTGTGAACCTTGTTTAAACCCCTAAAAATATATGTGGGATCATGGAAAAATTTGAGAAGTTAGGGAATGCAGTGGTGAAGACCACCCAAAAAGAATTGGATTAAAATATGAATTTTTGGATTTTATAAAAATGCTAGAGTAAATTTTGCGCAAGGGAAAAAGTCTTTAGTGGAGCATAATTCTAGGGGTAATGGTTATGATTCGAATGTGGTAACTAAATTAAGTCGATTAAGTGACGAACGTAACCGAGTGACGACATGAACCTATAGTGGGGCTAGAGTGTCATAAGATGAAGTCGTTAAGTTAATTTCGTACCCCCCCTAAGACCCCGTAATTAAAGGGATATTGTTAAGGTACTAACGAGCGGTTATTGCTTATGTATAGATCGTTCGACTCCGCACGCTCGACCACCCCAACCAAACCAAGGCAAGTTTACTTTTCAAAACTTATCCATATACAAGGACTTTTACTGTTGTGTTTGTAGTTTTCAAATTATATTAAATGCTAAGTTTATCGAAGTATTGTTGCAATTGAGATTGAACAAGTACATGTATGCTTTTACCCCTTGAACTTAGATTGAAATGTTTTCTTCGGACAACGACTCTAGCAATAGAGGTCGTAGCGGTCCGTATATACTATTGACCGGGGAGCGGTATATTATTATATCGTATCTAGATTGCGAAAACCCGAAGGGTCATTCGGGTGGTATCGTATACTCAAATAACTATTGTTATATCTTCGTAAATACTCGAAACCCTATCTTGGATTAAAAGTTTATTTTATCGAATAATTATTTTATTAATTATTAATATTAAATCTTAAAATACTATTTATTAATCATTGTTCATTATTTAAAGGCAAAGTTAATCCAAGATACTTTTAATACTTTCAAACTCGAACTCTTTCGAACTCAAAACATTTTCGAAAACCCCCGATCAGATTCTGCTTCTTGTATGATTTCAAGAATCATCGGTCGACTGATGTCGGACCTCAATTACTCTGTTTTCAATCAAAATAAAGTTTTCAAAGGAAAAAGAAAAAAGGACTCTGGCAGGTGTGGGAACCGTTGACGAACGATTCCCGGGATGTGTAAGCGGTCGTGAGCCAGGCGGTCCATCAATTATTATTCCGGCCCAGGTGTTGCCGTGGGATGATTACGGATGTAGTTTTCATCGAGGGTGATTACGGATGTAGTTTTCACTCGGGGATAGTTACGGATGTAGTTTCTATCCTTCTACCAGTAGAGAAGACCCGCAGATTTTTGGACTTGGATGTGGCGACTGATCATCGTCAATCCCTATCAGGTTTTTATGTTTTCTTCCAGTCCCATCCTCCATTTTGGAAAAATACTCAAACACTGCTTCTTGGTCCTAAGTGCCAAGTTGCTGATAGTGTGGTTTTTTATGAGAAAATATTGACATCGTGCAGTATCTAGAACTGTAAGATTTTTCTATAAAGATTGGCACGTGTTAGTGCACTCTTGCAATTGTTTCAAAGAATGAAATGTTTTGTATGAGAAACCTTCTAAGCTAATGGAAGGAAAGAGGTTTGCAATGATGTATTCTCTGTACAGTATGTTAATCGTAGAGTGTTTTGCCGAAAATGATATACTCATATGTATATACTTTCAAACTTGAGATATATTGAAATGGGAACCTTATAAAGGGTTCATATGTTATTCTTAAAGCTCCTTAGTGAGTATAGATGTTTTATTCAAACTCGGACATATACATTGTCCAATTATGTTTTGAAATCTGAGATATATACCCATATAGTTGGGAATGTTTTCGAGATAAACCACATTATTATTTTGCAATATGGTGAACTTGCTGAGCATTATGTAGCTCATACTTGCTTTATAAAAACTTTTCAGAAAGGGAAGAATTTGGACGATTAACTCCGCACCAGCAGAAGAGGAGTAGAAGATTTACCCCGAAGATGATTTAGTTCCTGATAAATACTACAGAGTAGTCTGATAGGTTTCCAACTGTAATAGTAAGACTTGTCTTCAAGTGTAGTTGTATAAGTGGAATTAAGTAAGACTCTGATTTGTACAAATGAATTGTAATATTTAGTGGCACTTTTGATTATCGTTTCTGAGGCTCTAACTTGTTTGTGCTTAAGATTGAGGTCTGAATGGATGTATTGTTGAGTTGTACAGTTAATATAGGTATGATATGGTTGGATGGTGATGTGATGACCTGAATCTTTGACCTCAGATTTGGGGGTGTCACAGAAATGGTATCAGAGCGATAAGTTACAGTACTCAGAAACGATAGTGTTGAGAGTTGAGTCTAAGTAGGAGAATGACATAAGAGATCGTAGTAAACTTATTATTGGATTTCCGGAAGAGGTACCGGTGAGTAGAATGGACTGGAGTGTTTACTGGAGGTATTATACTAGGGTCGATAGAATCCTTATAGACCTTCAGAATGATGAATAGAGGTTTGAGAGTCGTACATGACCTATCATAGGTAATGATATAGGAAGCAGGGCGAAATCTCAAGAACAACTGAGGTAGAGGCGATATTGCCAATACGATCGGATGACTAGGCTGGCATAAATTTTGTGGCCCATAGTCCTCCACAGTTTATGAGGCGGCATTTTAAGAATCAAGAAGTTTGGACTTCCCTACATAATTAAGGGTACTTAGTACTTGGATTAATGAAAGTCTTTTACTTTGGCTATAAGATCCGATTTTCGATAAGTGACGGGTTTACCTGAAGGTTGGTCACTATGTCGTTGTGGATTCCATTACCCTTGATGGCGAATTTTACATGTGTGATATGAGAACGTTATCATAAGACGAGCGTGCTAGGTAATTCCACGCATGATTCGGACGCTAGAACATGGTAGTTCAACTTAGAGAACAAACAAGTAGGATTAACAAAGGGACTCAAGAGAAGTTGAATATGGTTGCAACGAGCGATACAGTGATCTCGGAGTCTACCCAAAAGAAAGACCAGCGGGTCTAGAGTGGGATCCTTTGATAGAGATGTTATCAGGGACTACGTATATATGTATTGTAGACCTCAATATTTTTGGTATATGTTCACATACACACACCCGCCACTGAACCTATGAACTGCACTGAGATCCCTGAGAGATCTCTTTGATCTGTTCCCAGGGGGAACTGGCCACTTGTGATTCATGTCAGAAGGCATGAAGTAGGACCCTATGGACTTAGCAGGTGTCCCCGGAATGACGTGAAGCTTGGTATTCAAGATAAAGCACAGAAACGGCAGATATAATTGTGAAACCCTAACTCGGTAAATGACTTTAAGATGATGATAGAGAGACGCACTAGTTGGTGTCTTGTGTTACGAAGACGAAGAGATGGAATTACCCTCATAATGGTGATAATGGAATGCACGAATAGTTATTAACTTATTTCGGTAACTACCGGCTGGTGCACTACTTCATTTTAAACTGTTCACTAACCATGTTACCTCGATTAGTTATCTCAGGTAACCCTCCTAGCTTCTACTTCAAACTTGTGGAATAACAACCAGTGATATACTTTCTCGAAACCGGGACTCATCCAAAGTATCTTAACTGATCCCCGAGCATTATATCTGAAGTTTATAATTATTTCTACTCAGGACTATTTACACTTTCTTTCAATTATCCAAGGAATGTTCAACAAATATTTCCTTAATTAATCGACGAATACTACTTAACGGATATCGATATTTGATTGCTTCTTTCGTACTTGCACTCTTCAGCTGAGCTCATAAATATTCAACAAATTACGGAGAACATGGATGATCTAATGTCCAGACGTCCCTCATAAATTCTTTTCTTCTATTCAAGATGAGATTGTACATCGTACATTGAAATCATAGTAAGGATATCATTTTGATATTGGTGTTCCGAATTTAATTCTATTGTTGAATCTGATAAAGCATGTGTACGGAGGCACCCTTGGGTGGACCGTTTCACTAATAAGTAATATTTGATGAGAGGTTATCGATTGTTCCGATATCTAGAACATTCTCTTCAGATTTTATAGTTTCTTTTTCAAACTTATTAACTTCTTATTTCCATTCGTTGTCCGAGTAGCATAAAGTTTCTTCGAAATCTACGATGTTGAAATTCTGTTCTAGCCAATTGAAACTGGCTAGTCGATATGTCAATATGAATGACTAGTTGATTGTTCTAACTAGTCAAAATTGTAATGTTGTGAAGAACACCTAGCTAATTGTCCTAGCTAGTGGTGATGTCTCAAACAGGTGAACTAGCAAATTTTGTCTCGATAGTTGCTAGTGTTTCTTGAAAAGGACTAGTTATTGTTCCACTGGTCCAACCCCCAATTTAATTCATTCTGCAATGCATTTTGCATGTGGTAAAGTATGATGATGAAGTTTTGACAAATAACTTGATTGAGACCTAATGAGGTCGCCCACTCGACTTGAACTCTTACCCATCTTCGTATCAGACTCTATATCACTTGAATATTTTATTCTTTCATTTCATACAATGAGAATTCATTTGAAACCATTGATTACTTGAGTGACAAACTACTTCATTCTTTAATTGTCATGGAGTAGAATTGCTTTCTATTGGCTGACCTTCATTAATGCGACTTTAGATTTCCTCTTATTATTCAGGAGGAAAAGTATCCACCCGATGTAAGAATTGTATAAAGACCGTCTTTATGACTTTTGTACCCAACAATCATTGCTCTTGTGCAACATTCTCTATGGTGTCATATTACAGAATTATCAGGACGGGAAGGGATAAACCTTGTTGTATTCGTTCTGTCCATCCTTACATCTCCAAAAATCGAGACTCCTAGTATTTGGAACCACCAACATTCTTGGAACATCCAATGTGGAATTCTTATTGAGATTATCTATTGGACCTTGTTATTTTGAAACCATTCCTTTCAAAGTGATTACTCTAAGGTAAACGGGAGGTACAATTGTGAACCATTACACCAATATGAGATCAAAAACCAAATGTTGTAATTGTGCAGCCAGAGCGTTATGCCGAGTAATTATTGAAGTAGAGATAACATGTCAGGGCATACCACAAGACCTTTAATATGGGTATGGGGAAAGTTATAAGAAATGATGAGGTGGTTGGGAGCACGCTCCTACCAACCGTTGTCAGGATGTTATATTAATGAATTCTGGAGTTACCAAGCCTTTTCCTGATCCAAGAAATGCAAATCGATTGCGATGTAAAACATATCCTTGGAGGAAACTAACAT
This sequence comes from Saposhnikovia divaricata, assembly GCA_036435485.1. Lineage (NCBI taxonomy): Eukaryota > Viridiplantae > Streptophyta > Magnoliopsida > Apiales > Apiaceae > Saposhnikovia > Saposhnikovia divaricata. The sequence goes on from CM071594.1 coordinate 201,083,323, forward strand.
GGAAGTGGGATGGATGAGAAAGGAAGAAATATCGTGGCAAGAATGTGAAGCTTTACTTAGCTTAAAGGGATTGATGCACATAGAGAGACATATAGTTTAACAGGCCCCTAATAGCAAATGGATGCATGGAGATATGCCAATGATCCTTCGAGATTACCACCTAATCAAGTATATTGGGAATCGCAGCCGCATGCAGGCCTCAGGCTGATTGGCGCCAGTTGTGAAGGAGGACGAGCGTATGACATCTTATATATACCATCGAGAACTGATACCCTTACCGGAAATGGAGGAATTGTTGACTAGTTAAAATGAGTAGTTGTTTTTCAAGGATAAGGTTGAAGAGAAGGTTTCACCAACTCAAGATCGACCTCTGTACTGTGCCAAAGTTGGTATTTCACACTAATATAAACGTTATAAAATTGTGGTAGTATCGTTTGAATGGACTAATGAGTCAGAAGCCTTTATGGATTAATGAACAAAGTTTTGGGATGAAATGAGATATTAGCAACAACCTCGTTGTTAGCTATACTTGATGATAAAAAGAGGACTTTGAGAGTCACGATGATGCGTCTTTCAAGAGTTTAAGAGGTGTGCTGATGCAGTAGAAAGGGGATGATAGTCTATACTTCTAAACAACATAAAGGTTACGGGATAGGATATACTAACCGTGAGTCTGCGATTAGTCATGATGGCGTTCACGCATAAAACTGAGACGTTAACTTTATGAGAAAAGTGTGAAAGTTTTCCACAAGTGCCATAAGTATATCTTCATATTAGGACTAAACATAAGAAAGAGAATGTGACGAAAGGGAGCAGGGAGTATAATGGAGAAATTTGTTATTTCCCAGGAAAGGCCAGTGTGGTGGCCGATACCTATAGAAGGGATTATTCGAAATTGGAATTCAGTCAGTATTGACCAAGAAAATAGAGTATATACAATAAAGAATAATGTTAGGGGAAAATGACTAAATTATGGGGAAGGACAAAGATGTACAGAGAATTAAGAGAATGTTTGGCAAACGGATATGAATAATGGTATTGGCAAACTATTAAGTACAAACGCAACATGTCAAAAACAAAATGATAGAGATCTAGTGGATCAATTCCGCCCGTAGAAAATCTTGAACGTGGACAGAATTATAATGAATTTCATGAGTAGGTCGCCAAAGACCGAGCCAAGAGATGGCCCTAGTTGATTTATAATTGCTGGACCAAGTGATTTACCTACGAGAGACTTTCCATTTAGAAGATTATCGATTTATATACGGAAGAGATGGTGGTGCAATATAAAACTTCTGCAGTGATTACGTCAGATAGAGACTTAAGGTTAAACTTCGAATATTGAAGGTGCTTTCAAGTATAATTAATAAAGAGATTCAGCGTATGTACTAATTTGATCTCTGGCTGACGGACAGGGAAGAAGAATTATCCAGACGATCGAATTTATATTTAGTGTCGTGCCTTAGATTTCACGGGGCAGTCGAGAATAAAAAAAAACTTATCCATGAAACGAATGTTGTTATCACGATCGGTACCATGCGAACGTAAGGACGTCTCTTATAAAGCGTACTACGAAAGAAGAAGTTTTGCTTTTCTTGCGTTACGAAGAAGTCAATGAACGAGGGATATAGTAGTTGAATTGGTTCGACGTATACCGAAGACTATACAGTATCCATAGCAAGTGGTAACGACTGACGGGAGGCAACACAAGCGTGCTAATCAAGTCAAGGAATATGAGAAATACCGTGCGTATTGACGTTGTCTCAGATTATAAAACACGACCACAAAGTATTCACGGGCCAACGATACAAGGACTCAAGATACTATGAACAAGGTAGAAGAGGAACGCATAGTAGTGGGATAGAAATTTTCATTCATAGAACAACCGATAAGGGAAAACAGGTCGAGGAGAGCATGCGTTGAGAAACAACATTAAAGCGTTGGTGAGACCAAGATGAGAGAACACTAGGGTTGAAGTGCCAACCTGAGAGTTGGAAAGGGTAAGGTTGGAATTGTATCCACAACTATTATCTTTAGGTTCTTAAGATAGAATCCTCTTAAGGAGAGGAGACTGCAATAACCCTAAATTTCGTGAATATTCGAAACCTGGATGAAAATTAATTTTGTGGGTGGATGAGAAATTTTTGCAATCACGATATGTACGAATTATTAAATGAAGATTTCGAATTGATATTACGCCTTTACGGTGCAGACGAGTGTATGTAAAAGTCATTATTTTTGTTTACGAAACCCATTATTTCAAATGGTCAAATTTATAAGATATCTAAGGAGATCGTGGTAAGGCATGGGGTTCCTGTGAGCATTGCATCTGGGAGAGACCCAAGGTTCAACTCCAGGTTCTGGAGAAGTTTTCCGGATTGTGTGGGGACCAAGTTAAACATGAGTACTGCATACCAGCCCAAAACAGATGGACAGAGTGAGAGGACCATCCAGACCATCGAGGACATGTTGAGGGTATGTGCCATTGATTTTAAGGGAAGTTGGGATGACCACTTGCCGTTGATCGAATTTTCCTACAACAACAGTTACCATGCAAGTATAGGCATGCCCCCATATGAAGCTTTATACGGACGAAGATGTCGGTCTCCCTTGTGTTGGGAAGAAGTTGGAGAGCGGAAGATTTTAGGGCCTGAACTGGTCCAACAGACAAGAGAAACTATCGAGCTCATAAGAGGACGGCTGGTAGCGGCCCAAGACAGATAGAAGAGGTATGCGGACCAGACCCGCAAGGACAAAGAATATGAGGTAGGAGAATTTGTGATGTTGAAAGTATCACCGTGGAAAGGATTGATGAGATTTGTTAAGAAAGGGAAACTAAGCCCGAGATTTATTGGACCTTTTGAGATCTTGAAATGAGTTGGGAAGTTAGCCTATGAATTGGCTTTACCCCGAGCTTACAGCAAGTACATAATGTGTTCCATGTGTCCATGCTGCGACCATACCATACCGACTTCCGACATGTAATAGAACATGATCAAGTGGATCTGCAACCAGACTTAACATATGTAGAGCAACCCGTAGAAATCATGGATAGAAAAGAACAGGTGCTGAGGAACAAGGTTGTCAAATTAGTGAGAGTTTTGTGGAGGAATCAGAATGTCGAAGAATCAACATGGGAACTAGAGAGCGCGATGCGTGAAAAGCACCCCCAACTATTTTCAACCTGATTCCGGGACGGAATCCTTTTAAGGAGGGGAGGCTGTAAGAACCCTAATTTTTGATAATATTTTCTTTTATTTAATATCATGTGGCATTGTCAATTTGGAACCTTTCTAGTCATCCCTGTTGATTAATAGAATTGATTGTCTGAGAAACTGCGTTGTTGCATTTATTACGTAAGATAAAAAGGAAGATTGTGAAGGCAGGAGTCCTATTGTTAGTAAGATTTATAAAACTTGGGATTTGAGAATGATTAGAGTATTAAAGGATTTATTAAGAATTATGACAAGGAATTATGGACATTCGAGGAGTTTACACAATTAGTACTTAAGGAATTATAGGGGAAATCTCTACGCGACAAAATATTATTACGAGAGATTAATTAAGATACGATACGAATTAAAGATTAAATAACAAGCATTGGTGGGAGAATAATAATACAAGGAAAGAAATTACATGCAAGTGTCATGTAACTAGCTAGTTAGGAAAAGAAACTAGAAAAGCATAAAGTAGAAGTGAATAGTGACATGTGTGATGGGTGTTGTAACCTAGGGGACAATAGGGCATGGGGAGACAACCTAGACCCTAGCTTGGCAACATGTGAACCTCATCTAACCCCCACAATAATACATATCATACACATCATTTTATTACCTTTCAAAACAAAACACAAACAAAACACTCTCCCCCCCATAGAAGCTCTCGGCCGAAGCAACTAGAGGAGGAGGAGAGAGATTTTCTCTCCATCTTTCCCTCACCTACAAACCCAAGCAAAAATCCTAGGGCTTCCTTGCATTATAATAGAGGTATGGTATCAATTTCATAGCATTTCATCCATTGAATCTTGAGATAAAAATTGTTGAAGGATTGAAGGAGTGTTAACCAAAGTTGTTATCTTTTAGATCTTGAAGGATTAAGGTTTGTGAGGGCTCATCCAAGTGTTCTTAGTTGTTGTAAAGCTCACCCAAGGTCTTTAGCTACTCAAGAAGGTATAAAAATCTCAAACCCCCTTGGTTATGTATTGTTTATATAGTATGGTAGTAGATCCATGTGTTTTAGGACTAATCTTGGATGTATATGTATTGGATAGCATGGATCTTGAGTTTTGATGTTGAGATTGTGACTTTTATGACTATGGTTAATATATATATCTCCATGAGTGTTATGAACCATGATCTAGGTGTATTAAGTGTTGATTATGTTATGGAAGTATGAAAAATGGTTGATCTAAGTAGTATATGCTTGCTGAGTTTTTCCAGGAGCATTGACCTGTCTTGTAACACGGTTTTGAACAGCCAAATGTTGTCCCCTGATGTCCTACCATATATTTTTGGAAATATAATTGAATGTAGTTTCTGGAAATGTAAGGTTCATGGATAGGTGATGTATAGATTTTAAGTTATGGCCGGAGAAGTGAATGGTGTTTCTGGATTCCGGACTGCACTAAGTGACCCCCTTGTGAACCTTGTTTAAACCCCTAAAAATATATGTGGGATCATGGAAAAATTTGACAAGTTAGGTAATGCAGTGGTGAAGACCACCCAAAAAGAATTGGATTAAAATATGAATTTTTGGATTTTATAAAAATGCTAGAGTAAATTTTGCGCAAGGGAAAAAGTCGTTAGTGGAGCATAATTCTAGGGGTAATGGTTATGATTCGAATGTGGTAACTAAATTAAGTCGATTAAGTGACGAACGTAACCGAGTGACGACATGAACCTATAGTGGGGCTAGAGTGTCATAAGATGAAGTCGTTAAGTTAATTTTGTACCCCCCTAAAACCCCGTAATTAAAGGGATATTGTTAAGGTACTAACGAGCGGTTATTGCTTATGTATAGATCGTTCGACTCCGCACGCTCGACCACCCCAACCAAACCAAGGCAAGTTTACTTTTCAAAACTTATCCATATACAAGGACTTTTACTGTTGTGTTTGTAGTTTTCAAATTATATCAAATGCTACGTTTATCGAAGTATTGTTGCAATTGAGATTGAACAAGTACATGTATGCTTTTACCCCTTGAACTTAGATTGAAATGTTTTCTTCGGACAACGACTCTAGCAATAGAGGTCGTAGCGGTCCATATATACTATTGACCGGGGAGCGGTATATTATTATATCGTATCTAGATTACGAAAACCCGAAGGGTCATTTGGGTGGTATCGTATACTCAAATAACTATTGTTATATCTTCGTAAATACTCGAAACCCTATCTTGGATTAAAAGTTTATTTTATCAAATAATTATTTTATTAATTATTAATATTAAATCTTAAAATACTATTTATTAATCATTGTTCATTATTTAAAGGCAAAGTTAATCCAAGATACTTTTAATACTTTCAAACTCGAACTCTTTCGAACTCAAAACATTTTCGAAAACCCCCGGTCAGATTCTGCTTCTTGTATGATTTCAAGAATCATCGGTCGACTGATGTCGGACCTCAATTACTCTGTTTTCAATCAAAATCAAGTTTTCAAAGGAAAAAGAAAAAGGGACTCTGACAGGTGTGGGAACCGTTGACGAACGATTCCCGGGATGTGTAAGCGGCCGTGAGCCAGGCGGTCCATCAATTATTATTCCGGCCCAGGTGTTGCCGAAGGATGATTACGGATGTAGTTTTCATCGAGGGTGATTACGGATGTAGTTTTCACTCGGGGATAGTTACAGATGTAGTTTCTATCCTTCTACCGATAGAGAAGACCCGCGGATTATTGGACTTGGATGTGGCGACTGATCATCGTCAATCCCTGTCAGGTTTTTATGTTTTCTTCCAGTCCCATCCTCCACTTTGGAAAAATACTCAAACACTGCTTCTTGGGCCTAAGTGCCAAGTTGCTGATAGTGTGGTTTTTGATGAGAAAATATTGACATCGTGCAGTATCTAGAACTGCAAGATTTTTCTATAAAGATTGGCACGTGTTAGTGCACTCTTGCAATTGTTTCAAAGAATGAAATGTTTTTGTATGAGAAACCTTCTAAGCTAATGGAAGGAAAGAGGTTTGCAATGATGTATTCTCTGTACAGTATGTTAATCGTAGAGTGTTTTGCCGAAAATGATATACTCATATGTATATACTTTCAAACTTGAGATATATTGAAATGGGAACCTTATAAAGGGTTCATATGTTATTCTTAAAGCTCCTTAGTGAGTATAGATGTTTTATTCAAACTCGGACATATACATTGTCCAATTATGTTTTGAAATCTGAGATATATACCCATATAGTTGGGAATGTTTTCGAGATAAACCACATTATTATTTTGCAAAATGGTGAACTTGCTGAGCATTATGTAGCTCATTCTTTCTTTATAAAAACTTTTCAGAAAGGGAAGAATTGGGCCGATTAACTCCGCACCAGCAGAAGAGGAGTAGAAGATTTACCCCGGAGATGATTTAGTTCCTCATAAATACTACAGAGTAGTCTGATAGGTTTCCGACTGTAATAGTAAGACTTGTCTTCAAGTGTAGTTGTATAAGTGGAATTGTGTAAGACTCTGATTTGTACAAATGAATTGTAATATTTAGTGGCACTTTTGATTATCGTTTCTGAGGCTCTAACTTGTTTGTGCTTAAGATTGAGGTCTGAATGGATGTATTGTTGAGTTGTACAGTTAATACAGGTATGATATGGTTGGATGGTGATGTGATGACCTGAATCTTTGACCTCAGATTTGGGGGTGTCACAACCTTGGATGTGCCTTTCAAGTAGCGCAACAACCACTTGACTGCTTCCCAATGCTCTCTTCCTGGATTAGACATAAACCTACTAACAACTCTCACTGCATGAGCAATATCTGGCCTTGTACATACCATAGCATACATCAAACTGCCAACTGCAGACGCATATGGAACTTTAGCCATATCTTTCTTGTCTTCATCCGTTTAGGTGACTGCTTCTTCGTGAGATTAAAGTGAGTCACCAATGGTGTACTTCTGGTCTTCGCATTCTGGACACTGAATTTCTGCAACAATTTCTCAATATACTTCTCTTGAGATAATTTTAAAGTACCTTCAGATCTATCCTTTATGATGCTCATACCAAGTATCTATTTTTCTGCACCCATATCCTTTATCTCAAACTTCTCAGACATATGTCTCTTTAACCTATTGATTTCCCTCATGTTTGATCCTGCTATCAACATGTCATCAACATACAACAACAATATGAAATAAGATGAATCAAATTGTTTAAAGTAACAACAATGATCCATAGCACTCCTAGTGTACCCATTCTTCATCATAAAGCTGTCAAACTTTAAATACCATTGTCTTGGCGCTTGCTTCAAACCATACAAGGTTTTCTTTCCCAGCTACCTAAAATCCCTCTGGCTGTACCATGTAAATGTCTTCCTCAAGATCACCATGTAAGAACGCGGTCTTAACATCTAGTTGCTCTAGATGTAACTCCTCTACAGCCACAATACTTAACACTATTCTAATAGTAGTCATCTTAATAACCGGAGAAAATATATTAGTATAGTCAATACCTTTTTTTTGTTGATAACCTTTGACTACTAACCTCGCCTTGTATCTCTTGCTGCCACCATGTTCTTCTTTGATCCGAAACACCCACTTATTCTGTAAAGCCTTCTTTCCTGCTGGTAGTTCTATTAAAGACCAAGTTTCATTCTTCTCAAGGGAACTCATCTCTTCTTCCATGGCCGATTTCCACTTACCTGAATCATCCACCTGAAATGCCTTTGAATAACATTGAGGCTCTCCATCCTCGGTCAATAACAAATAATATGCTGAAGCAGAAAATCTTTGTGGTGGCCTTACATTTCTGCTAGATCTTTTTACCTCAGCCTGTGGAGTAACTGGAACTGTGTCATCACCATTCCCCGAACTCCCACTATTTTCTGCAAGATCTTCTTCTGTAATATCTTCAAGCACTGCTTTCTCTTTCTCAGGTTGTTCCTTAGCAAACTCAGAATCGACTGCAAGCTTATCCTTGTACACTGCACTTTCATTGAAAGTAACATCTCCAGTTCTAACAACCTTCTTCGTTAGTTCATCCCAAAAATGGTAACCCATATCATCTGAGTCATAACCAATGAAGATACACTTCTTTGCTTTCGGATCAAGCTTGTCTCTGTCAGAATCTTTAACATGCACATAAGAAACACAACCAAAAATTCGCAAGTGTGATAGATTTACCTCCTTTTTCTGCCACTCTTATTCAGGAATCTTGAACCCCAAAGGAACTGAAGGACCTCGGTTTATAAGGTACGCTGTTGTGCTAACTGCATCTGCCCAAAAAGTCTTTAGCAACCCTGCATGCAACCGCATACTCTTGGCCCTCTCATTCAAGGTTCTATTCATACGCTCTACAACATCATTCTGTTGCGGTGTCTCTAAAATTGTTTTGATCATTCTAATCCCATATTCTGTGCAATAGATTTTAAAGTCATCACTACTGACTCACCACCATTATCTGACATCAAACTATTAATCTTCAAACCGGTCTGATTTTCAACTTTGATCTTCTACTTCTTGAAAGTAGCAAACACATCTGATTTATTCTTCAAGAAATAAACCCATTCCTTTCTAGTGGAATCGTTAATGAAACTGACATAGTAGCGAGATCCTCCCAATGACACAACTGTTGTTGGACCATATACATCTGTATGAATTATCTCTAACTTCTCAGCCTTGGATTTCCAACCTGATTTTGCAAAAGTAACTCATTTCTGCTTTCCAAGAACACATGGCTCACACAACCCAGCTTCCATATTCTTTAGCTCTGGAATCTTCCCTTTCGAAGTTAATAGCTTCATACCCTTTTCACTCATATGACCAAGTCTTTGGTGCCACAAAGTTGAAGATCCAATCTTATCGGCAACTGCATTTGCTTCATAGCTAGATTGTTCAACTATGTACAACATCCCCTTTTTTTCTCCACGAGCAACAACTAGATTCCCCTTTATAACCTTCCACTGTCCGTCTTCGAAAGTAACTCGATACCTTCCTTATCTAACTGACCTATAGATATCAACATCTTCTTTAGTCCAGGAATGTACCTTACATCTTTCAACGTCCAATTAGTCCCCAAAGAGGTCTTGCGATTAATGTCTCCCATGCTCGTAATATCCAAAGTCTCATCACCAGCAAGACGGACTTTACCAAAATTTCCACGTCTAAAATTTAACTTCAAATTTTTGCAAGGGGTAGCATGGAATGATGCGCCAGAATCCAAAACCCATGATTCAACCGAACATTCAACACAATAAATTAAAGCATCGTCATTCGCCACTTCTTTAACTACGTTAGCTGAATTATCCTCTTTCTTCTTTCCTTTAGGAGCTGCGAGAGCCGTACACTGCTTTTGGAAGTGTCCTTTTTTCTGATAATTCCAACAAACAATCTCCTTACGATCTTTGGACTGTTCTCTCTTCTGTGACTTCAATCTTCTATGCCCCTAATTCTGCCCCTATCGGACTTTCTGCCTCTACTCTCAGTACTCAACAAGGAACCTGAAGACTCTCATGAGTTTCTCCTATGAATATCTTCTCCAAGAATCACATCTCGAACTCCATCAAAAGTCATCTTACTACTCCCAGATGATTACAAATAGCAGTGATAAATCCTGACCAACTATCAGGTAACGAGGATACCAACAACAAGGCTTGTACTTCATTATCGAATTTAATATCCATTGAAGTCAATCTTGATAGGATAGAGTTAAATTCCTTCACATGATCAGCAACACAATCACCTTCATTCAATCTCGTAGCAAACAACGAACGACACAAATATAGCTTATTTGAAGCAGACGGCTTCTCATACATATTTGATAACGCCTTGATCAATCCATAAGTTGTTGTTTCCTTGATGATATTATAAGCAATGTTCTTCTCCAAAGTCAATCTGACATCACCCAGAGCCTGCCATCCAATAGCTTCCATTCTTACTCATCCATTGACCTTTTTCTCCTCCAGCGGTTCGTGTAGTTTTTTCTGATACAAATAATCTTCAATTTGCATATTCCAAAATGCAAAATCTCTGCCATCAAATTTGTCGATCTTTACTTTACCTTCTTCTACCATCGCTCCTACTCGCCAGAAAAACCTAGGCTTTGATACCAGTTGTTTAGTACATAACAACGAAAGCAAAACCCAAAGCGAATAAACAAGAACAAGAAAATAAACGACAATCACACAAGACAAATATTTAAGTGGTTCGGGAATTCCTACTCCACAAGCCACACTAATTTTGTATTGATCTCTCACAATTGTGTTGTGTTATGTTGTGTTAGGGTTTTACAATTACAAGAGAATATTTATAATAGAAGAAACTGGCCCTAATTAACAATATGGGTCTTTGCTGAAAAATCTCGTAGTCAAGGTCTTGAGCCTGAAATTAAGCCTTTGAGAATCACGTCTGTTCTGGTCAAGGCCTTGAGCTTGCTGCTAAAGCCCTTGAGCCTGACATAGAATCCACAATCTTAACAATGGGCGATAACCCGTGCCTTACATGTCACCCAAAACACAAAAATTTAATTTTTTTTAAATCTTAGGGTAATTCTCATTTGAATGCTTATTACTCCCCCTGGTCCGTTTTGTAGGGCGTTTGCAATCTTTGCACAGGTTTTTAGGTTTTAATAAATAACTCAAAATATTCAATATTTATCCTTATTTTTGTACGAGTAGTTTTTTGAAAATAAACTCCAGCTATAAAAACTATTGCTCGGTACTTGTACATACATTTATTAGAGAGCTATTCACATAACTTCATGACTAATTTTTTTTTAAAAATTCTACCGGTTTACTTTTCTTATTTTACCTATTTTAAAATTAAATTTTAAATTCCCTCCACAAATTCCCACTAAAATTTAAAATTTTCAGAATTAAATTTTGTTTTCCCACCATTTTTTTCCTATAAATATGGAACACAACTTTGATTTAAATAATTATGCAAGTGATACAGATTCAAGTTTAGATTTAAACGTCCCAACAAGGGACGAACGTACAGGTAACATTCTTTTCTTTTCTTTTTGTTCATAAATCTTTATTATGTCTCTTATTTATCAAAGTATGATTAAAGAATTTCATCAATAGATGAAGAAGAATTTTGTTTTCACCAAGAGAACCCAACTAAAGCTCATAATGGATGTGTGCTATATATAAATTTAAATGAAACACCACCAGAATGCATTCAAATAATCATGTATTTCCATTCATGTTGCTAATCTATATTTGCAAATTTTTTTGTTTTTTTTCCAATATTTTAGCAATTTTATTTTAATAAATCCTGGAAATTTATTTATTTTAATGAGATAAAACAAGGCAGTGATTATTTATTGTCACAATTGATGAAGAAGATTTTTTCCAGGAAATTCCATCTCAAACAAATGTCCCAGGTAAGTCTGAAGGTCTAAATAAAAAAATCTCATTATTTATTTTAAACTAAGGAATAGAATTGTTTATTGTCATATGTTATTTGTGTTGTTGCTTATAATAGGAGAAGATGAGAGTAACACCAGAGATAATTGTCCAACAATCAAAAAATGAAAGTTTTGGTCAAATGAGCAACGCAGTGCAGTTTACTTAGCTTTACTGACTAAAAGTGTAAATATGGAAAGCTACCCAGAACAACTACACATGAAGTTGCATCAACAATGTGTATTCCAAAGCGTGTGGTTCAACATATATGGAAACAAGCAAAAGATTCATCAGCTAACAGTACTGTCACTACTGTATCCCATAAAAGGACAAAGAATTGTGGACGTAAAACAGTGACCATTGACGTGGAACAGTTCTCCAACATACCTTTATCTGAAAGAACAAGTCTTCGCTCGGTATCTTATGCCACAAAAGTAAGTAAGGCAACATTGATAAGACGAAAGAAAGATGGCACCATAAGGCGACACTCTAATCCCATTAAACCAATGTTAAAAGAAGAAAATTAAAGAGCGAGGTTACAATTTGTATTTCCATGCTCGACCAAGAGAGTATATTACATGATCCACAATTTATAAATATGTACAATGTCATTCATATTGATGAAAAGTGGTTCTACTTGACCAAGAAGAAAGAGAATTATTATTTTCTTTCAATAGAGAAAGATCCATACCGTACTTGTAAAAGCAAAAACTTTATAGATAAAGTCATGTTTTTAGCGGCTGTGGCTCGACCTCGATTTGATGCTCAAGGAAATGTAAAGTTTGATGGAAAGCTTGGCATTTTTCCATTTATAACCACGGAGCCAGCAAAACGAAGCAGTGTGAATCGACGAGCGGGAACACTTGAGACCAAAGCTATGACCTACATTGGAAAAGATGTAATAAGATTTTTCTTGACTAATAAAGTAGTTCCTGCAATTAAAGAGAAATGGCCAAAGGAAGAACTTGGAAGGGATATTTTCATACAACAAGATAATTCCAGGACACATATGTACACCCAAGTGATCGATCCTGAGTTTTGTCAAGTTGCAGCACAAACTTGGTTTAATATTCATTTAAGGTGTCAACCTCCTAATTCACTTGATCTAAACGTGTTAGATTCAATCATTACGAAACAAGGAATCTCCAAAAAATATTGATGAGCTTGTTAGTGCAGTAGAAAAAGCATATGAAGAGTTCTCACCCACGTTGTCTAACTACAACTTTTTGACATTGCAACATGTCATGCTGGAGATTATGAAAGTTGATGGGTCAAACGACTACAAGCTTCCTCACACACAAAAAGCTGCTTTGGAAAGAAAAGGTCTACTTCCATGTCAAGTCAAATGTGAAGCAGAGCTTGTTAAAGATGTGCTCCAGAAGTTGCAAAATTGAAGGTGCATGTGGTTAGTTTATAAGTACGTAAATGAATCTGTTACATACATGCAATTTTAGATGTCAGGATGACTAACTCTCTGTCACTTTTATTTTTTCTTTGACAGGCATTTTGTACTTGGAGTAATTTTTTAAGCATTTTAATTTGTATCTTCTGGGTGAAGTGTTAAAAATATTTATTTATATGTTTTTTTAATAAAATTTTATGTATTTTTCTGAATTTTATATCTCCTTGCCATACTAAAAAAATCAATCATGTTTACAAAACAAAATTATCAAAGAATTATTAAAGTATTTTGAAACATTAATTTTAATTTTTTAAAAATATTTTAAAAAGAATTATCACTTCTTTTTAATTTGAAATATTAGATTTGTAAAAAAAACATATTAAAAGAGTTTTATACTTTAAAAAATTTTATTTTTCAAACATTTATTTTTTAAACATTTGTTTAGAAAAATATAAATAAAAGGAACAAAATTATAATTATCATACTTGAAAAAAAGAAAGTAAACCAAAATATAAAAGAAAAGAAAAACATTACACTTAAAAAAATAAAAAATAAATCACTAATATTAGCATAATTCAGAAGTTGAACAATTCCATACACGGAAACCTGAAGATCATAAACACATAACTCTTAAAACTGATTCCAATAAACAAAAAAAAAAAAATCAAACTTAAAAACATAAAATTACCAGAGGGCATTGGGAAAATATATCTCCATCATCATTGCAACAACTTGCTTTATAGCCATGTTTTCTTTTTCTGAAATAAAAGACTTTTCTTTTGCAATATCTTAGTTCTCAGTTTCATACATCTCGATCTCTTTTAGACCCAGTACAGATGGAAAGTCTGTTTCATAGATCATGTGGAGAATGCTGCCATTAGATTCTTCAATGTATGCTTTTAGTTGTTCAGCATGTGATATCTCATTTAGTTCCATATAATATTTTTGTAAACCATCACTCTTCATTGTTTCCTCCTTGCTGTTTCTGGACTCTTCACCTGTAAACATATCTTCTTCAACTGGTTCATTCAAGTTCAACAATAATTATACAACCAAATTTTAATATATATATATATATATATATATATATATATATATATATATACACACTATACTATTATAAGCGAAACAAGGTATAATTGGTTGGTTGGTCAGTTGGTTAACGCTTTCCAAAAAAATTGTTAACACCTTCCTAAAACTTACACGTTAAAAAATACATATTAAAAATTTTAATTTAATTATTTAATATAAATCTATCTATACTATACTATTATAAGCGAAACAGTGTATAATTGGTTCGTTGGTCAGTTGATTAACGCTTTCCAAAAAAATTGTTAACACCTTCCTAAAACTTACACTTTAAAAAATACATATTAAAAATTTTAATTTAATTATTTAATATAAATAAACATCCGGCATTAGGTATTTAGGTATACACAATCGTGCCAATAAGGCACAGCCACAAGGGCCAAGCATCTGCATGTATTTCAATGTTATACGTCAAGCAAACTGACACTCCCATTATTACGAAAAAATAAATTATTTTTTTAGTAATAGATTACTAAAATATGATTTATTTTCAATATAAAGTTATTAGAACATAACTTTGTATTTGTAATTAGAAATTATCCATCTATACTATTTATACTATGCTATTATAAGCAAAACAATATATATTCGATTAGTTGGTTGATTAACGCCTTCAAAAAAATGTTAAATCTTTCGAAAAATAATAAATTAAAAACATTATATTAAAAATATTGATTTAATTATTTATTATGAACAACTAAATTAACCAATAAGGCACAAAAATAAATGTAACTGTTAAAACCTTCCTAAAAATATTAATTTATTTATAACTACAAAATTTACCAATAAGGTGCAAAAATATATTTTTAAAAAATGAAAAAATATGTGTTAAAAAATCAAAATTCAGTTAAATTATATATAATTTATTCAAAATGAAAAGTCACATGTTTTATAGAATTAAAAACATTTTCAATTATATCTCGATTAGAATCATATCCCGCATACACTTATTTTTACGTTTCTTTCTTCTACGATTTTAGTTCCAAATTCAGTTAAATTATATATAATTTATTAAAAATAAAAAAGCACATGTTTTATAGAATTATAAACGTTTTCAATTATATCTCGATTAGAATGGACGTCGCGCACACTTATTTTTACGATTATTTCTTCTACGATTTTGGTTCCAAATTCAGTTAAATTATATATAATATATTAAAAATAAAAAACCACATGTTGTATTTAATTATAAACGTTTTCAATTATATCCCGATTAGAATCATCACCTGCAGACACTTATTTTTACGATTCTTTCTTCTACGATTGTATGTTACACTAAATAATTTTGTAAAAATATCTATTGAATTTTTAAGATATTTAACAATAATTTTAAAATAACGTTAAATTAATGATAATTATTTATTTTATGAAATTAAGTATGGAACATATGTAAGATTGAAATTAATAATTAAATTTCTTAAAATAAATTTAAATTTAGATTAAATTGAATAATTAATATATTAATTCATTATAATAATATATGATGTTCCGTGCTTTGCACGGGTTATAGGCTAGTATATATATATATATAACCAAATAAACTATATACTTATTTTCTATTTCAATTTTGTATCATGTTTTCTTAGGTTGACACCCGTTGTAATAAAACATATAAACCGCATGTTGCGGTGGCCTTGTAATATTTTTTAATATTTTTCAAAATATAGACATTTAAGAAAGAAATCAAAAAGTAAGTATCTACAAATAAATTAGTGAACACAATATTGTACAAATCTATAGTATTATATTAAAACCTAAACATTGAAAGTTTTGAAAGTTTTGGTTTTCGGTTTGGTTATCCTAATTATTAAAATAAATAATTAAAATTACAAAAATAACTCAAAAAACTAATTACTAATGTTAGCTAATTACTAATGTTGACGTAATTATATTCCGATTAAAATTTCTTCATCCACATTGAGCTTCTACTTGGACTCTTTTTTCTGCTCCAACAACTCAATTACCCATTTTTTTTAAAGATTTTACTTCTAATTAAAACACTTTACCATTTAATTTAAAACTAATATTACAATAATTAATATATATCCAAAATATCACACCATATCTTTC
This sequence comes from Saposhnikovia divaricata, assembly GCA_036435485.1. Lineage (NCBI taxonomy): Eukaryota > Viridiplantae > Streptophyta > Magnoliopsida > Apiales > Apiaceae > Saposhnikovia > Saposhnikovia divaricata. Next base: position 201,099,451 of record CM071594.1, read on the forward strand.
CGTAATTATTTTTAGTAGTAATTTTTGTAATTAAAACACGTTACTTTTTGATTTAAAATTAATCTTGCGATCACTAATATGCACCCAAAAATATCTCACCATATATTCCAATCATTATTTTTAGTAATAAATAAGAATCGTTAGATCTAATAATAAGATATATTATATGATTAAATTAATTGACTAAAAATTCAAAGTTCGAACCCGTCAACGACATTTTTAATTTAGAATTTTACAAAATAAATTTTAAACCATGCATATCATTATATAATTTATATTAAATTAAAATTAAAAAATATTAAAAATAAGGATTTTATAAAAACATTAATTATAATGTTAAATAAATTTTATAACCTATCAAAAGAAACCCGTACTTGGCACGGGTTATAAGCTAGTATTAATATACACATAGAAAACAAAATAAACAATATACTTATTTTTATGTCGATTTTCTGTCACGTTTTCTTAGACCGACACTCGTTGTAATAAATACATATAGATAAAAAGCATATTGATTGAATTAATTAAAAGAAAACGTTGGAATATTATGATCAAGAGCAATGTGAAGATAATAACGATAAATTAATAATTAAAAGTAAATAAATAAAGTGGGAATGTTAAAAGTTCAAACCTTTTGTACCAAGTTTCTCAAGTGCTTCTAATTTTCAAACAAAGAAAGATCTCTTAATTCTTGTTCACATGATCCGATGTTTCTGTACCGAGATTACTAACAAAAAAAATACAAAAGCCAAAGTAAAGTACAACCATTGGTTACTAATAATCCATAATTATGATTAAATCATAAAAATTCAATAATTTAAAAATAAAACAAAGAAAGCAAATATTATATCAGTAAATTCTAACCTTAAAAACCAACAAAAAAAGCAACCTAAAAATCACTAAACAAAAGCCAAGTACATTGAGAATTAAACAAAATATGAATGAATAAAAAAACTAAAAGAAAATAGACGAAGACAAAAGTAGAATACAGAAGCAAGAAAAGGGTTACAAACATGGTGATAAAATTTGATTGTTAGAAGCAAGGATGATTGTAAAATAAATTTTCTTTTTCGAATATTTAAATTTGTATTCTTCTTCCCTACAAATTCAATAACCTTTTCTATTTCGAATATGTTAATCTTAATGTTCAAAAAGGAAATTTTGATTTCTTTTCTAAAAAATACGGCATAAAGAAGGAATTTGTAATTTTAATATTTAAAATAGAGGAGCTCTAGAAAATTATTTTTTAAATAAATATGATTCGAGCGATTCTAGAGCTCCTGAGGGTTTTCCTTTATAAAATATAAAGATATAGAAAGATATAAAGATATATAATTGGTGTAAAGGAGTTCTTTTGATTTGGTTGTTAGGGGTAGATTTGTCTTTTCAGAAATATTATTAGTAATTCTAAATATTATTAAATAGAATTAATATTAAAAAATTATTGTAGATAGTATTTTGTAATTCTTTCAAAAATAAATCATAAATTAATAATATATAGTATAATAAAATTAGTGAGTGATGTATGGTTATAATGTAGATAATTTGCTTCATATTAATTCTCATTAGCCTTGTTTATGATGCATTGGTCCTATATAAATAATGTTAATTGTTATTTAACTTATATGGATACTAAGTGGGTATTTTCTATGTTTGTAGGAGATTCCAAAGGAGCAAGGTGTTGGGAGCAAGGTGTTGGGGGACAAGAAGACATGCTGAAATAAGACAAAACATAAAAAAAAATGGGTCATGAGCTTAGGCTCAAGGGCCCTGAGCGGATCGAAATTTTTACTTTTTGGAGTAATAGGCCCTGAGCCTCGCACTCAGGGGCCTTTAGGGAAGCTGCAGCAAGCTCAGGGGACCTGAGCATCACATTCAGGGGTCCTGAGCTGGACGAAAATAGACTTGTTTACCCATTTGTAATTTGTTTTTAATTGCCTTGTATGACTTTAAAAATCCCATCCAAATATATATAAAGATATGTATTAAGGTTTTAGAGAGGAGGTACCATAAATAGTCGTATTACAGGCATAGAGACGTAGAGATGATGATAGAGAGAGAAGGGAGAGAAACACCTTATGAGGGAGATTGGAAGAAGGAGTGAAGAGATTCATCCGGACTTCAAAGGAACTATTCAAGTTGTATTCTTTGTACCTCAATTCTTAAACTCATGGGTTGCGTTATATATATATATATATATATATATATATATATATATATATATATATATATATATATATATATATATATATATATATATATAGGCCTTTGCTCCATACAGAACACTCTTATATAACAAACAACAAAGAACACCTTAGATCTATTAGATCCTTTGGCCCCGCCAGGGGCACCCAATACAAAAAGTTATTATTTTTTTACCCTCTATCAAGTCTGCAAAAAAAAATAAAAAAATAAAAATTACTGTTCACGTGATGACGTCATCATGACGTCATCACGTGAACAGTAAATTTTCAAAAAAAAAAATTTTTTTTGCTGGATGGATGGAGCCTAAAAAAATAAGAACTTTTTGTATTGGGTGGCCCCGCCAGGGGCAATGGATCTATAAGATATGAGGTGTTCTTTATTGTTTGTTATATAAGGTGTTTGCCATGGAGTGCAACTCTCTCTCTCTATATATATATATATATATAGAGAGAGAGAGAGAGAGAGAGAGAGAGAGAGAGTTTGACTATATAGAGTACTTATTATTTGGAGTACTTGGAGTACTCTATCATCACCGTTAGATTGAAATAGATCCTGTGGACAGTATTAAACTTTTTTTAATGGCAATGTCGTAAATAAATGAACAATTAAGGGCAAAGTCCTGCAAATCATATTTTAAGTAAAGTTTTTATCCTAATCTACCCAACCACCCCCACGCAGCACCCCATCCCCTCATCTCTCTCTACCTCCCGTGCTCTCTCTTTCCTTTTCTTTTTCTTTTTTTTTTCTTGAGTTCTTAATATTCCAAGAATCAAAGTCTTTGTTCCTGGTGATTCCATGGTCCAAATCGAGCGTATAAATAACCAAAATCTTTATCGCTCCGTGTTATATCCATCCACACCATCAAATCGCGGATTTCTTAAAGTTTAATTTTTAGCCGGATTATAAAGTCGATTTTTGTTGCTTGTTTCTCCATCTTGATTATATAAAAGTATAGATCGTTGTATGTAGAGGATTATAGAATTTTTTCATAATTTTCTGCGTAGTTTTGAGGTTCACCGGAAAATTCTTAAATGGCCGGATTTTATTTTGTAAGCATCAGTTGTGATTTCTGTTTGTATGTATGCATGTACTAGCGTATGTATTGTGTTATATATTTTTGTTGAATTTTTTTGGGCAAGTTTGTATGTTCGCTGGATTTTGTTTCCATCGCCAGATTTTCACGATTTTGGTTCATTTTCAATGGTGTTGGGATTGATTTTAGCTGTAGTTGTGTTGTTAATTGTTGAGGGGTTGTATGGGTCGAAAAGAAGATGGTTTTTGGAATGTTTTTTCGTCGCTGGAATTTTTGGATAGCTGCCGGGAAATTTTCGGTGACCGTGTTCATATTTTCTGGCCATGTTCTTGAAAATTGGGGCGTTGATCTTTCAAACCCTAAATTGGTACACCATATTACACACTAGTTCCGTCAAATACAATGACACACCAAAATACAACTGCAGGACAAAATAACATAAATAATAATATTAAATCCAGTGACACAACCAAGTACATCTGCAGAACAAAAACCCAGAAAAAATAATAATACCAGAATCCTCTTCGCTAAGAGTCATGTTAGTGTAGAACACACCAAATGTCAAAAACAATCGGGCAACAACATGCAATACCTGATTTCTAAAAACCGCAGTTGTAAAGCATAATGTAATGTAATATGTAATAGAGGATATATATAACTCAACTAGGATAAAAGATAAATAATATTAAATCTATACAGGGATCGTGAAATTTGAAGAACAGACACCAACAAGGATCAAGTCGCTGAAAGTAGTTCATTAACATGTTCAAGCCTCAGTGACAGAATAAGATGTACAGATGATTCAGTTGAAGAGCCAAAAAGATTCAATGTATTTATATAATTTGAAGATACTGCTACAGGCTAATAAATTGGAATGTAACGAAGGTGTGAAGATCAAGATCAGTGCTAGTCACTTGTGAACCAGACCAGTGCACTAAGTGTCAGCACATACGAGAAGGATCAACACATTAATTTACAGAAAGAATTGCCAAAGCCTATTGACGATCAAGGACAAACATAATATTTCAGGGTATTGTCAAAAATTAATTTACTCTCTGAAAATTAAATAAGTAACAGATTAATTAATTATTTATAACAAATAATTTAATTTATCTAGTACTTGAATTATTTTCAGAGATGAATTAAAATAGCAGAATAAAACAAAATAAAGAAGCCCAAGAGATACAAAAATAGTATTACTATGCACAATTATTATGCAAAGTTACTATACACGGTTACTATTTGGGGTTGGTATAATAGTGCCCAGTTACTATTTAGGGTTGGTGAAATAGTGCTCGATTATTATTTGGGGGTTGTTGGAATAGTGTCAAATAGTGACTTTCTATAATCTATAAATACGCCTATTGTATTTCATTTCAAAACACACCTCAACACACAACTCTCTCTTCTCTTTCTTATATCTTCTCTTTGTAAGCTGCTAGACAGTCCATCTAGTAGGAAAGCCGGCTTAGGCCGCTTTCAGGAAGTGTCGAGTAGAAGGTCCTCGTGCCTAAACTATCCTTAGGAGTGTAAGCTGCTAGACAGTCCATCTAGTAGGAAAGCCGGCTTAGCCCACTTTCAGGAAGTGTCGGGTAGAAGGTCCTCGTACCTAAACTATCCTTAGGAGTGTTCTGTTTTGAAGCCAATCCATTGGATTAGAAGTTGTAACACCCCTTCGAGTTTATTGTCAATAAAGATATATTCTCGGAATTATTTTTTATTTTTGGTAGTATCGTATTCAACCCCCCTTCTACAATACTTCGGGACCTAACAATTGGTATCAAAGCAAGCTTCTAATATACAAGAAGTCTAAAGATCAAAACCATGGGAAGGAAGGATACAGGTGTGAAAATTCCAATGCTTGACAAAGATAATTACTTTCACTGGAAAGTAAAATTGCACCTTCATCTCTCAGCCATCGATGAAGGCTATGTAGATTGTATAGAGAAAGGACCTCATGTTCCAATGAAGGCCAACTCTGGGATTGGTCAAGATGCTGGCACTGTAGCTGCTGGAAGGCCTATTCCAAAGAATCAAGCTGAGTACACAGATGAAGACTTGGAGGAGATTCACAAAGATAGAAGGCTATGAACATCTTATTCAATGGCATCGACCAAGATATGTTTGATTGTGTTATAAACTGCACCACTGCCAAGCAAGTGTGGGACACTATTAAAACAATCTGTGAAGGAACTGAGCAAGTCAGAGAAAATAAAATGCAGCTCCTAATACAACAATATGAGCATTTTCACTACTCCTCTGGTGAAAATCTAACAGACATATTCAGTAGGTTTCAAAAGTTACTAAATGGTCTAAAGTTGTATGGGAGAAAATATGAAACCAAGGACTCTAACCTAAAGTTTCTGAGATCTCTTCCTAAGGAATGGAAGCCAGTGACAGTCTCGTTGAGGAACTCTCAAGACTACAAAGATTTTACACTTGAGAGACTGTATGGCATCCTGAAGACCTATGAGCTTGAAATGCAGCAAGATGAGGAAGTGGAGAAAATCTAAAAGAAAGGTGGATCTGTTGCCTTGGTGGCCAATATTCCAATCAGCCAGGTAAGTGAGAAGATGGAGAGCACTCAAGCCACACCAAGTTCAAAGACTTGTGAAGGTGGAGCTGAAACTAGCAGAGGGAAAAGCAAGTTGGTTGAAGAACTTGATGCATTGAGTGGAGATGAATCTGATGACTTGGATGATTATCTAGCATTCTTGTCAAGGAGATTCTCGAAGATCAAATTCAAGAGGAATCCAGCAGGAGGCAAGCAATTCGGAAAAGGTTTTCAGCCATCCAGAGACATGGTTGAAAGGTCTAAGTTCAAATGTTTTAACTGTGGAATTGCTGGCCATTTTGCCAATGAATGTAGAAAGCCTAAAGCTGAGAAAGAGAAGAAGCAGTTTGAAGCTGTTGATTACAAGAAGAAATATTTTGATCTTCTCAAGCAACAAGGGAGAGCATTCGTGTCAAAAGATAGTGACTGGGCTGCTGGAGGTGACTCAGATGCAGAAGAAGAGTTTTTCAATCTTGCACTCATGGCAAACGAAACTGATGAAGAAGCTAGCTCAGCAAGCAACCAGGTATTCTCTACAGTCTTAACTAATCTTTCTAAAGCTGAATGAGCTAGCACAATTGATGAAATGTCTATTGAATAGTATAACATGCATGTTACCTTAAAATCACTTAACAGAGAGAGAATAAGAGGATTAAAGATTGTTAGGAATATGTTGTACTTGATGATAACTTCACAATCAAACAAATTGTATAAGGTTTTGTAGCTCTCAACGGATGAGGATTTATAACTCTATCCGTTGACAGGTAGCTCATCAACGGATGAGGTTTTGTAGCATACTGCAGTATCTATATGTTATCAGTTGATAGTGTTTTTATCCACAGTCATGTTGACCATCAACGGATAGACAGAATAGGGTAGCCAATTGTAAATAAGCTATGCTATGTAATTCTGTCTAAGTGAAAGTGTATCAACAGATGAAGACAAAACTCTATCAACGGATACAACTCAAATCCACTCTATCAACGGATACAGCTCAATACATCATCAACGGATGTCAGTGTACAATATCAATGGATAATCATTGACACTGTCTTCTATGCTAAGCTGGGGATTAGCAGTTGATAAGGACAGGTTTGACTGACAGATCACATGGGTTGATAGTAGATACAAAAAACAGTATGGCAGCCATACTTTGGAAACACAGAAGAAAGAAGCATTCCGTTTACACTATGAATACAAGAAAGGTGCAGGAGACATGTCTGTTCACAAGGACAACCTTTCGGCTACATGTGTATTTTGAGTGTAGTAGCAAGTCAACTAGAATTAGATTAGTATTATCTTATTCCAGTAGAACTTGTAAAACTTGGGATATATAACCAAGTGCAGCAACTCTTTGTAGGCTAAGAAAACAAATACATTTGCATAGGGTTTTTATTGAATATTCTTAGAAAGCAAAGAGTTGTAAAACAGAAGCTGTGTACTTTTGTATCACAGAGTTTTCTTCGAATAAAAGCTTCAGGTGGTGCATTTAACCACCTGATTTTTTATGTGTTTGTGCATTAATCTTTCTACAGCAATTATCTAAGTATAGATTTCTGGAGTTCTTATCAGAAATTTATAAATATCAAGAATTGTATTCAACCCCCCCTTCTACAATTATACAAGTGTGTAATCTGGGAATAACAATTGGTATCAGAGCAAGCTTCTAACATATTTGAAGTTTAAAGATCAACACACTTCCAACATGTCTAAGAAGGATTATGGAGTAAAGATTCCAGTTCTTGATAGAGAAAATGACTTTCACTGGAAATTAAAAATACGTCTACATCTCTCGTCTATTGATGAGGGTTTTGTGGATTGCATTGACAAGGGTCCTCACATTCCAATGAAGACTGCAACAAGAGTTGGCCTGGCTGAAGGTGTGCCTGACACTCTCATTCCCAAACCTGTTTCTGAGTGGAGTCTTGAAGATATTGCAGAAGTCCACAAAGATAAAAAGACCATGAATATACTGTTCAATGGTCTAGAAACAGACATGGTTGACAATGTTATCAACTGTACTACCTCCAAGGAAGTATGGGACACTGTTCAAACCCTTTGTGAAGGAATAGAACAGGTGAGGGAAAACAAGATGCAACTACTAATCCAACAGTATGAACATTTCCACTTTAAGAGTGGAGAAACTTTGAATGATACATTTAGTAGATTTCAAAAGCTACTAAATGGTTTGAAACTATATGGAAGAATCTATCAAGTTAAGGATTCTAATCTCAAATTTCTGAGATCACTGCCTAAGGAATGGAAGCCAATGACTGTTTCTCTAAGAAACACTCAAGAGTACAAGACATTTACTCTTGAAAGGCTCTATGGAACTTTAAAGACATATGAGCTGGAAATAGAGCAGGATGAAGAGATTGAGAAGTCTCAAAAGAAAAGTGGGTTAGTTGCACTTGTTGCCAACTTGGAGCAAAAGGAGGAAAGGACAGAAGCTGCTAGTTCTACATCAAACAGGGATGTTTGTAAAGGTAGAGCAGAATCAAGCAGGAGCAAGGAAAAGGTGTCTGAGGAATTGAATGTCCTTCAGCAGGATGAATTGGATGAGATAGATGAGCACTTAGCTTTTCTATCTAGGAGATTCTCTAAGCTGAAATTGAAGAGAAACTCTGGGGTGGCCAAGCCATTTAACAAGGATTTTTCCACAAGCAACTATGTGGATAAATCCAAAATTAAATGCTACAATTGTGGAATTGCTGGTCACATGATAAGTGAATGCAGGAAACCTAGATCTGAGAACAAGGGAAAGTCAACTGAGGCTATTGACTATAAGAAGAAATATTTTGATCTTCTCAGGCAGAAAGGAAAGGCAATCTTGACCCAAGAGTATGACTGGGCTGTTGATGACAAGCATTCTGATGATGATGTTGAGTTTGTCAACCTTGCTTTAATGGCTGATTCTGGAGAGCAGGAAGCAAGTTCAGCTAGCAATCAGGTATTTTCTACTAATCTCTCTGAGCTCACCAAAGAGGAATGCAATAGTGTTATAGATGAAATGTCTACTGAACTATATCACTTAAGTGTTACTCTTAAATCACTTACTAAAGAGAACGATAGGATTAAAGAGTCTAATATGTTTTTAAGTGATAGAAATGCTGCTCTAGAAGCTCAATTTCTAGAATTTGAGAAAATGAGAGTTGATTGCAATAATGCTAAAAGTGAACTTGAAGCTGTGTTAAAAAGAGAACTGATTTTAAAAGACCAGCTTGAAAAAGAACAAGGGATAATTGCTAAATTTCAAAGTTGTAGGAATATTTCTCAAAACATAATAGAAGTCTAGGGAATAGAATCGTTTGTGAAGGATACCTGGACTCAAAAGAAAAAGGAGCTAGAACCTGGCCTTGAGGATCTAGAGACTATTTGTGAATCAACAGATAGTGATCATCCGTTGACAGATGAACCATCAACGGATGAGAGGTATCCGTCGACTAACAAAAAGTTTGTTAGTAAGAAGGAACTCAGGAAACTGGATATCAAGTATGGTCCAGTCAACAAGAATTTTTTTAGTGGTGAGTGTAGCAAAACCAAATCCAGTGGGAAGGCTAAGGCAGGTGATTTACATAACAAAAAGGCTGACAAGTTTGCTCCTAGGAAAACTTGTAGTAATTGTAATAGTGTCAATCACCTATCTTCTAATTGCAAGATTGTCAACAAGGCTCCTGTTCATATACCTCAAACAATGCCATGTATGCCTGCAATGCCTGGTTTGTATCAAAATGCTAGTTTTTCAAATCCATATGTGAACATGCCATATGTGTCTAATCCTTATTTTCAATCTGTGAATGTGCCACAAATGTCATGGAACATTCCTAGCATGAATAATATGTATGCCAATTTTCCACAAATGCATGCATCAAATATTCATGCAAATGAGCATTTGTCAAACCCCATCACTCAAGCATCTACAACTAAGTTGAAGAATGCTAAGAGTGCAAAGTCAAAGGCTAACAACAAAGGACCCAAGGAAGCTTGGGTACCAAAATCAACTTGATTTGTTTTTGAAATTTGTGCAGGGAAACAGAAGGAATCTATGGTACCTAGACAGTGGATGCTCTAGGCACATGACAGGAGATTCAACCCTGCTCATAGAGTTCAAGGAAGGAGCTGGCCCTAGAATTACCTTTGGAGATGACAGCAAAGGATATACTAAGAGATATGGCCTGATTTCAAAAGACAATGTCATCATTGAAGAAGTGGCTTTAGTTGAAGGTTTGAAGCACAATTTGCTGAGTGTCAGTCAGATTTGTGACAAAGACTATGAAGTAAAGTTCACAAAAGAAGCCTGTGTTGTTTCTGCCAAGGAAGACAACAATGTGGTATTGACAGGCTTTAGAAAAGGAAATGTTTACATAGCTGACTTTAATTCAGCATGCTTAGAATCCATTACTTGTCTCTTCAGCAAAGCAAGTAAGGATGAGAGTTGGCTATGGCATAAGAAGCTGTCACATTTGAATTTTAAAGTTATGAATGATTTGGTAAGAAAGGATCTTGCTAGAGGAATCCCTCAATTGGAGTTTGTCAGAGATGGACTGTGTGATGCCTGCCAATTAGGGAAACAAAAGAAATCATCCTTCAAAAGCAAGACAGAGTCATCCATTGTTAAGCCTCTTCAATTGCTGCATATGGACTTATTTGGTCCAGTAAATGTCATGTCTATTTCAAAGAAGAAATACTGTTTGGTGATTGTAGATGATTTTCTAAGTTCACATGGACCTTCTTCCTGCACTCCAAGGATTGTGCAAGTGAAATCATCATCAATCACCTCAGAATACTAAACAATGGTTCTGAAGACAGAGTACAAAGAATCAGGAGTGACAATGGTACTGAATTCAAGAATTCCACAATGAAGATTTTCTGTGAAGAGAATGGAATTGTCCATGAGTTTTCTGCTGCCAGAACACCTCAACAAAATGGGGTTGTTGAAAGGAAAAACAGAACTCTCATTGAAGCAGCTAGAACAATGTTAAGTGAATCAAGGTTACCAACATATTTCTGGGCTGAAGCTGTCAACACTGCATGTTTTACTCAGAATATTTCCTTGGTCAATCAAGCTAGAGGAATGACTCCTTATCAGTTGTTAACCAACAAGAAACCAACTTTAGCTTTCCTTCATGTCTTTGGATGTAAGTGTTTTGTGCTAAGGAATCATGGAGATAACTTGGGCAAATTTGAAGAAAAGGCAGATGAAGCTATTTTCGTTGGATATGCAGCAGGGAAAGCCTACAAGGTCTACAATCTAAGAACCAACATTGTTATGGAATCTGTACATGTTGTGTTTGATGATCAAAAGATTCTAGGCCTAAATGATGAAGGCTCCCATGAAAAGTTGGAATTTGAGAATGAAGGTGAAGGAAGAATGTACTATGATGATGATGAGGTAGATGAAGATCATGACCACAGAGATCCATCAAGAGTTGTTGTACCAACTAGAAGTGATGCTTACACTGGAAATGAAGCATCCGTTGACAGTCATTCTGGAGCATCCGTTGACATTATTAGAGATGCATCCGTTGACAGAGATTCTCAAGCATCCGTCGACAGGCAAAATGATGCATCCATTGACAGTCAACTTCATAATTCAGCAAGGACAACAAACTCAAGGGGAGTTTCTCAAGGTCAAAATTCAATGCTAAATCAACATGATCATGCTCATGGAAATGAAGCAACCTCATCAAGATCAAACCTTCCACCTGCAAGAAAATGGACTAGAGATCATCCATTTTAGTTAATCATTGGTGAATCAAATTCAAGAGTCCAAACTAGAAGGGCCACTCAAGCAGAATGTCTATACAGTAGCTTCCTGTCTCAAGAGGAACCTAAGAAAGTGGAAGATGCCCTTCTAGATCCAGATTGGGTCTTAGCAATGCAAGAAGAGCTAAACCAATTTGAAAGAAATAAAGTATGGAAACTTGTGCCCAAACCTGATGATAGAAGTGTCATAGGTACTAAATGGGTTCTCAAGAATAAGACATATGAAAATGGCATAATTGTGAGAAATAAAGCTAGATTAGTGGCAAAAGGCTACTCTCAAGAAGAAGGAATAGATTTTGATGAAACTTTTGCTCCAGTGGCAAGACTTGAGGCAATAAGAATCTTTCTAGCCTATCCAGCACATGCCAATTTCAAAGTCTATCAGATGGATGTCAAAAGTGCCTTTCTAAATGGGGAACTGGAAGAAGAGGTCTATGTCCATCAACCTCCTGGCTTTGAGGATCCAGAATTTCCAGAATATGTATATCTTCTCATGAAAGCACTTTATGGTTTGAAGCAAGCACCAAGAGCCTGGTATGACACTTTGTCTCAATTTCTTTTAGAGAACCACTTCACTAGAGGTACAGTAGATAAAACCTTATTTCATAGGAATATTAATGGCTCTTCAATACTTGTTCAAATCTATGTAGATGATATTATTTTTGGGTCTACAGATGAGAAGCTTTGCAAAAGGTTTGCCAAACTTATGCAAAGTAGGTATGAAATGAGCATGATGGGTGAATTAACTTACTTTCTTGGCCTACAAGTAAAGCAAGTTAATGAGGGCATTTTCATAAGTCAAACAAAATATATTTATGATCTCTTAAAGAAATTTGACTTAATGGATTGTACCTCTGCAAAAACACCTATGGCCACTGCAACTAAGCTTGAGTTGAATACTAAGGAAAAGTCTGTGGACATCTCAAGCTATAGAGGCATGGTAGGTTCACTTCTATACCTAACAGTTAGTAGACCTGATATAATGTTTTCTACTTGTCTTTGTGCTAGATTTCAAGCTGACCTTAGAGAGTCTCACTTAATAGCTATTAAAAGAATTTTCAGGTATCTCAAGGGAACACCAAACCTTGGCATTTGGTACCCAAGAGAATCTGGTTTTAATCTAACTGGCTATTCAGATGCAGATTATGCAGGTTGCAGAGTTGATAGGAAAAGTACTACAGGTTCCTGTCAATTTCTAGGAAACAGGCTTGTTTCATGGTTCAGTAAGAAACAGAACTTAGTCTCCACTTCTACAGCTGAAGCCGAGTACATTGCTGCTGGAAGCTGTTGTGCACAAATTCGATGGATGAGAAATCAACTCATTGACTATGGTCTAAAAGTTGAGAAGATTCCAATTTTCTGTGACAACACAAGTGCTATTGCCATCACAGGGAATCCAGTGCAACATTCGAGAACCAAGCACATTGACATCAAATACCACTTCATTAGAGAACATGTGATGAATGGTACAGTAGAAATGCACTTTGTGCCAAGTGAAATGCAGCTTGCAGATATCTTCACCAAGCCTCTTGATGAATCCACATTCATAAGATTGGTAGGTGAGCTAGGTATGCTTAACTTGTCATAATTCCTAGTGATATTTGATTTCACTGCATTGCAGCTAGGAATGTGTTTTGATTTACTTGAGAATTAAAAACTCTCAGAAAAAAAAATATTTCTTTAGAAATTTTGTCCAAGGCAAAATTATCTTATCAACGGATATCCTCTTACCCGTTGATAGCATAAACACATTCCTAGATTTTTGTATATCAACGGATAACAGCTTATCCACGTCATCAACGGATAAACTGTTTCTCAACCGTTCATTCCATATCCGTTGATATACATATTTTCTTTTAAATATAACCGTTGGTAAACGTGTATCTATATAGGACTGGTTATATTTATTTTCTTTTATTATTTGACAGTTACTTTTGACCAATGGGTAATTACTTTTAATTATTTCATTTTCAATTCTTGAAAAGTATAAAATGCTGTCTTGTGCTCTCACATCTCACTTTTATCGACTTTCAAGATTCTCTTAAGTAAACTGCATCTTCTTCACAAAAACTCTCTGCAACAAAAGTTCAAACTCTTCAATGGCGCCTGTTGTTAAGATGATGTCTTCCACTGGGTTCACCTATGAGAAGAACAATTTCGCGGCCTATGTCGATACAGTGAATGCCCTAGAAGCTTATCACACCATGATGAATTTTGTGAAGAACTGTAAACTTTCGTATGCTATGACTGCCACCACTCCTCTAATCCACGAAGTAATCGAAGAGGTGTGGGCATCTGCTGAGTACAATGGCACAGACAGTACAATTGCTTTTTCTCTAAAGGGTAAAAACTATGTAGTTAACTCTGATGTGATAACTGCTTGTTTAAAATTGCCTGAGAATAACTGTCTGAAAGTACCCAGTGATGCTGAAATAGTTGCCATGCTTAATTCCATAAATTATGCCCTTAGTACTGATAATTTAGGAAAAATTGATAGGAAAGGGATGGTTAAAGAATGGAGTTATTTTTGTGATGCCTTCATTAAAACTTTTTCAGGCAAAATTAGTAACTTTGATGCTGTTACCTATTCCATGCTAGTTATGCTGTGTATGCTTCTGACTGATAAATTCTATAACTTTGGCACACTAGTCATGTATGAGATAGCAGCAAAATTAGGTAAAAAGGAAACTAGGGGCAAGAATATCTATTTTGCTAGATTTTTGATGCTCTTAGCACTGCATGTATCTGAGAATAAGCTATCCATTGTTAACCCGGATAGCAAGTTCACATGTTTTGTTCAGGAGAAGAGAGTCTTAAGTGATTTAATTCGAATGAACTCCAATGCAGAAGTACAATTGGTATATCTACCAATTGTTCAGGTAACTCTTTCTAGCCTTGAAACTCCTATCTCTAACCCCCAAATTTCTTTGCCTTCCTCAGTCACAATGGAGTCTGTAGTAGTGACCAAACAGGCTCCTACCCAGGTGACTAAAACAAAAGTTTCCAAACCAAAATCTAAGAGACAAACCTCATGTGTTTCTCAAAAAGCACCTGTTGCAAAAACTACCACAACTCTTGAGGGGAGTGTGAAGGAGGTAGTGAGTGGTGAGGGACAGGGTGCAAGCCCTAAGAATAAGGTGGGTGAGGAAAGTGCACCAAATAGCCAAGCCCAAGTTACATCCTCTCAACAGGGTGTGACTACTAGTTCTACAGCAACTCTGCACAAAAGGGTAAGGGACACTAGCTCTCACTCGAAAACCTATGGAAGAAGAGTAAAATCTAAAACCATAGGGGAAGCACAGGGTGCACACACAGTACAGCAAACTGTACCTTCTCAAATTCAGTTTGATGTGACTTCAATAAATGTAGAGTCACAGCCCCTTGATCTTAACCTTCAAATCAATACACATTACAATCCACCATCACCAACTCCATCTCTGGATGTGGATATGATATCTACATCAATTCCTGATTTTCCATCTTTAAGATTCTTGGAGAAGCCCCACTCTGCAATTGGTGGTCATCATCTTTTTGATGATTTGTTGGGCCATCAACCTTCCATTCCTGAATTCACAACAACATCTGTGGCCTCATCTTTAAAATCAATCTCCATAGATTCAGTGTTGGTTTTCACTTCAACGGATATTATCATTCCTTCATCAACGGATATCCTTCATCCGTTGACAAGTGTTTCTCCAACAACGGATGCGCCTCTGTCTAGCCATCCGTTGACAGCTATAACTACTCCATCAACGGATATCCCTTATCCGTTGATAACTCACTCTACCACTACTATATCTGACATTCCTGTGTCAAGTGTGGAGGAGTTCTCAGTAGTTGAAACACTTTTAGGATTGGGGGAAGGGAGTGAGAGGCTGCCTTGTGAGCAGGCAAAAGGAGAGGCAAATAATGAGAGGCTGACCATTTCTTCAGGTCAGGCAAAAGGAGAGCAAGAGAGTTCCACCTTAGTAGGTGAGGGTGTGAGAGGTGGGAGCCAGGGGGAGCCCCTGATGCAAGAAAAGAGAGATGAGAGGAGAGAAGGGACTACAGGAGAAATAAGGCAGGAAGATTCAGCCATTGCAAGTGAGTTAATGGAGGTTAATGAAGCTTCTAAAGAGATGGAATTTCGATAACAATATCAGTCAATTATTGACTCCATCTCTTTGGATCCTGAAACCTTTACTCACCCTGTTTCTGCCTATCAAGTCATGGCACAACAGGGCAATGTGGAAGCAGAGGAGGCAATGCACCTAGTGCACACCTCACAATCCCTACAAAGAGCAAAGGAAGCTTTGACAACTCTGCTTCCAGATGCTGACAGTGAAGAGTTTGGCAGTGATGACAGTGAAAGCATAGCAAATGATGAAGAAGTCAATGTGGCTGATACTCCAGACTGGCTATTTTCTACTGCCACTGTGGCTGGTGACTTCAATGTGGAGATTGTGAAACAATATCAATCTGCTAGGGCTGAGCACCAACATGCAGATCCACAGAGAAGGGCTGTCCTTCAGCAATTAATGGATTCCCTGAAACTTCACAAAATGCACATGGTCATTCAAAGAACACAACAGGAGGAGGTCCAAACTGCAATTAGAGAAATGAAAGTGGAACTAGATGCCAGGATTGAGGCACTAGCCCCTACTACCACTCAGAAGGTGCTGACTAGCAAATTATTGAAGGAAGATAGCCTGGCCAAATCTGTTCAGCATCTCTCCACCAGAGTGGATAGTATGGAATCTCAAATGCAGACACTCATTGCCAATCAAGCCAAACAGACTGAGCTACTGGAAAGGCTGCTTGCAACCTCATCTCCAGCCCTTGATGCTAACAAAAAGGGGGAGAAAAAGGTAGAAGAGGTTGCAGCTACTTCTAGTCATATTCCAGCTTCCAGTAGCAAGATAGCACAAATTGAGGGGGAGCAACAGCCAATGATAGTGGTCAATCCAAAAGAGTTTACTATAGAGGCTTCCCCTGTGAGGAAACAAAAGGCTTTGCCTGTGATTCCTGACCTATCAGAAATCTCAGATGGTGAAAGGCAAGCCAGAATAGAGGCCTTAGAAAAGATCAACAAGGAGGCAAATGAAAGAATGATGAGAACAGAAAGGATGATCAATGAATCAATTGTATCAAATCTGTTCTCTACTCAGTCCTCAGCTCCAACAATATCAACTACAATTCTGAAGGGGCTCACTCCAGAGATTGTAGCTCCTACATTCTATGATGCTGAACCATCTTATGTCAAAGAATTTGAACCATACATAAAAACCAGAGCCTACTCTCCACCAAAGGCAAATGGGAAGAACAAGTTACAATTGGACTTTCCATTTCCCAAGGATGATGAAGGAAAGCTAATAGGAAAGCAAATTAAGGAGTTCAAGGAAAATGCCAATAGGAGTTTAAGAGAATGGATGGCTGTAATAATAAGGAATGGAAAAGTCTTAAATATATCCAATAGACATCCTAGATTTGTTGAAGCAAAAAGAGAGGAGACCTCCAGACTTCTCAGGGAAGCTCATCCAAGTGAAGAAAATCAATATGAAAACTCAGATGAGAAGCAAGCCAGGCTAGCTCAGGAGTTAATGGATGAGGTAGAGGATGAAATGAGGGAACCTGAGGAAGTCCCCAAATCCAAAAGGAAAGTGAAATCAGTCCCCAAATCCAAATCTAAGAGAGTGAAATCAAAGGCAAGGAGGCCTGTCTCTCCAGAAATTGAAAGCAAGGAAACAGTTGGCTCATCACAACCTATCTCTGTAAAAGTATTCAACCCAGCTGTGAATTTCCATGGTGATCCTATAGTACCTAAAGAGGAACCAATGAATCTTGACTCCATTGAGGTTCCTTCATTCTTGCTGAAGCCTCAACAGAAGCCTATACAGAAGAAAAGGATACCAAGGAAGCAACCTTCAAAGGAACAAATTCAAGTTGCTAGGGTACCTGCTATTGTCAGGCAGCCAATCTTGGAAAACAAGGTTGATTTTATCTATCAGGCATATATTGAAGAATACTTTGGCATGAATCTGTATCTGGATGAATTGTCAGAAGTAAGAGGAATTGACAAATATAAACATTTGCCTGAGAGATTGGTCTTTGTATACAAGGGAGGAAAGGAAAGGACATGGCCACTACAGAGGGTTCTTGGAGAAAATTATCTGACTTTAACCAAAGTGTTCTCTGCAATCAAGAGATACACAGGGTTCTCCAAGATAGCAAAAGGGGAGATACTGGACAGAATAGAACAGATAAGGAGGGAATGGAACTCACCATCAAGTCTACCAAGGAAGATGGAGATCCCATACAATGGACAGAAAATCCACCTTCAACCCTTCTGGATGATGGAGTTCAGGGATGAAGATGGTAACAGGAGATTCTTCAGGTTAGAAGACCAACTATCAAAGGCTAGTTCTCAATACCTGAGATGGTTACAACAAAAGCTAAATCCAAAGGTTGATGAAGAAGATGCCTTCTATAGGCAACTCCAAATGCAGATTGAGTCCAACTCTGCCAAGGAAGGAACATCAAGGGTGATGCCAACAGGAGAAAAGAAACAGTCTTAATCTGCTCAGTTTAGAGGAGCACTTCTCTGTAAATTTCTAAAACTTTCAGTTTTTAATTTTTGTAGCTTAATACAATTTTTGCATTGTTCTATATATATATATATATATATATATATATATATATATATATATATATATATATATATATCTCTTTAGGAATGTTTTGTTATCATCAAGGTCCTGAAATTATGCTTTATTGCCATCAAGTATAAATTGGGGGAGATTGTTAGGAATATGTTGTACTTGATGATAACTTTACAATCAATCAAATTGTATAAGGTTTTGTAGCTGTCAACGGATGAGGATTTATAACTCTATCCGTTGACAGGTAGCTCATCAACGGATGAGGTTTTGTAGCATACTGCAGTATCTATATGTTATCAGTATCTATATATCACTTGGGATATATAACCAAGTGCAGCAACTCTTTGTAGGCTAAGAAAACAAATACATTTGCTTAGGATTTTTATTGAATATTCTTAGAAAGCAAAGAGTTGTAAAACAGAAGCTGTGTACTTTTGTATCACAGAGTTTTCTTCGAATAAAAGCTTCAGGTGGTGCATTTAACCACCTGATTTTTTATGTGTTTGTGCATTAATCTTTCTACAGCAATTATCTAAGTATAGATTTCTGGAGTTCTTATCAGAAATTTATAAATATCAAGAATTGTATTCAACCCCCCCTTCTACAATTATACAAGTGTGTAATCTGGGAATAACAAAGACCTTAATGAAAAGTTAAGTGATAGGAATGCTTTAATAGAAATACAGTTGATTGAGTTTGAAACTCTGAGAAGAGATTGCTTGGATGCTAAAAATGAAATGATTGAGGCTATAAAGAGAGAGGAAGTTTTAAAGAAACGGTTAGTAGAGTAACAAAATCTGATTGCTAAGTGGAAAGGATCAACAGTTGTAACTGAGGAAATTTGTAATGTTCAAGGAATTGATTCTTTCTGCAAATTAGCAGAAGCTAAGTTAGATGTTGATAGGGAAGTTACTTCAGACAGTGATTTAGTCGAAAAAGAATGTTCTTTAAGACTTAAGCCTGTTAGCAAAGCAACTTTAACTAAATTGAATAAAAAGTACGGGCCTGTCAACAAGAACTTTGTTAATGGAGAATGTAGCAATACTGAATCAGCTGAGAAAAGAAACATAGGCAACTTGTCCCACAAGCAATTGAAGGACAAGCTAGAAAATGTTAAGTCAGGTGTTAAGGATAAGAAAAAGAACAGAAATGGTAAGGTAGGGATTAACAAACACAACAATTACACACCTGATAAATATGCTCCTAGGAAAGAATGTGTAAAGTGTGGAAGTATTAATCATTTATCTACCAAATGCAAAGCTATGAAAAATCCTTTGATGCCTAACATGCCTACGTTTGTGCCTGCTATGAATGTTATGCCAAATATGTATGCTCCCTCTGCTCATGCATCTAGTCAATATGCTAACATGCCATTCATGCATAATCCATACTACAATGCTTTCAATATGCCACAAATGCCATGGATGATGAATAACATGTTTGCACAGACTATGCCTAACAATGCTATTTACTATAACAAATATGAGCAAGTATCAAATTCTGTCTCTCAAAGGCCCAAACCTAAAGTCAAATTTGATTTAACTCAATCTAAACTTTCGGTTAAAAGGGATTTGAAGGATAAGAAATTGGCTAACAAGGCAGGACCCAAGAAAACTTAGGTACCAAAATCAACTTGATTTTGTTTTGATGTGTGCAGGGAAATAGAAAGAATCTTTGGTATCTAGACAGTGGTTGTTCTAGGCATATGACTGGAGATTCTACCCTGCTCACTAAGCTTGAGGAGGGAGCTGGCCCTAGCATTACCTTTGGAGACAACAACAAAGGATATAATAGAGGATATGGCTTGATTTCACAAGGGAATGTTGTCATTGAAGAAGTAGCACTGGTTGATGGACTTAAGCATAACTTGCTAAGTGTCAGCCAACTATGTGATAAAGGCTAGAATGTCTGGTTCACAACTGAAGCTTGTGTCATTTTCAAGAAAAGTGACTACAAGGTAGTGTTGACAGGAGATAGAAGAGGAAATGTGTACATTGCTAACTTCAATTCAACAAATGAAAACATGACTACATGTCTTCTCAGCAAGGCAAGTGTAGATGAAGGTTTGCTTTGGCGAGTTTTAAAGCAATAAATGAGTTGGTAAATAAGGATTTTGTTAGAGGTATTCCAAAATTGGATTACTCCAAGGATGGATTGTGTGATGCATGCCAGAAAGGGAAGCAAAAGAAGGCCTCTTTCAAATCAAAGTCAATGTCATCAATTGATCAACCCTTGCAACTACTTCACATGGATCTCTTTGGACCAGTCAATGTGTTGTCAATCTCAAAGAAGAAATACTGTCTTGTGATTATTTATGATTTCTCAAAATTCTCTTGGACATTCTTTCTGCACTTTAAGGATGAGGCGGGTGAAGTCATTATAAATCACATCAAGATAGTCAACAACAATACTTTACTCAAAGTAAGGAGAATCAGAAGTGACAATGGAACTGAGTTCAAGAATTCTGTAATAAGAGAGTTTTGTGAAGAAGAAGGAATTATCCAAGAATATTCTCCACCAAGAACTCCTCAACAAAATGGTGTAGTGGAAAGAAAGAACAGAACTCTAATTGAAGCTGCAAGAACAATGCTTGAAGAGTCTAAGCTACCAACATACTTCTGGGTAGAAGCTATAAACACTGCATACTACACTCAGAATATTTCTTTGGTCAATCAAGCAAAAGGCATGACACCTTATCAACTTTTCAAAGGCAAGAAACCAACAATCAACTTTCTGCATGTCTTTGGATGCAAATGCTTTGTATTGAAAAATCATGGTGAGCATCTTGGAAAATTTGATACAAAGGCAGATGAAGCTATCTTTGTTGGATACTCAGCTGGAAAATCCTATAGAGTCTACAACCTAAGACTAAACATTGTAATAGAGTCCATACATGTTGTCTTTGATGACAAGAAAATATCTGGTCTAGTAGATGAAGGTTTTCATGAGTCTCTCTCATTTGAGAATGAGAGAAGTGGTGAAGAAAGTGAAGATAATGATGAAGAATGGAGATCAAATGGTGTGAGAAACAGACAAGGATCATCAGTTGAAGTGCAGAATGAACCACCTGTTGAAGAGCAACTTACACCATCAATTGGAAATCAAAGAGAAGCATCTGTTGATGAATATGCAAGAACTCCATCAATCTCGAGGGCCATACACTCAGGGGGAGTTTCTCACAATCAAAACTCAACAACAAGCCACAATGATCAACACAGAGAAATTGAAGCCACTTCATCAAGGTCAAACTTACCACCACAAAGAAAATGGACCAGGGATCATCCATTTGAGCTTATCATTGGAGATCTTAATGCAAAGGTCTAAACCAGAAGAGCAACTCAAGAAGAATGCTTATATAGTAGTTTTCTATCCAAAGAGGAACCAAAGAGAGTTGAACATGCTCTTCTGGATCCAGACTGGGTTTTAGCAATGCAAGATGAGCTAAACCAGTATGAAAGAAATAAAGTATTGAACTTGTACCCAAACCTAAAGACAAATCAGTGATTGGCACTAAGTGGGTATTCAAGAACAAGATGCATGAGAATGGCATAGTCACAAGGAATAAAGCTAGATTAGTTTCTAAAGGCTACTGTCAAGAGGAAGGAATTGATTTTGAAGAAACCTTTGCTCCAGTGGCAAGGTTAGAAGCAATAAGGATCTTCCTGGCCTATGCAGCGCATGCCAATTTCAAAGTCTATCAAATGGATGTCAAGAGTACATTTCTGAATGGTATTCTGGAGGAGGAGGTGTATGTTAGTCAACCGCCTGGTTTTGAAGATCCAGACTTTCCAGAATATGTGTTCTTTCTACTTAAAGCACTCTATGGCCTGAAGCAATCAGCTAGAGCCTGGTATGACACACTCTCACAGTTCCTTATAGAGAATCACTTCATTCGAGGTACCGTTGATAAAACTCTCTTTTATAGAAATGTCAATGGCTCTATGATACTTGTCCAAATTTATGTAGATGATATAATATTTGGGTCTAAAGATGAGAAACTTTGCAAGAGATTTGCCAAACTCATGCAAAGTAGATATGAAATGAGTATGATGGGTGAATTAAATTATTTTCTTGGTTTACAAGTTAAACAAGTGAATGAGGGAATTTTTATAAGTCAAAACAAATTACATTTATGATCTTTTAAAAAGGTTTGATTTAGCAGATTGCTCTTCTACAAAAACACCCATGGCCACTGCCACTAAGCTTGAACTGAATACTAAGGAAAAGAAGGTGGACATGACAAGCTATAGGGGCATGGTTAAATCTCTTTTATACTTAACAGCTAGTAGACCTGATATTATGTTTGCTACATGTTTATGTGCTAGATTTCAAGTTGATCCTAGGGAATCTCACTTAGTAGCTATTAAAAGGATTTTCAGATATCTCAAGGGAACACCAAACCTTGGCCTATTCCAAAGGTGTTGAAAATAAAATAGGTGTTTAAATTTATAAAAGAGAATAGTTTGAATTTATAGCTAAAACATATAATTAAAAGTTCTATTGGAGGTAGCATAGATGTTCAAATTTATAGAGGAAAATAATTCGAATTTATAAGGAATACATATATTTAAAAATACTATTTTAAGTAGAATAAATGTTTGAATTCATAGCGAAGAAGGGTTCGAATTTATATAAAAGATATATAATCAATAGTTCAATTGGAAGTAGAATATGTGTTTGATATATAGAGGAGAATGGTTTGAATTTATAGAAAATACTTATAATTAAAAGTTCTTTTGAAAGTAGAAAACGATGGTGAATACGATGGTAAATTCTATTAGAACTAAAATAGGTGTTTGTAAGACATTTAATTAAAAGTTCTATTTGAAGTAGAAAAGATGTTCGAATTTATAGAGGAGAAGAGTTCGAATTTATAGATAAAACATAAAATTAAAAGTTTTATTGTAAGTAAAATATATAGGTGTTTAAATATATAGAGGAGAAGAATTCGAATTTATAGAGAAAAAGTATAATTAAAAGTTTTACCGGAAGTGGAATAGAAGGACGGTGAGATGACATCTTTTACTAACTTTTAAACTTATTTATCCTTTTTCTTAGAAGTCCCTTTTGTTAAATCTTTTCCACACAAATTAATTATACTTGCATTTAGAAAATATAAATCCATAAATCAAATATTATTCCTATACCGAAAAGTACATTCCATGTAGGAACTGTAATTTTTTTATTTTGATGTATATTCGAATTTATAGAAAAATAAGAATTTGAAAACCATACTAATTTACAAGATTTTATAGTGTAGACCTAATATTTATTTTTCACATAATCAAGTTTAAAAAGGAATTCAAATTCATAGAAAATAATATCAATGTAAATATTATTATATTATTATATCATTATATTTTTATTAGTGCGTGTATATATATAATATAATTTATAGGTAGCATCATCTAAAAATCATATAAAAATAGTACTATATAATATTTTATCAGAAATTTTAAATAAAAAATTAAATTAATTCTATTTGTAGGTTCTAAATTTTCAGGTGAGAAAAAAAAAGCAAGAGTATCTACAATATATAATAAAGAAAAGTTGTATTTTCATTTTCTAAAATTTCATATAAAAAATTTAGAAAAAGTAAAAATTGTAGTTCATTCTTTTCCTAGGTTTTAATTTAAAAAAAAATAAAAATAAAGTTAAGTTGAGATTTCGATCCTAAACGAGAGCTGCTCGAAATGTGTTGAACAAGAATACGGTTCATTAGAAAAAATTGTCTTTAACTGTTATAATTTGATATTGATGTTACAAAGTTTATTTTATTTTTAAGTTTCGATTTTTATGGATAACTATAATATAATTTTTTATAATATATGTTTAAACTGAGTTTTTTTTTTAACCAGAAAACAATTTTATAGTAAGAATCGTGTTTAAGGAGAAAGCGGTTCAATAGAGAGTATTGTGGTAATTATTAAAATTTAATATTGATAATATAGTATAAAATAAATATATATTTAAATATTTTTAAAAAATATTATAACGTCGCGAAGCGCCATTTTATTGATTAATTAATTTTGAAAAGTTAAATTGGACAAATTTAATGGGATAGATGTTGGAATATTTATTTACCAAGTCAAGCAGGACCCTATTTTATAAACAAAGATCGCATTGTTCATCGCCGGCAGAAGAAAGATGGACTCGCCGGGGCCGAACACCTCTCTCCAACGACTCCAAAATGTTGAAAAGGTAAAATCTCTCTCTCTCTCTCTCTCACTCTCTCTCTTTCTCTATATATGTATATTTGTCTGTATATGTGGGTATGTAGAGGTAGAATTGATGAAACGAATAAAAATTGATGGAAAGCAGAGAATAGTTCGGGTATTGGAGCTAGCAGGAGGAGTAATGGATGAATTAGCTAACCCAAGTGGTTCTAGGAAGGATTTAGTCAGTACCCATTGCGCCGAGTTCATGAAACTTATCAAGGTCGCTTACCATCTCTTCACTTGCTACTGTTGCTTTTTTATTGATTGGTAGAGCTTCTACTTGAATGATATCGCCTTTTTGGGTGCGGCAAAGTTGTTAGTTTATCGTTCATGTAATATATGCAGAATTAAGTTGAGTTGTTTTAGGGTAGATGTTTTGGTGTGTTACTTTTTTGGTGATTTTGATTGTTTGGAAATTGGTTTGGTAAGTTTACATTGAGAGTAAATTGAGTAAAATTGGTTTGGCATATGATACATTATAAGGTTCAATTGTGAGGTAGCTGGTATGTCTTACATTAGTATTTATGTCGATTTTTGTAATTTAGAAAGTTAAAATTAGATCAATAACCACTAAGATTTAGGTGTATTGAGGGGCATATCGGAGTCTCACGGGGAGCTGACTACAGTAGTGAACTAGTATTTCTATTATTTAGTTTTACCACATTTATTATAAACACTAGACTGAACAAAAATATAAATACAACTAAAAGTAATATCAAACTAAAGTTAAATATTTTCGTGTGATTGGTTTGCTGTTCAATATGATTTTAAGCATGGCAACCTTAAGCAAGTTAAACTACTTTTTTTATGGAGAAAATAATGATTAAGAAAGCGCTCCATAAAGTGGTTACGGTGTTAGGAGTGGTCCGAGATCGGCTGTCAGAGACTCTCAGAAAGATTGGTCTTTCGGTCTTTCCCGAGACTAGTTCAAAACCAACTTTCAGTATTTTTGCCCACCGCTACCTATTTCCATTATTTCTTCTAAGATAATACAAGGTACGTCAATGGCATATGGTGCAGTGTGAGGGCACTTCCCTAATGGTTGAATAGACTACTACGACAACCTATACATACTTTATATAGTTTCTGGTAGTCTCAACTCTAAAATGTCTACTTCATCAATATCTAATGCTATCCCTAGTTTAACCAGGGACCATGCCCAAGCTGCCACAAAAGTTTGCCGGTCATCTCCATTCTGAAGAAGTGCTTTCTTTCCACTCAAAATCTCAAGAAGCACAACCCTAGAACTATAAACATCACTTCTCTATGTCAACTGTCCATATAAAGCACACTTGGGGGAAACATAACCTTAGTTCCAGTAATATGGGTGGTCACGTGTGACAATCCCTCAGGGTGCAAATTTTGCAAGCCCAAAATCTACAACTTCGGGCTCAAAGTCATCATCTAAAAGTATACCACTATCTTTAATATCTCTATCAATTATAGCAGGATGTGCCCCATGATGGAAATAATCCAATTCTCTAGCTGTTTCGAGTGCAATTTTTTGTCGAATTGACCAACTCTACTTCTTCTCAGCCGAGCTGAAGAAATGGTCATGCAAGATCTTTTTCTTCACTAAATCACACAAAAGTATCCTCCGATGACCTTCGAATTTCGTTATTGCTGCCCTGTATCCTCTCAGCGCCACCAAATTGACACAACTTCGTGAGCAGAAATTGCATTCCCAGCACCAGAACAATTCTTGAACCTCTCTAACGCAACTTCTGTCCCATCAGGCAAAACATCTTTCAACACATTACCATATTTACGCCTCCCAATTATGTTCAACTTTAAGAGAATTTATTGGCTGCTTTTCAAATTTCACTATAGGAAAACATAATCATTTTTCCACCAATTGAATCCATATCAGAAGGATTAGAATTAATAACCTTCTTTCGTCTCTTATACATATCCAACTTGTGTCTCCTCATCCACAAAAACCCAACAAAAGCCATCACCAAAATAAAAAAACCAATTACTGAAAACACAAAATTTATAGCCTTTCAATGTTTCTTGTTGGATTCAGACCTATCAAAAGTAAGAGCAAGCACACAATCAGCATTATGTATATCAGTTGGACCATAAGAATTTCCGAAAGCTGCAGCATGCATCCACTTCTACCATAGACAATCCGATTTATAATCAACTTTCCAACCAATGACATCAGTTGGCAAGAACCTCATCAGTATCAGATGGTTGAAGTTCACCAGTAGCTACAGAACATTCTGTGCAAGACTTTCTGTTCTGCAGTGACTTCGTACAAGCTTTCATGACATCGTTTAAAGTCGACTCTGGGTTTTTGGGTCCTAGTTGTAATGTTATGGCAGCCCTGAGTAATGAATTTACTTTGAAAGCCACACACAGATTGGATATTGAAATTGTTTGGGTATTCAATGAAAACAGATTGCAATGGTTGCCACTTGCCTGCAAGATTTAATAAAAGCGGTGGGAGACAAGGAAGGAGTTTGAGTGGCGGAGATAGCCAGAAAGATTGGTCGTTCCCAAAACTGGTTCAAAACTGGATTTCAGTATTTTGTGCACCTGTATGTCATAGGCATATGGTGCAGTGTGAGGGCACTTCCCTAGTGATAGAATAGACTAGACAGATGAGCTATTTACTACTGATGAATGAGAAGACTTGGATGATGAACTATTGTAGCTATAATCAACTTATGTTGCTTGGACTCATTCATTTGATCATAAACTGTCGAGGTTCTGGACACACAAACAGCATCATGGGTGTTTGCCACCTCATATCACTGTAAAAAGAATTGGATTATCTGAGGATTATCCATGTAAGAGTCTTTAAAGTGCAAGAGTCCCACCACACAGTTAAGCTGAATCTGTATAACATGGAATAACACAAGGGATAGGGAAAATATGATTCAAAGGGGTAAAGTTAAATGCTAGGTTGCACCGACTTGGGTGCGGCGACACGGGACACGGGGATTCGCCATTTATCAAAGTGTCCTGGATACGGGACAATGCAAAAAAAAAAAAAATACTAATAAAAAATTTATAATTTGTATATGTCATAAACTGAACATCTTCATTCATAATAATAATCAAGTTTCTTACAAAACAAGTGATAAACTAATCTGACATTCATCCTGCATTTTCATTGAAATGATCATCTTGTGTGAAAAAACAGCCTCCACTTCGCAGAAATAGATGTATAAATATATAGGCGGTGTGTATAGGCGGTGTATATATAGGCATGTATATATAAGATGAAAGAAGATTGGATATAAAGAGGATAATGATTGTGATTAGGTTTAATATCAACTGGAATTGGGCTTCTTTTTTATAAACAAAAAAAAAAAAAAAAGCCAACTGGAATTGGGCCTTTTTAAGTGGGCTGGGCTGTGGGCTTCATGTGTTGCTCGTGTGCCGCTCGTGTGTCGTCCGCGTGTCGCTCGCGTGTCGGTGATGAGTCGACTGCGTTTGTGTTTCGACACGCCATGTGGCGTGTCGGATACGTATTCACGCGTGTTGGTGCCGTGTCGGTCGTGTCCGACACGCGTACGGCAGCAGTTTTGGCGTTCCGGTGCTTCCTAGATTAAATGTATAGGGAGGGTTTGTCTATATCCTTGGACTTTGGTAAAAGGAATAATACACTCTACATGTTTCATAGGCATTGATCAGTTTAAATCAATCTAATATCAGACGGTCAATGGATATGTTTATTTGGTAGGAAAAACAATTTTTGGATCACAGGGGAGCATGTGGTTAGATTCAATTGGCCCTTCCCTGGTTAAAATTCATTCCCAGACACATAGGAATTGTACCTTTCCTCTCCATCCAAGTGGCAGCGGCTAGGAAATACATTGAGGGGCATAACATATTGTCTTTAGAAAGTAAAACAAAGTATGGCAGATGTGGAGCAGAAGTAGGAAAAAGGAAATAAACAATTGATAGGACAAGAGGACTCGAACCCTGGCCAACTATACTCTTAATAAGCTTATCGGCCTTTCTACCCAGCTAAACTGAAATGGTTCACATCAAGAATGTATTTCTGTATCTTCTTTGGTATTAACCAATTTTTTTATTGGCTTACAGCTATCACATGCACATGTTTGCTAATTAACTGAAGAAAGTACAATATAAAGATAATCTTAGTTTTTTATAGACTTGCTTTCGGTAGTGGCAATAAGCCAATAATGATGACTGTTTATGAAGAATAATATCCTTTAATTTCATGAGACATAAATGCGGTGGACAGTCTTTACTTTGTAGCAATCTTAAAAAACAATTACGAAGTCAGCTCAATAAGATGATAAAAATTGTAATCCTTTCTTGAATTTGGATTTGCTCTATTTGCTAGACTTTTCTCCGAAGCCATGCTTTATTTGTGCTTATCTTATTTTTTTTACTCAAGGTACTTGAGTATGTAATAATTGGGATGTAAAAGCTTTTACTTCTATTAGTTGTAACTTCATGTTGCTGTAAAACTTCTGAACTGGACATTGGCGTTCCTGTTTGTGCATTTATGATATTGGTTTGATTCTTTTCTATTGTGTTTACTTGTGGTTTGAATATTTTTGTTTGTGGATGGTCTGTCTCAGGTCGAGTACCTAAATTTTTATAACATATTTATGCTGGAAATTGAAAATGAAATGATGGTTTATATTTTTTATAACAGGACATCCAAATGACACTGCGGGAAGAAATTAAGAGTGCATGTGATTATCGTCCATTCGAAAAGTGTGACTACATAGCCAGAGTTTCTAACGAGATATGCTCCAAAAAACTAGAATACGTCATAGCACAGTTGGATAACATGAAACAAACAATTGATGAATATCATGATGCAGTATGAAGTTGCCCACTCTACAAACGGCTGATTCTTGCAGTTAATTGAATTCTTATTTTGTGTAGCTAATTCTAATACTGAGATGACCTTCATCTGTTCAAGCATTCAGCTGAAGTGTAACTGTAGGAAAGTCGCAATACATTTCATTGTCGCTGTATGATTCTCATTGTTCTTGTCGCTTATATTTTCATTTTCCTGCTGATCTTTAGAATTAGCCACTCCACCAATAATTTTTACCGTCATATCTAATTATTTCATCCTCCAATTTTTCTTATACTCAATTGAAAGATTTTATCTACTAATCTTATTGACCTATTGTCAACAGGTTTATTTGGAAGAGTAAAATTTCACAGGCATGGTACATTCGGCTTGAAATATAAAATATTACAAATTGATTTTATTTTTATTTTTTTAAGAAAGGGTCCAGTATGAGCTTAATTGTCTTTGTTGTGAACAGAAAAGGCCTAGTGTATCGTATTTGATGCAGTGAAATGTTACAGTGGACGAGTTGCTGCAATAAGTTATTTCACCTCAAAAGTTAAATTTTGAATTGATGCATGAATATATAGCCATTTGAATAAGAGGATAGGGAACCTGAGATATATGAGATTTGTATCTAAAAATAGGATGGGTATTTTAGTAAATTTAGAGATTTTTAATTAGCCCTGCGGGCCCAGCAAAATTTAAAGGATATTTTGCATATATGTTAGGAAAAGATCCCTGAGATATATCTCATGATCCTTTTTCTCTTTGAATAAAGTATTTATTTATTAAGATTATTTATTCATCCAGATTTTAGTGAACGGGCTTTGCGCAAACAAAATTGGAGAATAGATCATTGATTTTTTTTATATAAATATAAATGAAATAAAAGATGGAAAGTTCTTTCCTTTAGTCCTTTTCAATTAAAAAAAAAATATTTTTTTTCCTTATAAATATAAAGACTATCAAAAAGAAAATTGTACTTCATAAAATCTTTATTATTCAAAAACAATACAATGGCTGGTCGGAGCTTCATATTGTGGCTTCACGGATTAGATGACTCTGGTCCTACTAATCAACACATTAAGAACCACTTCACTTCCCCTGAGTTTAAGAATGCTCTTTGGTCTTTCCCTTCTGCTCCTTCCATTCCAGTCACTTGCAACTGTATGTGTGTTGTATTTATCTGTCTTTGTGTATTTACTTTCATTGTTATTTTTGTTTTTCTAATTATGTCATTACTTTGTTTGATCATTGTATTGACTTGAGCCAAATGGGTTTTTGTTGTAAGATTTGTAATGGGTTTCTGATGATCAAGCTATAATAAGAGTTGCATGTTTTTAATGAATTTGATCTTACATTGCCTGTTAAATATCAAATCTGTTTTGATGTTTACTTTAGGTGTTAGGAAAGTTTCCAGCTTTCCTATGATGTTTTTACAGTTAGGGGAACTTTCTGCGGTGTACTTATCGTTGCAGTTACTCGGAAATGATTGTATGGTATTAGTGAGAACTTTTAGTGACTGTCGGTGTGTTTGATAATTGAGTTGGTTATGCTTAAATTTATTAAAAATAAGAACAAGAGGGGTTGTTTTTAGATTGCAAAAACACAAGACCCGGTTGCATTTGGATTGGAAAAATTCTTGAAAATATGCTAGTGTTGTTGCATCACTAAATATAAGAAAGTGTAGTAGCTCAAAGCATTTGTGCCCTTCATTACTTTAATACAAACAGCCTTTTTGTAATTGATACCTTTTTTGTTGTGAATACTTGGAAATGATTGTTCCCTACTAGTAAGAACATGTGGTATTACGATGTTTGACATCAAGTTGAGAATTTGTAGAAAGGAACAAGAGGGGTTGCTTTTAGATCAAAAAGATTCTCCAATTTATTCTAGTGTTTGCATCACATAGGTAAGAAAGCATAGTTGCTGGAAGCATTCTCTCTTCTTAATATCTTTAATACAAAATAGCATTTCATGATTTATGCTTTCGTATTGCACTATAATCCATGCTTGGTTCTGTGCTACATATTAATTTTTTTTCTTTATAGATGGTCGAGTGACTCCCTCATGGTTTGACATTCACGAAATTCCAATATCATCAGTAAGTTATCTTCAACTTGTCTGATTTTAAGGCCCAAGGGAGCCCTTCCTAATCTTTTCTGAATAATATTCCTGTGTTCTTTATTTGTTAGATACTCAATATATTATTGCTCAGATATTTGAATCCAGATATAATAAGTATTCCTTTATTTTTTTTTTGTCTCTGTAGCTTTTTTTATAATACACAATTTTTGCCATTTAATTAAATAATACATTTACTGAATAGTGACTTAGTTCAGTGAATTGTTTATGTCACTCAAGTGGATTAATGTTGATAACATGGTGACAACAAACGGTGGAATAATATTTGATAACATGGTGACAACAAACGGAAAGAATATAGATAACCTATCAATTTATGGAGCCAGTTAAACTCACAAATAAAGAATTAATCCCCAAAACTTATATGGCAGTATTCATCTCTCTGAAATCATGAAAATTGACAATGATAACAAACATAAAACATCCCACAAGCAACAGAAATGTTGTGATTTAATTGAAGTTAAAACGAGTAAAAAAAAAAAGATAATCAGAAAAGATTAATAGCACACCAAAGATTTTTAGATCGGGTATTTCCACGAGGGACTCTGCTTCCTACCACACACCATCAAGGAAGCATGGTGAGAATCGTGAGATAACAAGTAAAATTAATGCCATTTCCATTAATATAATTCTATTTTTCGACAAGGTCTCCTTGACGTGAACAGTAAGTGGCATTCACACTCACGTGCGAAAGAAGCTATGTAACTACGGAGAACTGTTATCTCACGATTCGAGGTAAGTGGCATATTTGGAAGCTTTATTGACTGGTTCGAGGTTTTTTATGCTGATTATGAAATAGTACCCTTGCTTTTTGTTATGATCCATTTATATAGCCGTGTACTTGATAGAGTACGAAATGACTACATGATCTCTTAAATTAATTAAAGGCTGTACCTTTGTCTTTTGAATATTCACTTGTGATATTTACTTGGATCCTAATTAACAGATTAGATATCGCCATTTTCTCACTTGTGTAATAGCTTAATGTAAATCATAAAAGAAATTCTTGACTTTTACCATGCATATGTTATATGTTTCCTGAATTCCATATGCTACTGTTTTATACAAATTCCACCAGACAAATTTTAATACATTTTTCTACAATCTCTGCATTAAAACATGTCAGGATTCTCTAAAAAACGAGAGTTCTGTGCTCAAAGCAGTTCAAAATGTGCATGCAATGATAGACAAGGAGGTAGCTGCTGGGACAAATCCTAATAATGTGTTTATCTGTGGGGAAAGTCAAGGAGGTCTCTCTTCCTCTCTTCCTCGCTTTTGTACTTTTTTCTTCTTGCAACACATACTCTTTATATGTTCTCACTGATACGGTTCCAATGAGTTTTGCAGGTGCCTTGACCTTGGCAAGTATTTTGCTTTACCCAAAAACTTTAGGAGGAGGGGCCATATTTAGTGGATGGGTACCTCTTAATTCTTCATTCATACAACAAATTACACCTGAAGCAAAGAAGGTAATGGTTGACATGCAATGGTTTCTGTGTTCCCCCCCCCCCCCCCCCTCTTTTAATAGTTACTAAAATTTTGTGGCACCTTGAATCACTTTTTTATGCATCAGTAAGAAAGCCTATCCAATATATAGATGACCAGTTGCATGTCAATGAGACTGGCTGTCAAGATTAAAGAGAGTGGCCCAAATGTTGAAGTCAAAGTACTTTAAACCAAAAATTTCAACATCAATTGTGCATGGTGTTAACTACAGGATATCAGTTTAAAAGCTGTAAATGGACAATCCTGGCAATCAGGTACCTAGGGCCGCCGATTCAGGAATGAGGCAACTGAGAATTGTAGATCCAGTGACCAATTTGAAATACATAGGTGAAGGGGATTTTGTAATTTGAGGGTAACAAGTTTGTATAATGATGACTTGTTTACAGACTTACAATTACAAGAACCTGTTAATTATAAACCATGAAAAGTATGTTTCCTTTTTGCCCTATATGCATGGCTGCATTATATTTTACTACTTGGGCTTGTGATCAGGTCGACAGTACTGTGTAGTTTGATGATCAAAACTACATTGGGCTTTAGAAGTTTTTCCCTAATTAAAATAGTGCACACATTAGATTTTAATTAGTTTCCAACATTGTTGTACAGTTGTCGTCCAGTTGATAGGTAGCCATTTCTTTTCCTTACAGCTTTATTTTTTTAAGAAACAGGGCTGGAGGAGAGGGGAGGGGTAGCATCCCAAATTTCAATGCCATGTTTAATGTACTCCATCTGGAGGTGTACTATTAATTCTTATTTACTGCATCTTGCAAGTGTATTGGCTTTCCTCTACTAGGACACCTTTTGTATTCACTGAATAGAACAAGTTCAAAGTTTGAAGATCTGGTACCAAGTAAAATGATAATGGCATGCATTTTTCAACTTGTTATGCTATCATGTTACTTATGGTTCGTGGAAAACATATATTATTTGTTTACTTCTGATAAGTATCTAACATTAAGAATATCTGCAGACACCGATCTTGTGGCTCCACGGTACCGCAGATAAAACAGTTTTGTTTGAAGCTGGACAAGCAGGTTCCTCATCGCTTGAGCAGGCTGGGATGAGCTGTGAGTTCAAGGTAATATATTCTTTGGACCACACTCAATTTATAGGTTCCACATTCCACTGTTCAAGGCACACTGTAGAAGAATATTTGTTTTCTAGACAAAAAGAAATTAAATTTAATCTCTAACTTGCTATGTTATTTTTTCTTTTCTCAAAAGAATCTAAACATTTGAGCAAACATTATTCGTGACTTGGTAAACTCGTATTCTAAATCTTAATACTTTAGCCATATGTTCTCCTTTTTTATATGAAATATGTTCAAATGGGCTAAAGCCCTACGTACCTATTGGAGGGAGTTTTTTGCTAGTGAAATATTGTTGTCATTGGTTACAGTCATTCCCAGATCTCGGTCATTCAATAAACAACGAGGAGCTCCAATACTTGGAATCGTGGATAAAGCCTCGTATGACTCTTCTTGAGTAATGGACTCTTGTGGAATTCCCAAAATTCTTATACTAGAATGTATAATGTTTGATTTGTTTGAATCTTAGACAAATAAATTATAAATAAAAATTGAGATGATTTTTGTATTTGTTCCCGATCTTGTTTGCTACAGTTATCTAAAGCAATTTAGCCATGCTTATTGTACTACATAATGAATGTTGAAGTTTTTGGGAACAAAATTTCTCTTACCTTCTATGTTATTCATTAGAATTTACAGGATTACTCCATTTTGGTCTGATCGTAGATTTGAAGTGGTCAATGCTAGTTGTTGATAATGTTATAAAGGAGAATACATTGATTTTTTTTCAAAAGATAATCATTAGAATGTTCTTTTTAAAAATTCGGGATGTCTTGGAAGGAACCTCTACTGTAGGGTAAAATCATATATATATTTTTTTTATTATCTCTGAGCGAGATATACCCATATCTTGGTTTAACAATTTCCTTTTAGCTTCTTATCTTATCATGTAATGTGATACTATTCTGGTTGGAGTTGGAAGCTTTTTAAAAAATAAGGGAACAAGAAAGAGCTAAGAGTACAAAGGCAGTCCGTGACTTTGCTACCTCAAAATATTGAGTCCTATTCAAAGTTCATCTATAAAAGTAATTACAACATACACCAGCTTTGTAATCACAAAAATTGTTAGTCACTTAATGTTTGTATATTCATGCATTGTGATAGCAATATACAATAAGGAGATCAGATTGGCTACAACAAACTTGAAAAGACAGCATTCAAGCTAGAGGGTAGAGGTAGTCTCCCTGCCAGTTAACCCTTTTCTTAGTGCTTCAAGATGGACATTTTCTAAAAATAATCCTGTGACAATAAACAATAACATTGATATATACAATCTATAATGGATTAATCTATGGCCATGGTGAACTGACAAATAAACGAAATTTTTGTATGAGACTACAATTGTCCTAAGGGTCAGGCATTTACAGGTAGAGACGAAGAGGATGACTTTACAGAAATGCAACCTTTCAAGCGTTCAAGTATGGCTTTTCCGCTGACAAGCCCTGAGTGAAGAGTCAATGGAAGTCCTTCCATGACACATTCATCGTATTTCTCCAGAGCAGATACGATGGCGCTGAAATCTGGGCGCTTGGCAGGATTTGCAGCCCAGCAGTGCTTTATGAGATGCGCAAGCGCAGGTAGACAGCTTGGTGGCATTGGTGGTCGCTCATTCTACCAAATTTGTAAAAACAGAAGGGAAGTAAGCATCAAGATTTAAGACTTCAAATATCTTTTTGAAAACTGAGTGAATTCTCAGGCGCAGATATATGTGCACACACACACACAAAACATTCTCTTTGATTCAAATAATGGAATGCTTAAATTAATGAAGCTTACCTTCTCTGAGACAGCAAAAGCAGCCTGTACAGGAGTCATTCCCTGGAAAGGAAGCAAAGCAGTTGTAAGCTCCCAAAGCACAATCCCAAAACTATATACATCGACTTTTCGTGTATGAGGCTTCTCCTTGATCATCTCTGGCGCCATCCAACGATATGTTCCCATGTTACCTTTGGATTCTTGGGTCTGTGTTTCCAAACATGAAGTTCCAAAATCTTCAACTTTGACGCGCATCTCATCATTAAGAAGCAAGTTGTTTGACTTGAGGTCTCTATGGATCACTCCCTGTGAATGAAGATACTCCATTCCTCGCGATATGTCAAGGGCCAACCTCAAAATAGTTTCAGTTGAAAGAGAATATGGCTCTTTCTTGTTGAGGTACATTCTTAGAGTTCCTTGGGACATGTATTCTGTGATAATACAGTACACTGGTGGCTTCTTACAAGCTGCAATAAACTGTGAGAAACAAAGAATTCAATTTACTTGTATAAATGACTTTCAACTGACCATTAATCACTTTTTAAGAATAAGGAGTTTGAAATTTCCTGTTGTCATACCATAAATTTATATTACAGACAAAATTATGTAGCTACAAATAAAGAAACTACATGCATTCTGTTGGGTTAGTAAATGGTAAAAAGAAAGTAGCTGCAGCAGCAACTAAGCCAAGGAGGTCTGCAAGGGTTCCCGTTCCAAATTCCAGATACTTGGGATGATTTGGGTACATTTAGTTTGCTGGCATATGGGTCAGAAATAAATTTATTTATCTGAATTTGTTTGTTGGGTCTAGGTAGTTTAATTTTCAAAAATTCTAGTTAGGATAATGCTAGCTAGTTGTTCCTGTTTTATAGGAGCACTATTAGCACTAGCAGTAGTTTATGCTTCCATTTCATCACGTACTGTTAGTTAGGATATGCAGTGGTATTTAAATTGTGTATTAACATTGTTGAAGTATGCAGAATTTTATATAAAAAACTCAAGGTTCATCTTGACCTTAACAAGATACTCTTATATTTCATTCATTAATCTTTTAGCTTTGACTGGGACCAATCATTTGGTATCAGAGCTATACATGGCTAGTAACAAAGAACGAATAGAAGCGCTCGAGGCTGGAGTAGGGAGACTCACGAACCACCTTGATCGGATGGAAGCTGGAATGGCAGAAAAATTGCAATTGGTAGAAACAACCTTAAGTAAACTCTCTGACAAAATTCTGGGGCAAGGAGAGTCCACAAACCAAAATTGTCATCATAAAGAGAGTACATCTACTGCTCACACTTCAGAGAAAGAGTCATTTGACGGTGGAACAGGAAGAAAGGCAGCATTTATTTCCAAGTTAACGAAATTGGATTTTCCAATGTATTCGGGCGACGATCCTACTGAATGGTTTGCAAGGGTTGAACAGTTTTTTGACTATCAAGCGACAACTGAACCACATAAGGTAGCATTAGCTTCATTTCATTTGCAAGGAGAGGCCAATCAATGGTGGCAATGGCTTCGGAGGGCTTACCAGGAAGAAAAAAAAGAGGTGTCATGGGATCTTTTTAAGGACGAATTATGGGCTAGATTTGGTCCAACTGAATGCGAAGACTTTGATGAAGCACTCTCGAAGGTGAAACAAACTGGATCTTTGCGTGATTATCAGAAGGAGTTTGAAAGGTTAGGGAACCGTGTGCAGGGATGGACGCAAAAGGCTTTGGTAGGAACTTTTATGGGAGGTCTGAAACCAGAAATTGCCAACGAAGTCAGAATGTTTAAACCAAAAACTTTGAAAGATGTCATCAACTTGGCAAGAATGCGGGATGAACAACTTAATCACCAGAAGAAAATGACAAAGTCATTCAACAAACCTTCCTTCGATGTAGCCCCATCAAAACATCAGTTTGGCTCATCCGTTAAGAAACTTTCGTGGGAAGAGGTGCAGAAGAGAAAGGCCCTAGGAATTTGTTTTCATTGTGAGGAGAAATTTATACCAGGGCATAAGTGTAAAGATAAGCCACAATTACTTTGGATTGATGGTGACTATGAAAGTGAAGACAACGAAAGAATCCAAAATGATGTAGTTGATGAACTGAAAATTTCACTATATGCACTAACGGGATGTTCAACTGCACGAACTATGAGGGTTAAAGCAAGAGTCGGCTCACAAAATCTGATTGTATTAATTGATAGCGGGTCTACACATAATTTTATCAATGACCAGATTGCGGAAAAACTGAAGTTGCCTGGAGTACCAGTGAGACCTTTTGATGTGAAGGTAGCCAATGGGGATCCCCTACAATGTTCAGGCAGGTTTGAGGGAGTCTCGGTAACGCTACAAGGTATATCATTTGCTGTAAATCTTTATTCATTGCCTTTAAATGGACTAGATATGGTACTTGGTGTCCAGTGGCTTGAGCAATTAGGTACTGTGATATGTGATTGGAAGAGAATGACTATGGAATTTTCGTGGGATGGTCAAAGGCAACAACTTGTAGGCATTGGCAATCAACCCATTCAAAAAGCATCACCTAGTAAAATTGTGAAGGAGCGAAAGCAAGGTAGTGCCATTTATGCTGTGTGTATGAAACATATTGGAAGCGAAACATTCAATGGGGTAAATCAAGATATGCACGACTTGGTTCGTTCATTTGAGGATATTTACCAGGAGCCAACACAATTACCACCAGAACGGGAGATAAGTCATTACATCAATCTGAAAGAGGGTACCGAACCTGTTAACGTGCGACCTTACAGGTATGCTCATTTTCAAAAGGCTGAAATTGAAAAACAAGTGCATGAAATGTTAAAGCAAGGTTTAATTCGGCCTAGCACGAGTCCATTTTCTTCTCCTGTATTGTTAGTTAAGAAAAAAGACGGAACTTGGCGTTTTTGCACAGATTATAGAGCTCTTAATGCTGTTACTGTGAAAGATAGGTTCCCTATTCCAACTGTTGATGACATGATTGAAGAACTTCATGGTGCTAATTATTTTACAAAGCTTGATTTGCGTTCAGGATATCACCAGGTAAGGGTTAATTCATTAGATATTCATAAAACAGCTTTTCGTACACATAATGGACATCATGAATATCTAGTTATGCCTTTTGGATTGTGCAATGCCCCTTCTACATTTCAAGCTTTGATGAATTCTGTCTTTCGTCCATATCTTCAGAAGTTTGTGCTAGTGTTTTTTGACGATATTTTAATTTATAGCCCGAATTGGACCATGCATCTTGCACATGTTAAAAAGGCTTTTGAAATATTGAGAAAGTATAAATTCTTTATTAAGCTTAGTAAGTGTGCTTTCGGACAGCAAGAAATTGAGTACTTGGGATACATTTTAACAAATGAGGGAGTTAAAGTTGATCAAAAGAAAATACAGGCTATGATTGAATGGCCTAGCCCAGCTAATATTTCTGAGCTGCGAGGGTTTTTAGGACTCACAGGATATTACAGGAAATTTGTCCGTAATTATGGGGTTATGGCGCAACCACTTACCAACTTGCTAAGGAGAGGGCAGTTTTCTTGGACAGAAAAAGCAGACGAGGGCTTCCAGGAACTTAAAAAAGCTATGACATGTACTCCCACACTTGCAATGCCCAACTTCAATGAGCCATTTGTCATTGAATCAGATGCTTCAGGGAATGGAATTGGCGCAGTTCTGAGTCAACAAGGGAAACCTATTGCGTATATGAGTCGTGCTTTGGGTGTGTCAAAGAAATCATGGTCGACATATGCAAAAGAAATGTTGGCAATTGTGCAGGTTATTCGAACATGGAGGCCGTACTTATTGGGCAGAAAATTCTATATACAAACTGATCATCGCAGCTTAAAGTATTTGATGGAGCAGCGAATAGTTACACCTGAGCAACAAAAGTGGGTGTCTAAATTACTGGGCTATGATTATGAAATCTCTTATAAACCAGGACGAGAGAATTCAGCTGCTGATGCCTTGTCACGTGTGGTATTCAGTCCAAGTTGTCATGCACTTTTTATGCCGAAGACATCACTGTGGGATAACATTAAAGTTGAGGCAGGTACTCATCCTTACATGATTCGAATTGGAAGGATTGCAACAGAGCAACCAGGAGTTCCATACAAATGGTTGAATGGGCTGGTATGTTATAAAAATAGAATTGTTATTCCACCTAACATTGTTATTGTCAAACAGTTGTTACAGGAATTTCATGATTCACCTCATGGGGGACATTCTGGGGTGTTACGCACATATAAAAGGCTAGCACAACAATTTTTTTGGCCTTCAATGTATAAAACAATCAAGGAGTATGTTGCTTCATGTTCAGTGTGTCAGAAAAACAAAGCAGATACAATGTCACCAGCGGGCTTACTACAACCTTTACCAGTTCCTTGCAAGGTTTGGGATGACATAACGATGGATTTTATAGAAGGTTTGCCACCTTCTAATGGGAAAAGTACAGTTTTTGTGGTGGTTGATCGCCTTAGTAAGTCAGCTCACTTTATGGCTTTGTCGCACCCGTATACAGCCAAGGTAGTGGCTCAAAAGTTTGTAGAAGGCATAGTGAAGCTTCATGGCATGCCACAATCAATTATAAGTGATAGAGATCCCATCTTCGTTAGCCAATTTTGGCGAGAGTTTTTTAAATTGTCAGGAACGAAGCTACAAATGAGTTCCGCATACCACCCACAAACCGATGGCCAGTCCGAGGTGATTAATCGCTGCCTTGAACAATATCTTCGATGCGTTTGTGGAGTAAATTTCTTCCCTGGGCAGAATTTTGGTACAACACTTCGTACCATAGTTCTATTGGAATGACCCCATTTGAAGCGCTTTACGGAAGGTTGCCACCACTCATTCCTTACTATCCAGCTGGGGTGTCACTTGTGGCTGAAGTAGACCAGGAGT
Source organism: Saposhnikovia divaricata (assembly GCA_036435485.1). NCBI lineage: Eukaryota > Viridiplantae > Streptophyta > Magnoliopsida > Apiales > Apiaceae > Saposhnikovia > Saposhnikovia divaricata. The sequence goes on from CM071594.1 coordinate 201,140,041, forward strand.
TGCTGTCCAGAAATGTTATATTACAGCAACTAAAAAGTAACTTGCATGCAGCAAATAATCGAATGAAACAAGCAGCTGATGCAAAAAGGAGGGATGTGAAATTTCAAATTGGTGATTCTGTATTTCTTAAACTTCATCCATATCGCCAACATACAGTTTTTCGTCGTGCCAATCAAAAGCTGGCAAATCGCTACTACGGGCCATATAAAATCGAAGCTCGAATCGGAAAGGTGGCATACAAACTTACACTTCCCGAAGGTTCTAAAGTTCATCCAGTATTCCATGTCTCCATGTTAAAAAAACATGTGGGAGAAGATACAAGTACTAGCACTGAAATACTGCCATTCACCAGTGATGGTGACTTATTGTTAGAACCAGAAGCCATACTGGACACTCGTTGGGTTAAGCGAGGAGGGCATTTCGTGGAAGAAAGCTTGATTAAGTGGAAAAATTTGCCTGCAGAGGACGCCTCCTGGGAGAATACTAAGGAGTTACGTGACAAGTTTTTTAATGTGAACCTTGAGGACAAGGTTCGACAAAATGCGGGGGGCAATGTTGGGTTGGTAAATGGTAAAAAGAAAGTAGCTGCAGCAGCAACTAAGCCAAGGAGGTCTGCAAGGGTTCCCGTTCCAAATTCCAGATACTTGGGATGATTTGGGTACATTTAGTTTGCTGGCATATGGGTCAGAAATAAATTTATTTATCTGAATTTGTTTGTTTGGTCTAGGTAGTTTAATTTTCAAAAATTCTAGTTAGGATAATGCTAGCTAGTTGTTCCTGTTTTATAGGAGCACTATTAGCACTAGCAGTAGTTTATGCTTCCATTTCATCACGTACTGTTAGTTAGGATATGCAGTGGTATTTAAACTGTGTATTAACATTGTTGAAGTATGCAGAATTTTATATAAAAAACTCAAGGTTCATCTTGACCTTAACAAGATACTCTTATATTTCATTCATTAATCTTTTAGTTTTGACCGGGACCAATCACATTCCAAGACTATGAAGTGACGTGTGAAGTTCCTATCACGTCAGAAACTGTATTATAAATAGACTTTTTGTGTGTGTGTGTTGTGTTTAACTTCTGATAACATAAGATCATCTCTAATAGGAGTTGCCAAGAAGGTTGCCAACATCTATGTGGCAAGCAATCTTGGTTGTCTTCCTATTGGAGAGCCAAGGTTGCCAACAATTGTTGTCAAAAGTTGGCAACTTCCTCAAATGGTTAAAGTGCATATTTCTGTTTAAAAGAAATATACTAATATATCTATTTTACATGTCTTTCTTCAAATTTACTTTATTTAATTATCCATATGGGGACCATTTATACAACTTTTAGAGTTGCCAAATTGAAGTTCAATTAAAAAATTAATTTTTTTTGATGATTTGGCAAAGTTGGCAACTTGATTAGCAACTCCTATTGGAGATGCTCTACGTAGGCATTTACTTGCACAAATTTTCTAATATTCAAGTGCTTTTTAGTCTTCTTTAAACCACCAAACATACCCGGTTAATGTCGCTCGTGGACCAGAGTTTCGGGACTTATTAGTCTCAATTACTCTTTACAAAAGCTTATAAACTCCACAAGCATGATAAGTAAACAGCACAATCAGTTTTAGGATATCAAACAAACAATATCTTAGGGTTGAAGAAGCTGACCTGCACTATATTTGGATGATAAAGACGCGAAAGCAAAGCAACTTCTGACTTGAATTGCTGCTCAAGCAAAGATCTTGTCTCCGGGTTGTGAGTTGGAATCCTCACCATTTTAACAGCCACAGCCCTCTGCTTGTAAATTCCTCGATAAATTCGACTATGAGCACCAGAAGCAAATTTATTGCCAATAAACAACTGAGAAAGATCAGCAGTCCAATCTTCTTGATCTTCCTTTGATACTTCCCAAGTCTCAATATTTTCAGATTCCAATATCATCGACCATGAATCCGAACTATCAAATCTCTTTCTTTCCATGTTTACCATATCACTATTAAAGTAGGATTTTGATGAAGAAGGGAGTGGTGACGATTTCTTCTTCGATTTAGTGAGTCGAAAAGGATTGAAACATGAGCTTGCCATTATATCAGACAAGTGATCAACAAAGTACAGTATCATTATCTTTACAAAAAAAAAGAAAAAAAGAAAAAAGTACAGTATCATTACTAAAACACATAGCGTGGTTCTCCTGAACGTGTGAATAAATTTCGAGAAGTGCATAAGTTGGTTCGAAAAGATGGGATAATCTGAAGAGAAGCATAAAGACCAAATGGGTTTCCATAAACTGATCAAAGAAATGAAACATCCAAATCAAACCATCAAAACAAAATTTCATTTTGACAAGTTCAGCATAATTTTGAGAAAAAAATTCAAAAAAAATAAGCAATAACACTCAACTGAGAAGAATAAATGTAGAAAAGAAAGCAATACAAATTGCTCACAATTTATAGTGACAAGACATGGACTTGAAATAAAGTATAAAATGATCAAAAAAACAGAAAACTTTATGAAAAGAAAGCAAGTTTGTGGGATTTCCATGGTGACCATTAAAAAGAAAATAGAAATTTGTACAAAGCCATTTCAAGAGAGTCCCGTGAGTTCTTGGTTACCAAAAGGAAGCAATCAAACTCACTCTTGTTTCATTTTGTATCATTCAATATATTTGGAGCCACACTTTTAAAATGCAAAATTAATGTTAATCAACATATTACAAATTTTAAAATACGGCTATTAATATATAAATGACAATAAAGTTCAACTATCAGTTTGCAATTTACTATAAAAAAAGTACTCCTACAGACTACAGTTGGTGAATTCCTCAAACAATGACATACCACATATTTCAAAAGATTTGAAGTAAAAATTCATAGAAAGAATTCAAATTGTTTATGCAACAACTTTTACAACTATCCGGAAAAAAATCATTCATATACATGCTGGTTGATATATTGTGCATTTAGCTAGGAAAGCTAATTTCATGTTTTAACGTTTGGGTGAATTAAATTGACCAGTCCGAGTAATTGAGATATTTTTACTTTTTAAAGTGAAGTTTGGTGTAGGCAGAGCTTCACCCAAAAGTACATTGATATTAAAATTCAACTCTAGCGTTCCTAACTCCTAAGTTCTGAAATGCTAATTAAAAATGACATACAATCTAAACCCTTACATTTTTTGAGAATCACTATAGTGATACAGATGTAGCTGAGGTTCTTTCAGTTTTTAATTGTGAAGTGTTAACATAAGATGTGTTCCAAAAGCATAAATATTTCGAATGGATTAGGCAAATTGTGGATGAATTCTAAGCTTTACTGAGCTCATCAATTTCAGTTTTAAACTTTAAGTCGGGCCGTTTCAATTATGAGATTTGAACCCGACTAACGCACATAGAAATAAGATTCTCTTACATTTTGTTTGTACAATCTCATTTTCAACTTTTCGTAACCGGGTTCAAAATTCATGATTAAAATAATCCCTTATTTACTACACGGGTAAGAGTATTCCCATCCGCTCCCCCATTCTCATCCCCATGTTCTTACTAGTAATAGTAATTTTCTATATGTATCCCTATAATTTACTCCTTTTATTTTTTTATATTAGTCTTTTGACTTTTCTGCACCCATTTTTAGGTGCATTGACCACATAATTAAAATTATTATTTTTGAAATTTTCTTTTTTTGAATAAAAATATGTAATCAAAATTTTAATTCACAAAAAAAATTAATTGAAAAAATTAATTTTAATTATGCAGTCAAAACACTTAAAAGTACGTGCAGAAAAATCAAGCGACTAATATAAAAAAAACAGAGAGAGTATTAATTATCCAAAAATTTCTATATCTCATTCCCCATTTCTATCCCTATATTTTTTTTATTATTATTTCTTTTTCTCACTTTCTTTACAACTTTACCTAGCAACTATTATTTCATCGTTTTTCACTATAATGCCATTTTAAATTTGCATAGAATATGAAATGGTGGATGAATAGTAAGTCCCAAATTTGGGGACTCATTTTTTTATTCCTAAAATTTTCCCCAAAATGGGGAATCAAATGTAGATCAATTTTTAAGGTAAAACTCATACTTCCTCCTTGGAGTAATGCTAGGTATCCCAAATTGATACCTAAAAATTGTTTCAAATGATGTGGCTGATTGGAAAATTTTGATTGGGGAGGCTGGTGTAAATGCAGGGTAGTCCATTTTATCATGACCAATTATAATAATACACTTGGCATTTTGGAATTATTTTGGGTATCAATTTGGGATACCTAACATTTTCCTTCTTCAAATTATGGGATGGGGATTAAAATATGGAGTCCAATATAAATGCTCTAACACCCTCCTCCCGAGTATAAAAAAAGTGTTAGGTCAAGGGACTTACATAATCCGAGATTCACAAACACTAATACATAGCACACACACAATCAATTGATTAGTTAACAAGATCCACCAAAGCGCGGTCAAACACTATTCAAGTATTACTTATACTTCTATCATCAATAATTAAAAGCAAAACAAGAACACAAATAATATTTGACGTGGAAACATCCATGCCCCAAACTTGTATTATTAATCCAATCAATAATCAATAATACATCAAAACAATAACATCTTAACGGTGTCCCAATCCGATACTTGAGCCAACAATGCTCAAGCATCTCCCAAACAATACTTAAGACTACATCACTTAAGCTTTCACACATCAAACAAATACAATATGACTATGTAAATATAGCCATCCAAAACTTAGCCACCAAGACTTACCATACTTGTTATACAAGTCTTACCATACTTGTTATACAAACCTTCCAATTTTTGGCACCTAATTACGTAACTTAGAGATCAAGACATACCATATATAATAATTGTCTACACATACAATTATTATCTTACCCATATATATCTTGGATCACCCAAGCCCATAACAATCACATTGGATTGAAACCCAACAATCCTCCCCTTGAACCTAATACCCAAATCGGATTGAACGATAACAATCAAACCATCAACGTCCATTCGCCAATGCCTCCCCTCGAACAAGAATCTCCTCATCTTGCTCTTCCAATCTTTGAGTGTCGCTAAAACCCGTATAGTGACCCTCCAAAGCACCATTCTTTACCATAACGATGTATCAATCTACAAAATCACGTGCATCAACCACCACGAGTGCTCTTCCACATGTTGAGTCACCCGATCCTTGCTTTCAGAATCCTTCGGTCTCCTGAAGAAAATCACTAGTATTATCCAAATAGTTCACCTGGTTGATCAAGCCATTGAAACAATTACGATGACATCTTCCATCTTCTTCCATCTCGAGTCCGAACACATGATTGATCCACGGTGCAAGTCAACCGCCAAACCGCATGTAACTTTGTCTCTACCAGCTTTAGCAGCAATCTCCTTGTCAGCAAATCCTTTATCATGCTCTGTCATACCAATTGAACCTCGAACTTCCCTCAACCTCATCCATCACAAACCCAAACCTTTGCTCTTGATACCACTTGTTAGGTTAGGGGACTTACATAATCCGAGATTCACAAACACTAATACAGAACACCCACACAACCAATTGATTAGTTAACAAGATCCACCAAAGCGCGGTCAAACACTATTCATGTATTACTTATACTTCTATCATCAATAAGTAAAAGCAAAACAAGAACACAAACAATATTTGACGTGGAAACACCCACGCCCAAACTTGTATTATTATTCCAATCAATAATCAATAATACATCAAAACAATAACACCTTAACGGTGCCCCGATCCGATACTTGAGCCAACAATACTCAAGCATCTGATAAGTGGATTTTATATCCACTTGGAGCGTTCCATATCGGCTTAAATTGATTGTCTTGGACTCAAGTTTCTTGTAATTTTGATGTGTTTTGCTTAGTTGTGCAGATTTACGAGAATGTTGATTATGGTGGATGCTTTTGTCATTTTTGGAGATTTAATTGATTAAAATTCGGATTTCTGAGAAGGGTTGCGCAGTCTACACTGTTTTGGCCATATCTAGAGTTCTAGAAGTCCGTTTTCAGCGATCTTACTACCCACGCGAAGCCTGGGAGATTTTCTACAACCTTGGACAGGTCTTGCACGAGCAGGTTGCGCGTGGTTGGCGCAGGCTGCGCGACAAACAGACTGATGGGCGCAGGTTGCACGCCCGCGGTGCTGAAAAATTACAGTTTTTACTATTTTGGCCATATTTGGAGTTCTAGAAGTCCGTTTGAGGCCCGTAAGCAGTCCACGCGAAGATAACAAGATTCTCTATCATTCTAAGGTGGTCTAGAGGTCCAATTATGATTGGAACGTTCCAGAAATACTGAAGAAAAGTCAGCTACGAATTTTCCTTAAAAAACAGAATCAGTTTAGGAAACGTATTTTGCAGAAATTCTATTATAATTCTGTTTTGGTATTTTCTTGCTGGGCAAGATGTCTAGAGCCCTATATAAACACATCTAGGGTATTATTTTAGGATGTAATTCATAACCTATTTTCAGTACTATTCATACTTTAGATCTAGAACTATTTTGAGATTGGAGAGAAAAGGGAGAGAATCAATTGGAGAAGAAGATTGAAGGAAGGAGCGAAGGGATTCGTCCGGAGTTCAAGACACTTCAAGATTTGTATTCTTTGTTCTTAAATTCTAAACTCATGATTTGTGGTTTTTATATATATACTTGTTTTGTTCAATTATGAGTAGTTAATTCCCTTTATCCAAGAGTTGGGTAGTATTCGTTGATTTGTCGAGTTTGTTTGATTTCTCTTGTTATTGTTAATCTGTCATTGAGGGCTTAATTCAATTAGAAGAGTAGCTAACTTTTGATTGAATCTGTAGGGATTATAACGAATCGGGAGAAGAGTTGTAATTCTAGTACATGACATGATAGACACAATTTAATTATTGAATCGGGAGATTAATAAAAGAATTGTGAAACTGTTAATCCTTGGTTTTAATAGTTTATGATTATACTTTGATTGACCATGGGAGTGGCGATTAGGGGATGATTGTAGGCATTATGAATTACCTTGGGAGAGGAATTTATAAACTTTAGAAGGATTGTTTTTAACGAACAAGAGACACAAATTAGACATTCTTGGTAGTCAATTGAAGAATCCCAAATCTTGGATTATTTTCTCTCATCGTTATTATATAGTTTTTATTTGTTTATTATTTTAATTTAGTTAATAATCATAATCACCAATCTATTCTTCCACACTTCTGAACTGCTTGAGATAAAAGACTCAGAATTAGAATTGATATCAGTCCTTCCCTGAGAACGAACACACAAAAATACTACTAACAAATTGGTGCCGCTGCCGGGGAAGGCAGTATAGTTGAGTTTAGGTTAATTGTTTCTTATTGTTTAGATTTTAATTGGTTCCACAAGTCGTTTTGTTGGTGATTTTCAGGTGTATGCTGCGTTCATCTTGCGCTAGAAAATTGGAATTTGACCCTGAAATCGAGCGTACTTTGAGAAAGCTAAGAAAAGATAAAGCTAAGATGGGAGATCCAGAACCTCGACCTGCTGTTAATGTTGATCAGTCTTCTATTTGGGACCATGAGACACCGAATCCAGCCAATTGCATGTACAAAACTCCAGAGATTGGTGCAGCTCAGTTCCATATTAATCCGAGCTTAATTCAGATGATCAGCAATCAGGCTTTTGAAGGAGACATTGAATTAGAAGACCCACACAGACATCTAGAGCGTTTTGTGCAGATGTGTGGCTCATTCAGAATCACTGGTGTTACGAGTGATCAGATTCGTCTCCATATGTTTCCCTACTCTATTAAGGGAAGAGCTTTGGAATGGTTTCAGCAACTTCCAAACACTTCGGTTGCTACATGGGAGAGTCTTTCTACGGCATTCTTGTCCAAATACTATCCTTCTGACAAGACGCAACAGTTGAGGACTATGATTATGAGTTTCAAAGCACAACCGGGTGAAGGTCTATATCAGGCATGGGAGAGATTCAAGGCACTATTGAGGAAGTGTCCACATCATGACTTAGAAGATTGGCAGGTCATTAGTACTTTTTATGGGGCCATGAATGCAGATATTCGTTTGAGTTTGGATGTGGCTGCTGGTGGAAATTTCAAGAAGGCACCAACTACACAGGCTAAAGCACTTCTTGAGGAATTAGCATCTAATAATTATTCATGGGCACCTAGTGGGACGAGCTCAGCAAAAGCAGCACAAGAATCTGAGATGATCAACATGCTGGCTCAAAAGTTGGATACTCTAACTCAGGAGGTGCGAGGACAAAAGGTAAATGTGAATGCTATCTCTTCACCTATGGAAGGGTATCATGATTATGGTGCTAGTCAGAACTCGTATGTTCAACAATTTCCAGAAGAAGCATCTTTTATTCAAGGAAGACAGCCTTGGCCTGTGCAGAATAATTCTTACTACAATCCGAATCAAAGGCCAAACAATAATCTTTCTTACAGCAATAATCATGCAGCTAATCCTTCCTATGCATTTCCAAGGCAGAATCAACCTCCTGGTTTTCAATCACGACCGCCATATCAAGCACAGCAGCAGTATCAACCTCCGCCAAAGAAAGAACCACCTGAGTGGGAGGTTGCACTAAATAAGATTATGCAAGGGACTTCTGGGGCATTGGCTAATATGGAATCAAGAATAGATCAGATGGCATCATCTCAAAAGATGCTAGAAACACAGATTGGACAGATTGCCTCAAAGATGGGTGTTCGTGAGCAAGGATCACTTCCTAGTCAACCCGACCAGACTGGTAAAGAGCAATGCAAGGCAATTACTTTGAGGAGCGGAAGAGAGTTGCCCGAGGTTGAGATTCTTAAGCCTAAGGAGAGTGATACTGAGAAAGAGGATAAGCCAGTGGAGATTGCTGCAGACACGTCAGAAAAAGAAGATGAGAAGAAGAAGGAAGAAGATTCAGAAAAGCCATATGTTCCTCCACCACCTTATGTTCCTCCTATTCCATTTCCACAGAGACTTCACAACAGGCATTTAGAGAAGCAGTACGAGAAGTTCTTGACTATGTTCCGGCAATTGCATTTTAATATTCCGTTGGCTGAAGCTTTGAATCAGATGCCACTTTATGCTAAATTTCTTAAGGAGATGTTGACAAAGAAGAGGAAACTTGAAGATGCCGAAACTATTACTCTTAATGCTGAATGCAGTGCAGTCATCCAAAAGGCCATTCCTCAGAAATTGAAAGATCCGGGAAGCTTCTTCTTGCCTTGCACTATTGGGAAGATGGAAAACATGAAAGCCTTGTGTGACTTAGGGGCAAGTGTGAGTTTGATGCCATATTCAATCTGCAAAAGGCTTGGTCTTGGAGAACTTAAAAAGACACGGATTTCACTTCAGTTGGCGGATCGTTCTGTTAAGTATCCATTGGGGGTTATTGAAGACGTGGTTGTTAAAGTGGATAAATTTGTCATACCTTGTGATTTTGTGGTGTTAGAGATGGATGAAGATGTCGAGATACCCATTATCTTGGGAAGGCCATTCTTGGCTACTGCTGGCACTACAATCGATGTTAAAGCTGGAAAATTGACATTGAATGTTGGCGAGGACAAAGTTGAATTTGATCTGAACAAAGCAATGAAGATGCCTCCTTTTGGAGCAACTTGTTTTACCATTGACATAGTGGATGACATTGTGCAGCTCGAGAATGAACACTTCGTGGGAGCAGATCGGGTGTTAGATGATGTAGTAGAAGGAGAAGCACTTGTTGTTCGAGACACAGAAGTTGAGATGGTTTTTACACTTTCAGAGGCATCACAGGTTGAACTTAAACCTCTACCTGCTAATTTGAGGTATGCTTTTCTGGGTCCTAATGATACATATCCTGTGGTAGTTTCTGCTTTGCTCATTGATGATGAGAGAGAAAAGTTATTACATGTTCTTCGGCAATATAAATCAGCTATTGGTTGGACAATTCAAGATATCAAGGGAATTAGCCCTGCTCTTTGCATGCATAGAATTGCCTTAGAAGATGATCATAAGCCTGTGATTGAGGGACAAAGAAGATTGAATCCGAATTTGCAAGAGGTGGTGAAGAAAGAAATCAGTAAGTTGCTTGATGCTGGTATCATATATTCGGTTCCACACAGTAAATGGGTTAGCCCTATTCATGTTGTGCCTAAGAAAGGTGGGATGAATGTTGTTCACAATGAGAAGAATGAGTTGATTCCTACGAGAACAGTAACAGGTTGGAGAGTTTGCATTGATTATAGGAAGTTGAATAACGCTACTCGCAAAGATCACTTTCCCCTCCCATTCATTGATCAAATGCTCGAAAGGTTGGCGGGTAATGAGTATTACAACTTTCTGGATGGATTCTCGGGTTACTTTCAGATTCCTATTGCACCCGAAGATCAAGAGAAGACCACCTTTACTTGTCCTTATGGCACTTTTGCTTATCGGAGGCTTCCTTTTGGTTTGTGTAATGGTCCTTCAACGTTTCAACGGCTCATGAACCACATTTTCTCAGATTTTATAGGGCGAGACATGGAGGTCTTTATGGATGACTTCACGGTTTATGGTTCTTCTTTTGAATCATGTCTAGCCAGTTTATCAAAGGTGTTGCAGAGATGTACTGAAACGAATCTTGTTCTTAATTGGGAAAAATGTCACTTTATGGTGAAGGAAGGCATTGTGCTTGGGCATAAAATCTCTAATAAAGGCATTGAGGTCGATAGAGCAAAAATTGAAGTTATTGAAAAATTGCCACCACCTTCATCTGTGAAAGGAATTCGAAGCTTTCTTGGGCATGCTGGTTTTTATCGACGGTTCATCAAGGATTTCTCCAAGTTAGCTCGGCCACTCTGCAATCTTCTTGAAAAGGATCGTGTTTTTGACTTTGATGAAAGTTGTCTTGATGCTTTTAACAGGTTGAAGAAGGAACTTACTTCTGCACCCATAGTTACATCTCCCGATTGGAGCTTGCCATTTGAGCTCATGTGTGATGCTAGTGACTATGCTGTGGGTGTTATTCTTGGGCAAAAGAAGGATAAGCGTATGCATGTGATAGCTTATGCAAGCAAGACTCTTGATGATGCACAAATAAACTATTCCACTACGGAGAAAGAGCTACTTGCAGTGGTGTTTGCACTTGATAAATTCAGATCCTATCTTGTTGGGTCTAAGGTGATTGTCTATTCGGATCATGTTGCTATTCATTTCTTGATGACGAAGAAGGATGCCAAACCTCGTCTAGTTCGTTGGATTCTTTTACTTCAGGAATTTGATCTTGAGATTCGAGATAAGAAGGGGTGCGAGAACTTGGTAGCTGATCATTTATCTAGGTTGGACCAAGGAGATGGAGAGGTAGGAAGTGAAAAACCTATCAATGATAAATTTCCGAAAGAGCAGCTTCTAGGTGTGTCCTTGTCTACACCATGGTATGCCGATTTTGTGAATTACATTGTGGGAGGAGTTGTGCCGGATAATCTTTCTTATAATCAGAAGAAGAAGTTCTTTTATGATGTGAAGCATTACTATTGGGAAGAACCGCTGCTTTACAAAGAATGTGCTGATGGAATGTTTCGTAGATGTGTACCTCATGATGAAGTTCCTCATATTTTCAGGCATTGTCATTCTCTAGAGTGTGGAGGTCATAACAGTAGCATGAAGACAGTTGCTAAGATTTTGCAGTCAGGATTCTATTAGCCAACCATGCATCAGGATGCTAGAGACTTTGTAGCTAAATGTGATAGATGTCAACGAGTTGGGAATATTTCGAGGAGGAACGAGATGCCTTTACAATCTATTCTTGAGGTGGAGATTTTCGATGTGTGGGGGATGGACTTCATGGGTCCATTTCCATCTTCTTATGGAAATCAGTATATTTTGGTGGGAGTTGATTATGTCTCTAAATGGGTTGAAGCGATTGTGTCTCCTACTAATGATGCTAGAGTGGTGAAGAAGTTCCTGAAGAAAAATGTGTTCACTAGATTTGGAGTGCCAAGGGCTATTATCAATGATGGAGGTTCGCACTTTTGCAATAAACAGGTGGCTGATCTCTTGAAAAAGTATGGTGTGACACAAAAGGTGGCAACTCCTTATCATCCGCAAACAAGTGGACAAGTTGAGATTTCGAATCGTGAGCTGAAGTCAATTTTGGAGAAGACAGTGGCAAGTTCGAGAAAAGATTGGTCAACAAAGCTTGATGATGCACTTTGGGCATATAGAACGGCATTTAAAACACCTATTGGGATGTCTCCATATAGGTTGGTTTTTGGGAAGCCATGTCATTTGCCGGTGGAACTTCAGCATAAGGCGTTTTGGGCGACAAGAAATTTGAATTTTGATCTAAAATCCGCGGGAGAGAAGCGTTTGCTTCAACTTGGAGAGCTTGAGGAGATTAGGCTCCAGTCTTATGAAAATGCTAGTATCTACAAGGAGAAGACCAAATTGTGGCATGATAAGCACATTCAGAATAAGGAATTTGAGGTTGGGCAGCATGTTCTATTGTTTAATTCAAGACTCCGTTTATTTCCCGGAAAGCTCAAATCACGCTGGACCGGACCTTTTGAGATTGTGAAGGTCTATCCTAATGGAGTTTGTGAGATTACTAGGGAAGGGTCAGATGTATTCAAGGTGAACGGGCAGAGACTTAAGCCGTACCTGCTTGCAGAAATAGTGGAGCGAGGAATGAGCAGTCTTTACTTCCAGGACTTTATCATCAGTTGAGAATCGGCGTCGGGCTAACGACGTTAAACAAATGCGCTTCGTGGGAGGCAACCCACGCGTTTGTGTAAAAAAAAAAAAAAAAAAAAATTGGAGTGTTGTGAGTGTGAAAAAAAGAAAAAAAAAAATTTCGAATTTTCTGAGTGAAACGCAGGCTGCGCCTGCGTTTCTGTCTGAGGGGCAGGTTGCAGGTGAGTAACGCAGGCTGCGCCTGCGTTACTGGTGTGGCCGCAGTCTGCATGTCTGTTGCGCAGGCTGCGCCTGCGCCACTGAACCATGAGCAGTTTGCCTGTGCGCGTGCAGGCTGCTTCTGTATAAATTTTTTTTTTTTTTCAAACCCAAATCTTTTATACTCTCATCTTTCCACCCAAATCAAATCCTAAATCAATTCCAAAACCCTCTATATTCTCTTCAAAAATCCTTTATCCATTCTAATTCTTTTTCTTTTATTCATTAAATATTTTTCCAATCCTATATCAAATTCCAAATTCCACCAAAATTTTTTCCTTTTCCCATTAAAATTCTTAAAATTCATCCTATCCCTCCATTGCCTATATATACCCTTACATACACACCCAGTTCATTATCTTCTTCCTTTACATCTCTTAAAAATTCAAGTTTGGGGGAAGATTAGTACAAGTTCACCTCTTTGATTCGTAGTGGGATTTCTTTTCTCTATTTTATTTTATTACGAATTTGTGTTCTTGTAAATTGGTTTTTTTTGTATTATTCTTGTTATTTGGGTATTTTTGGTGGGATATTTCTTGGTGGTTTTTGGTGGGATATTTCTTGGTGGTTGTTGGTGAAGCTATTGTTGAGAGGGATTTTGATTATTATGGCGCCTAAGCGAATAAGGGGTGGTTCTATTAGGGTGGAGAGATTTTCTTCTCCAGATGCGGAGGTTGAGTATAATAAATTATTGTCAAGATCAGTGACGAAAGAAAGGGGATTTTTGCCAATTCGTCATTATGGGTTGGTTGATGTGATTAGTGAGTTACGTTGGGGAGAGATTTGTAAGGCACCTGCTCCAGTTTCGTTGAATGTTGTTAGGGAGTTTTATGCGAATGCTAAAGGTGAGCCGGATGGGGTTAGTGTGGTTCGAGGTAAACAGGTGGATTACAGTCCAGACGCTATTCGTCCAATTTTGGGACAACCACCTAAGGTTGTGGGGGAAGAAGATTGGGCAAGGAAGACTAGTGCGGATGTGGATATGGAGGTGATTGTTCATGAGTTATGTGTTCCCGGTACAGTTTGGAAGTATAAATTGGGAACTACTGAGCCGATTAATTTTCCGTCTTCTGCTCTGAATAAGTTTGCACGAGCTTGGTATTTATTTATCTGTGCAAATATTATGCCTACTTCTCATACGGGTGAGGTAACAGCTGATAGAGCGATTCTTCTCTGGGGAATTCTAAAGGGCAAATACATTGACGTCGGATATATTGTTTATCAAAATATTGTTAGGTTTTTAAAGTCTCATGCACTGTCAGCGATGCCCCATGCTTCTATTATAGCTGGTTTGTGTAAGGATAGTGGTGTTATATGGGGTGCGGAGGAGGATTTGCAGTCACCTTTGGCTTCCATTGTGGACGTGTCTATTGATCGAATGCCGGAATGGCAAGGTGGGGTTCCACATCCGAGGGGGCTTGGTTATGTTGTAAGTGGTGATGATTCTAGTGGTCAGGGAGCGGGCGCTCCGCCACGTGCTAAGAGAGTTCCAAGAGTTTTAGATGCCCACTTTAGGCGGTTGTATAGGCGTATGGATGCTATTCATGCTAGTAACAGGGAGTATGCTCAAGATATGGCGACAGCTTTGAGAGATGCAGGTATTCAGGCAAGGTGGCCAGTCTATGGAGCTCGTACGCAGTATCCACCGCCAGATTCAGATTCCTCCGAGGAAGAGGATGAGTAGGTATGTTTTCTGTTATCCCTTGTATTTACTTCCATTCAATGCGGACATTGAATACTTAAGTTTGGGGGTCGTTTGAGGGATTAGTAATTGTTGTTGTATTATTTGTTCATGTAGGATTTCATGCTTTGCATATTAGTGATAGTTCATGCATGTATGTTCGTGTTATTTACGTTTGTTTCATATAGGACATTCTGTTTTTATTTCTGTATACCATGTGAGTTCATTCTAGTTGCATTTTCATGGCATGCATATTTCATGATCCCATAGAACGAGCTAATTCTGATTGGTAGGTAGGTGTCTAATTGAGTGTGGTAATGATGAATAGAGGGTTGATTTATAGTTTCTATGAAATTGACTTATGTGTTTCGGGAACAAAATTTTTACACAAACTCATTGGGTGCTTTTGGACTAGGTTAAGGTCATGCTTGTTTGGATGCTTTGAGATTTAATCACCTGATTATATTTAGAATTTTCGTTATTCCCTTGATGGCGTAGGAGCACTAAAGTCTAAGTTTGGGGGAAACCAGAGATTTCATGCTAGTTGTATCAATTGTTAAATAATGGCTAGGTGTCAAATGGCTAGTAGCCGGCTCATATTTATATGAGTAGTCTAGGGTTGGAAATGAGAAAGGCTCATTCCAGATCGCAGAAAAAAAAAAAGAAAAAAAAAAAGGTCAATAAATTGTTTATATGCAAAATTAACCAGAGTGAGCTCTTTAATACTCGAGTAATTAAGTCTGAGGGGACTTAGTCCTAGTAACCTAAAGCCCTTTGTGGTTTGGGATTGCTGACCTAACACTCGCTACATGGGTATTATTGTATAAGCCTTTTGGGGTCTCATTCATTGCACGGTTAAATAAGCATGATTGTATATATGTGTTGTAGTAGTTAGTAATAAAGCATGAATTTCTGTCTACCTTGGATAAGGATGGAGGTGTTTCTAGGTTATGAAGTGTCTACAGTCTATTCTATTTATAAACCTGTGATTGTCTCGGCGAAGAATTTGTATGATTTTTGACCTAGTTTTGGGAGTATTTCTGATGAGCATCGCACACACGCACGTTTCTGTCATGTATTGTTAGTATACGGGGACTTAGTCGAGCTCTATTTGGATTTAGTTGCATTCTTTGAGATATTTGCTTGTTAATTGGTTTTGGTTAGTTTGAAGGGAATCGTTGCATATTTCATATTAGTTGCATTCATGCATTGCATTGCATTAGGTTAAATGGATTTTGTGGGTACATTCGCTATAGGCCCTCACGAGACCTTACTCGTCCACTAGGGCTGCCTAGGGGTTTAAAGGGCTTGTTGCATATGCCAAATGCAACCGTGATCACCTACGGAAGTGGTACTAGTTAGTTAGTTAGTTGTAATTGTTTATGCTTGAGGACAAACATCGGTTTAAGTTTGGGGGTGTTTGATAAGTGGATTTTATATCCACTTGGAGCGTTCCATATCGGCTTAAATTGATTGTCTTGGACTCAAGTTTCTTGTAATTTTGATGTGTTTTGCTTAGTTGTGCAGATTTACGAGAATGTTGATTATGGTGGATGCTTTTGTCATTTTTGGAGATTTAATTGATTAAAATTCGGATTTCTGAGAAGGGTTGCGCAGTCTACACTGTTTTGGCCATATCTAGAGTTCTAGAAGTCCGTTTTCAGCGATCTTACTGCCCACGCGAAGCCTGGGAGATTTTCTACAACCTTGGACAGGTCTTGCACGAGCAGGTTGCGCGTGGTTGGCGCAGGCTGCGCGACAAACAGACTGATGGGCGCAGGTTGCACGCCCGCGGTGCTGAAAAATTACAGTTTTTACTATTTTGGCCATATTTGGAGTTCTAGAAGTCCGTTTGAGGCCCGTAAGCAGTTCACGCGAAGATAACAAGATTCTCTATCATTCTAAGGTGGTCTAGAGGTCCAATTATGATTGAAACGTTCCAGAAATACTGAAGAAAAGTCAGCTACGAATTTTCCTTAAAAAACAGAATCAGTTTAGGAAACGTATTTTGCAGAAATTCTATTATAATTCTGTTTTGGTATTTTCTTGCTGGGCAAGATGTCTAGAGCCCTATATAAACACATCTAGGGTATTATTTTAGGATGTAATTCATAACCTATTTTCAGTACTATTCATACTTTAGATCTAGAACTATTTTGAGATTGGAGAGAAAAGGGAGAGAATCAATTGGAGAAGAAGATTGAAGGAAGGAGCGAAGGGATTCGTCCGGAGTTCAAGACACTTCAAGATTTGTATTCTTTGTTCTTAAATTCTAAACTCATGATTTGTGGTTTTTATATATATACTTGTTTTGTTCAATTATGAGTAGTTAATTCCCTTTATCCAAGAGTTGGGTAGTATTCGTTGATTTGTCGAGTTTGTTTGATTTCTCTTGTTATTGTTAATCTGTCATTGAGGGCTTAATTCAATTAGAAGAGTAGCTAACTTTTGATTGAATATGTAGGGATTATAACGAATCGGGAGAAGAGTTGTAATTCTAGTACATGACATGATAGACACAATTTAATTATTGAATCGGGAGATTAATAAAAGAATTGTGAAACTGTTAATCCTTGGTTTTAATAGTTTATGATTATACTTTGATTGACCATGGGAGTGGCGATTAGGGGATGATTGTAGGCATTATGAATTACCTTGGGAGAGGAATTTATAAACTTTAGAAGGATTGTTTTTAACGAACAAGAGACACAAATTAGACATTCTTGGTAGTCAATTGAAGAATCCCAAATCTTGGATTATTTTCTCTCATCGTTATTATATAGTTTTTATTTGTTTATTATTTTAATTTAGTTAATAATCATAATCACCAATCTATTCTTCCACACTTCTGAACTGCTTGAGATAAAAGACTCAGAATTAGAATTGATATCAGTCCTTCCCTGAGAACGAACACACAAAAATACTACTAACAGCATCTCCCAAACAATACTTAAAACTACATCACTTAATCTTTCACACATCAAACAAATACAATATGACTATTTAAATATAGCCATCCAAAACTTAGTCACCAAGACTTACCATACTTTCTCTACAAGTCTTACATAAGTCTTTCAATTCTAGGCACCTAATTTCCCAACTTAGTGATCAAGACATACCATATATAATAATTGTCTACACATACAATTATTATCTTACCCATATATATCTTGGATCACCCAAGCCCATAACAATCACATTGGGTTGAAACCCAACAAAAGGAAGGAAAACAAGTGAAAAGGAATTAAAGTAACATAATTTACATCTGTGCTTGTGCTCCCGAATTTTTTTTAGGAGCGAAAGCGAGTGAAAGGTTAATCAAATTTTGCTTACTTTCCTCCCAAAATTTTCATCTCAAAATTGGGATGAAAAGAAAAGCAAGTGAAAACAAGTTAATTAAAAACACTTGATATTACAAATAGAGATTAGGGTGCCTAAGATGTCTTTGGTAAGTTCCCTAAGATATACAATTTTATATACAAATATGGGGGCATTTTTGTAAAATCATGATTTATTTAAAATATTATTAATTAGCCCTGCGGGCCTAGTAAATTTTAAGCTTGTTTTTTGAAACTTTCGTGAGATACATCTCAGTTTCTTTTTTCTCTTACAAATATATTCTCATCATTTAAATGAAAACATTTTATATTTAAGGATTGAATTGTAACTTAACAATCATTTACATGCTTTTCTTCCAACTCGGGAACATGTTAATGAAATCAATTTCGCTCTACAATTTTTTAAACTCGGGAGCAAGTTAACGAAACATATTACTTTTCTTTTTACTTTTCTTTTCACTTACTTCCACTTACATTTATTTACTTTCGTTCCTTAAAAAACTCGGGATCAAGACCTAAGACCTTATTAATATCTGCTGCCCGAAGTGGAAGACTGGTTAGTCGAGCATGGAGCGTTAACAATTGTCCCTTTTTTTTTCTCTCTTTTTTTTTTTGCTGTTGCCTGAACAATTTTCCAAGACTCGGAGAAGATCATGCATTTACTTGTGGACAGTGTTCTAAAAAGCGGTAAGCGGTTCTAAGCTGTGGGAGGACCTTTTAGCGCTTAAGCGGTTAAGCGGACGCCTAGGCGGAATTTTAAGCGGGTCATTAAGCGGATTGTGAATATATACATATTTATTTTAATTATTTTAATTATATATGTTTATTATATATATTAATTTATAATATAAAATTTGAAAAATATGTGTAGAAAAAATTAAAAAAATAATAATTAAAGGGTCAAAATTTGGTCAAACCGCTTAATCCCCGCCTAAATCCCCCATAAATCCGCTTAATCCCGCCTAATCCCGCTTAATCCCGCCTAAACCCGCTTAATCCCCTGAAAAACGCTTAATTCCCCGATTTTGTACTAATCGAAGCGGTTAGGCCTTCAAAACCGCCTAGGCGGCCGCTTAGGCGGCCGCTTAAGCCGCTTTTTAGAACAGAGCTTGTGGAAGGTTAACGACTAGACCATTAACGACCACTATCGTGACTCTGTGAGTTGTTGCAAAACCCAACAAAACAAATTGAGTGTATTCGGTACAAGCATTGGAGTTGGGCCGCTGTGTTGGGCTTCACTTCAGGTAATGATTTTAATTATTTTTTATTATTTTAGATAACGTAATTTTAAGTTACTTTTTTTACTTTATAAAAGAAAAAGAAATGCAAATAATTTTGCGTTTGACCGAAAAATATAACAATCGTTAAAACATGATTTTAACTGACATTTTATTTGACATGAATGATCATTTTTTCAAATTATAATTTTCTATACCTGGACGGGAAGGGTAGAGAGGGTGACTGTATGGTACCCCAAAATTTCGAGATCCAATTTTTTTTAAAAAAATTTATTAAGAAAATGTATACATGTGTGATTTTAGAAACGTCGTTCTATCATTAAAAAATGTTTCAATGAAAATGGTCACAATAATGGAAATGATTACAATGATAAGGTACAATTAACGGAAGAATTTTTTTTAAGTTAATTAATTTTTGGTTGTGATGAATTTGTTTCTTTAAATGATAGATTCTGAGGGCTATAAAAATTTGAAAATATGTTTGATGTCATAAGAAAGATTGAATGTCTTGTCATACTATGCGTTGAGAAAAAGATCAATGTAAACATAATTGTTAACAATTTTGTATCTTGAAATCCACGAAAAAATTGTTTCTCACGATTTTGGTACCATGTTTTTTAGTTATATTTTTCCAGAACGTTAGTGTTTTGATATCATTATTATTTACGGTAATAAATATTACTAATACATTTGCTTTTATGTAAATAAATATTTTGTCGTATCTTAGTCAAATATATTTTTCTTAACTTTCATTAAAAACTTGTATACTTGTGTAGGGCTAAAATTTATTGTCAATATAATAATAAAGTACCCACATATCAGTTTCATTTCTAAACTTCCGAAACCGCGTGTATGTAAAATGTGTTAAAAATGATCAGTACCAGAATGTAAAATGTGTTAAAAATGATCAACACCAAAATCTTATATCGAAGATTTAGCACTAATTGTTGGAGAAAATTCGTAATAATATGAGTCGGAGGGTGATGAAATAGTATATCATAAATTCATAATTGCATCGGTTGCATGATTGTTTTTAAAGAATTAGGGTTCCTATAAAACAAACGAGTTGGACTTGATAATTATGTTTATTTGTCTTGTGTATCGAATATTTTTTTGCTCAGATGCATATGTAATTATTTTTATAAAATTAAAATTTCATTAACATGAACAATTATTGATTTAATCTATTTGATTTAATCTATTTAATCTTGATGTTGATTTTACCTGATTTAATTTTAGCATCATGATATCTTATTGATATGAAATATATGATTTGAAAATATTTTATGTTACTAATTGTTCGAGATTGCCTCTCGTTTCAGATAGTGGATATTTATCGGATATTAAACAATAATTATTATACTGAATTAATAAATATAAATACAAGAAATTTGAGAATTATTAAAATATATATTAATTATAAATAATAGAAATTTTAGAATATTAGCATATGCGAAAATATAGCATAACAGCACAAAAATCACGATCAGAATTGGTCTAAAATTATTGAATAAATCTTAACCAATCCATGGGTCGTAACCTAAATGAAATTTATTTCATTTTGCAAAAAAAAAAAAATTTATTGAATAAATCTTGAATGTGGTTTGCAGACTTCCATTTCGAGAAAAAGTTAAAAATTATAATGTTTATAGAAGAGTTCCTATAATTTATGATTCATTTTTAAATTATATCTTATGTAGAATAAATGTGGGATGTGAGTATGTAACTATAAACAACAAAATATTTAAAAAAAACAAATAATAATGTATTAAAAGAAACAAGTAGAGTTTTGGTGTTGTAGTATCGTATTAATATTTTGAATGATTTTTTTGAGATTAATAATTTATAATAATTTTACATATTTTTAGCAATTTTTACAAAATTACTGAAATTAAAAATGATTTTCGAGTTATTAGAAGTTGTGCTAAACTAGCGTTCTACCCGTACTACGTACCGATCGGTAAAATTTATTAATCATTTAATATAAACATATAATTTTAATAAATATTTAGAAAAAATATATAATTTCATTAATATGAAAATTGATTTAAGAAAGAAATTACTTATTCGTCAATTTATATCAATTGCATTATTATTAATATTATCAAACAATTATCATAATATTCACATCACCGCTCAAAAAATCCAACGAACATAGTTATATTAATTCATTCAAAAAAAAATTATTAAAGGAAAGGATTGCATGTTTCAGCGATAAAAGAAAAGACTTCTACTATGCAAGATTCGTTAAACGAACATAGTTATGATACATGAAACTTTCATCTAATCTAGTTTTTTATTTGTTCGTTCAATATCATTTTTAAAAATTATATGTTCTTTTTTATTAGTAAGTTGATTTACTTTAGAAAAATAAACATTATCAATCAAACAAACATATCCTATATGTCCCGTTCTTAGAGTAAGATATGACTGTAAGAGTTTATTGTGACTGCCCTCAACTTATTTTTAATGACAACTTAAAATATGTATATTCAGTTTAGGAGTTTCTATGCTGAATTTTTTTTCTTTTCTATTAGAATATGATATATTAAATATTAGTTTTCTTTTACCCATAAACAGGGATGACAAATTAATTTGATCTAATTGTACCTGATCTGAAATTCGAAATTTTGGATAAACCGAGCCCAAATTTTTGGATTTAATTTTGGATTTAAATTTTAAAGCCGAAATAGTTTCGATTTGAATTTCAATTGTATCGAACCGCTATACGATCTGAAATTCAAAAACCCGAAAACCCATCCAATATCAAAACCTGATACATAAATAATATAACATCATAATTTGAAATTATTATATGTAATATTTTGGATGTAAAATATACAATTTATTTATTTTTATTCAAATATTTCATTAAAATAGTTAATACTAATTTAGTAATTAGAACTTTTATTTCTCAATCTTAAGTTTTACTGCAAGATATATGATGTAATTTTCTTTGTTTTACATAAAATTTTCATACGTTATGTATACGAAAAGAATTTTTTTAACATATTTTACATTTTACTTAGTATGTCAATTCGTATTATATGTTACATTTGATTACTTACTTAATTTAATCATTTTATTATTTATTTATTGTATAAGTATACTTATCATTACTTGTGTGTAGTAATTATTTTAAATTTGACTACATTATTACTGATTTTGGTTCCCCGAAAAAACCAGATCTAATCCGAACCCGACGAATTTTGTTTTGGATATTGAGTTTTGGATTTGGATTTATTTTTAAAACCTGAAAATATTTGGCTATGAGTTTGGATTTTACAAAACTTGGACCTAATCCAATCTGGTGTCATCCCTAAGCGCAGAATAAGAAATTTGAAAATGAGTATCACCTATTTTTTTTCTATTTGACTAACATGTTAAAATAGAAACCGTACATGACACAAAAATCAAATGTTATATGATCATGTAATCACAGGATTATATATGTATCCTTGTAATTTAATTATCGGGTTAAAAAATATGAAATTCATTTTCCATTAACAATGAATATATTTTTCCGATATATATTAGCGCTTACGTAGACCTGACAAATCGTTTGTGTTGTGTACATTCGTGCCGTGTGCCTTTGGGGTCTTGCATGATATTGACATGAATTTTTTTTGTACCCAAAATTCGAACACCAAAGGCTACTAAACTGCACGAATTTTTTTTTTACACTTAACAAAAATAATATGCAAAAAAAATTGACAATTACATGTAATGTTACACTCTGCCCAAGTTATCTAAGTATGTCATTATATAACTAGAAAACAACATTGAGACTACAAAATAAAACAAAGAGGAGAGTACATAAAATGAAACCCTCCTATATTTTTTATTTTGTTTAATGTTAATAGATATCTCTGTTTATTAATAATCTATCTACCAAGTTATTATGGTTTTTTTAACCTTTATTTACGGTTTTCTTGATATTAAAAAATAGAGAATTTGTATAATATGTCCCAAATTAATTGATCATTTTACGAATATGTCCCATCATATTGATTTATTAATTATATGTCCCATTATCAGTTTTTAAATTTTATAGAGACCAATATATCCTTTTTAATTAATTAATTACTATTATAAGGATAATACAATTTTAAAATTTTAATAACTAATTTTTTTTACATTTTTTAGTACAGGCCTTGGGCGCTTTTTTTAATTTTAACCATAAAATAGATATTTTTTTATTTTTTTCCTTAAACCGGCCCCGCTAGGGGCATCCTTAACCAAATAAAATATTAAAATTTATAATTTAAATGAATCAAATCACGTTTTTATGAGACATTATATTTTAAAATAAATTTGATTAAAAAGGCTACAATGGTCCTTTTTTGTTAAAATTTGAATGAAAAACTGATTTTAGGATAGATTTGAAATTTCAAATATATATAGGACATATTTACAAACCATGTTTTAAATTGGGATATATTATTGTTGTGGAATAAAAAGTAGGGTATATTTATTGCGTATTGAATGCTAGGGTTAAGGGAAGCTTCGAGCTTTAATGGCTGATCAAGTGTTTCGTGACTTAACTCGGGTCCTCACAAGATGCCTACGTATCTTGCAAATATCAAGAATCAAGCCAAAAAACGTAGTTCTAGATGTGAAGGAGCAGGTCCTTATATAGGTGATGAAAACCCTAGAGTTAGAGTTGAATTAGGAGACTTGGTGGGCAAGTCACAGCCTTGGCCCAATTCTAGATCCTTCCAAAGGATAGATGGATAAGTATTGGAATTATATGCCTTGAAGACCACTCCTGATATGATTGGTTTCCTTGTTGACTCAAATACGGGGTCTTTTATTTGGCTGATTTTACAGCTACGAATTTATTATCATTATTAAGGTTTTGGGCCTCGTAATTGGGCTTTGACCTTGGACCAACTTAGGTTCATTTAATACAACATTAAATGTGTTTTTAGGACTTACTTTCAGCCCATATCATTTGCCCCCAACTTCTAGGAAAACTGATCAGGTTTTCGTGGAAGTTATAATTGTCTTTTTCGAGACTCGGGGACGTTTTTATCCCTTACCTAGGACTCCTTATTTTTTGTACCCTCATATGGGGATTTTGATTTACACTAGTGTTTCACATATACGCCTTATTGTAAAGTGTGGAGTGACCTACACTTTTACGACGATTGCCTTATTCGAGGTTTTATAACCATATTTATGTCTCACTGAAAATTATAAATAATTTCCAAGCACTTTCATATACTCGGTATTTTTCATTATTTTTTATTAATTCTATCAAAAATATCATGGGCATACTACCTTTGGAAATAATTTTGTAAATTATCTCTCATTTTTCTGGAATTCTTGGAATTTTATCTCCAACTTTTCTCAGAAAATATTATTTTTAATCAACTTTTCTGTTTCATCATTTTTTTTCCGACCTGAAACGAGGTCGTGTATGGCCTCAAAATTGCCCAGGTCGCGTGAGAATCGACCTCAATCCACGAGGTGGTTCCAGGTCGTGTAAGTGCAATGTATGAGGCAGGTCGTGGCATTTTCGACCTCACTTTACGACGTTGATCGAGGTCGTGGAGGGGCTACAAATGGTGGACCTCGTGAGCCTTGCGACCTCATCCTGCGACGTGGATCGATGTTGTGTAAGGATCAATAACGAGCTTCCTCGCGAGTTTTACGAACTCGATCTATGAATTGAATTGAGCTCGTGTAGAGAGCAATAATGGGCCTCCTCGTGGGCTTTTCGAACTCAAGCTACGAACTAAATTAATTTCGTGTAGATAGCAATAATGGGCCTCCTCGTGGGCTTTTCGAACTCAAGCTACGAACTGAATTGAGTTCGTACAATGTACCATATGACCTGGTTTCATGTCGTAGGTGTTTCCTTATTTTTTTTTATTCTGCCAATTACTTATACGAATTTCTCGATCCTTCCAGAACTTTCTTTCAAATTCTAGATCTTGGGCCCTTATTTGGGCCTATGGGCTTTAACCGGTTATAACCTGTTAACACAGCATTCAAACCGGCTAAATGACGGGCTGTGTCGAGTATAAAAGAGTGAGAAGTGAACTCATTTCTCACTTCACTCAAACATTTCAATAAAATTTCTCTCTAGAGCTCCTAGTTTCAAGTAGTTTCCGGCAAGAATTTTTCCGGCGAAAGCTCTTCCTCTCACGGAGGTTTCTGGGTTTTCTTTGAAGATCATCTTCCAAGCATTCATCTTAAGAGCATCAATGGCAGATGATAGAGAAGCTAGGAGGTTGAGCAAGATGAGTGCATCATCGCGAGGTACCTCTTTCCCTCCTATCCGTTCAAAATATACTTCCTTGATAGACATGATTAATCAAAGAGGAGATGAATATCCCTCTGTATCTGCATTAGATTCTTATAAGCATCATTCGAAATTTTTTGATGCTGAAAAAATCAAAAAATTCAACAAACTTTTCAATGTTCGTTCCCCTATAAAATTAGTCCCAGCTGAACCAGGAGATCGTTCTTGTCATTGGAAACCCCATGCCTTGTGCATATACAAGGATGCTATCATGGCTGGGCTTCATTTTCCTTTTCATAATTTCATTCCCACCTTATTGGCGGATGTTCAAATAAACCCTTGCCAGCTAGTCCCAAACGCTTGGAGAGCCATTCTTTGTTTCATGGTTCTTTGTTTGAAAAACAACTTTCCACTATCTGTTCCTCTTTTTAGGAAGATTTTTCAATTTAAAAACAGTGCAATCACTTATCCTGGTGTTAACACAAAATCACGCAAGCGTACGTGGTCACAAGTAATATATGAATAAGTCGAGTTCGTTCCCATAGAGATCTGGTTATGGTTTTAATTCAGTTATTGTACATATGCAACAATGTATGGTTATTACTCACTGCTAAGACAAATAACAAATTGGGTTTAAATAACTAAATTAACTAGAAAGTAAATTAACAACTAAGAATTAACTAACTAACAAGAATTGAAATTGAATTACGTCTACAAGAGTAACATGGGATCCTAACTTCATTAAATACTTCGCTTAGATCTGACGCCTTTAATCACTATATGCAATGGTTATGATATCTGATCGGATAACACGAAACAAGTACACGCTACCTGTCAGCATACGTATACCAAACTAAACATACATCCACAAAAGAGATAGAAGATGAATAGACACCAATTATGCTTAGACCCTATATGTCTATAGAATTTGGAAACATAACGGTTGAAGAACAAGTTATCCATAAAGATCACACAGGGCAATATAAGTATTTTCATCTCATACTACGAATCATGTTGATAAACAATCATGAACCTATGCTAGCATGGCAAGTTCTAAATCTCAAGATCCACTTTCACTTCACAAGAGATTAACAAATTAGATGTTAGCTACGCATCTAACAATTAAGCACAACCATACGAGGATATCAGATATACATCACACATAGATCTTTAAAGCAATCAAGATACTAAAGCTCCATAAATAAATCCGTTAGAATCCCATGACAACGATTAGCCCATAATTGAACCACTCGTCATCATGGGATCTGATGAAGCCATGATAAAAACAAAGTATGAAAAGATACAAATAAAACTAAGTAATTGATATGTAATGGTGTGTTTTTCTGTCCCCCAAGATGTGTATTTATAGCCCCAAGTTGCCTCTCCATCAAGCAATTACCATATTAGAGTTGGAATAGAAGACCAGCAATTTCCATTTTTAAACGGGAGAGGATTTGCAAATTCCATGCTCAAGACTGATTCTAGAATGTTCTAGCCATTCAGGACAATTACCAAACTGATTTGAAGTAGGAATTATAGCAATTTCCTTGTGAAAATAGAATTCTGCAAAATACGTTTCCTAAACTGATTTTGTTTTGAAGGAAAATTCATAGCTGACTTTTCTTCAGTATTTCTGGACCATTCCAGTCGTGTTTTGACATCTGGACCACTTTAAAATGATAGATAATCTCGTTAGCTTCGCGTGGACTGTAAGATCGTCCAAAACGGACTTTTAGAACTCAAGATATGGCCAAAACAAGAGTCAGAAATTCTGGCTGATTTTCTCCAGCACGCCGCAGCGCTAGTAGCGCCATTGGCGCCAGGAGCGCCAGCTCCAACTGCATAAAAAGGTGCCAAGAGCGCCAGTTAGGCTCCCGGCTCGGCCTCAATCTGCGAAAATTGATTTTTCTTCGTTTTTTCAGCTTTTTCTTCCCGTTCCTTTTGCATGAGCTTCGGTTTTTAATCCTTAATGACTTGTATACTTCTCGGTAGTTGACATTAGCCTCCATTCTTCATTCCATATCATAAATCAACTCCAAATAACGATGGAAACTACACCTTTAATCGATATTCCTTCAACCCTGCACAATTAAACAAAACACATCAAAACCACCACAAACTTGAGGCCAAAGCAATCAATTTAAGCCGATTTAGAATGTTCCAAGTAGATATAAAATCCACTTATCACCTGGCTGGGTATATATCAGCCTTCGTGCTACGATCCCAAATATCTACGATCCCTCTTCAATTCCTGATAGTAATCCTAAATGGAAAGAGGAGTTCATGTACCTTGTGTGGGAGGGGGGTGATTGGGGCACCCTTTCTCGTAGCTCCTTGGGGAAGGTAACTGATGTAAATTCAGATCATATTGAGCTTAATGATGCCGAAAGAGCTGCTTTCAACACCCTTATTGCAGACAAAGGGGAAACTCACTTCTTCACTCTTCTTGAGGAATTTTTCCTCAAGTCTGTGGGTCTTTCTTCCATCACTGATAAGGGTAAACCCCACCATTCTTTCACTTAGTTTTTCATTCATTTACATGTTATATTTTATTTGTTACTAACTTTGCCTTTGATTTTTCAGCTGCTAGAGCCATTAATGAGCTCCAAGAGCATTTGGCTGGGGAAACTCCCCGTATGAAGAGGAAAAGAGCTGCGAAGGACCCTAGGGAACAGCCTACAGAGCCTGCCTTTTTAAGGCCTCATGATGCTGTTGATGTAGAAGAGGGCAGTGGGGCTGCCTCCTCTGCTAAGAGTTCTGTTTTTCGACCTGCTTGGGGCATCAGAAAATAGGATTCAGTTGTAGGAAGCACCAAGCATTCCAAGGATTGGTCCCACCACTCAATCACCCCTGCTAATTATCGCGATATTGTTGTTTCTCGCGATTTGGAGGCGGTTGAGCTAATGGGTGCTCAGGCTCTTGCTACCGTAAGTTTTTTTTATCTCGTTACCTTAAATTTTTACTTCTTTCCTATTTTTAACTTGTTGTTTTTCAGGGCAACACCTATTTCCAGGCTGCCATGCATCATGCCAAGTCTTGGCGAACTCAGGATGGGACTCACAAGAAGGATCTTGACCAGTCGAAGGCCCAAGTTACAGGTTTGGAAGAGAAGTTGAAGGCGAAGGAGGAGGAGCTGTAGAAAGCCTATGGCAGCATTGCTGAGCTTCGCCAAGGCAAGGAGGATATCATTGATGATTACATGGACTCCGAGGACTTTCAGAGGCTTTTGGCTAAGCATGATGATCTTATCTATCCAGCCTACTACTTTAGTGGCTGGAAGGGGGCACTAGATGCTGTTTCAGAGAGGCACCCCGGGCTTTTCTAGATTGGTGATATTCCTTGCCCTGAGGCCCCGTTGGAGCTGGCCAAGTTGTTGGAGTCTCAGAGAATCACCCCCATGGAGGAGGATGAGGAGGAAGAGGAGGAAGGGGAGGATGCTGCTGATAGGATCTTGAACCCTGATCGCTCCCCTCTCCATGCTAGATCTGGTGGTTCAGTTGCTGGGGATTCGACTACCCATACCAGCACTGACAGAGATTCTCCTGCTAGGAGTACTGTCAAGACTAAGGCACCTTGATTTTATTTACCTTGACCCTGCGTGGCATGACTTTTAATGTTTTGCTTTCTTTAAATTTGCAACCTTGAAACTATAGCCTCCGGGCTTGCTTATTTGATCTATGCATTTTCTTGTTTTTCCTTCTATTTAGTTGATTTGACTTTTGTGTTTTGGCTTACTTTAACTAGCAATTCTAAATATGCTTTTGACACATAACAGACATAAAACAACAACTAAAGGAGGAGAAAACCAAATTGCATTAAAACTTGAAATGGGCCTAGCCCTTACATAATACTTTACTTCCTACTCAGAGTTTAAAAAACTCCAAAATGGTTTCGTCGACCTTATTTCTACTTTCCTAATAGATATAAGCTACGTCCTTCATAGGATAATCAAACATAGTAGACCTTGAGATTCGATGCGTGCCAAGTGCGAGGCACCTCGTTTCCTTCCACGGTCTCCAACTTGTATGATCCTCGACCCAGTGTGCTTTTGACCGGATATGGACCTTCCCAATTTGGTGCCATCTTTCCTTTTTGTCCAACTCCGAATGTTTCAATCTTTCTGAGCACTAAGTCTCCCTGACGGAAGAACCTTTCTTTCACCCTTAGGTTGTAGTAGAAGGAAGCTTTCTTCTGATGCTCTGTATTCCTAGCATGGGCTTCATCCCTTACTTCGTCGATCAGATCGAGGGCTAGTCTCATCCCATCCTCATTGGTGTCTGGTTCAAAGGCCTCCACTCGTGGAGATACATGCATGATTTCCACGGGTACTACAGCTTCAGCCCCGTAGGCTAACATGAATGGAGTTGCTCCAGTAGTCACCTTGCATGTGGTTTGGTATGCCCAGAGTATGGGTAATAAGTCATCCACCTAAGTATTTCTGGAGTGTTCCACTCTTTTCTTAAGTCCATCGAGGATGATTCGATTGGCAACCTCAGCTTGACCATTAGCTTGAGGGTGGGCAACTAAGGTGAATCGAAGCTCAATCCCATTCTCATCACAATAGTCCTTGAACTCTTTGTTGTTAAATTGTAAACCATTGTCTGTAACAAGGATTCGTGGTATTCCATATCTGCACATGACATTCTCCTAGAAGAATTGCATGATTTGCTTGGTTGTGATTTTAGCCAAAGGTTTGGCCTCAATCCACTTTGTGAAGTAGTCAATAGCTACAACTAGAAACTTCCTTTGAGCAGTGGCCATAGGAAAGGGCCCAAGAATGTTCATCCCCCACATAGCAAACGGGATGGGGGAGCTAACGGATGTCAATATCTCTGGTGGTTGTCTAACCACTGGTGCATATTTCTGGCAGCGATCACACTTTTTCACATACTCTTTGGCATCAGCCATCATCTCAGGCCAATAGAATCCAAGCCTGACTATCTTGTGAGCTAGGGCCCTGCCCCCCAAGTGTTGTCCGCAAATTCCCTCATGGACCTCCTCAATAGCTGATTTGGCCTCTTCGGGCCTTAAACACTTTAGATGCGGAATCACAAAAGATTTTTTGTAGAGTATCCCCTTAATCAGAGCATACCTCAACGCTCTCACAGATAATTTTCGTGCCTCCATGGCATTAGTCGGGAGCCAACCAGTCTCGAGGTGTGCTTTTATGGGATCTATCCAACATTCCCTCACTCCAATAGGTGCGATTAACTTTGAATCGATGGTAGGGGTTCTCAGAACTTGGAAGTAGACACTTCTAAAGTAATTCTCTATCTCAGAGGAGGCAAACTTGGATAAGGCATCAGCCTTGGTGTTTTCCTCCCTCGGAATGTGCTCAATGTAGCACTCATCAAATTGAGTCATTATTGCCTTCACAAGCCTTAAGTATTTAGCCATGGTTTCATCCCTCGCCTCAAACTCTCCATTGACTTGAGCCACAACTAACCTTGAATCTCCACAAACTTTAAGGTTTTTGACCCTTAGGGCTCCTGCTAAGCCAAGTCCAGCTATCAGAGCTTCATATTCTGCCTTATTATTGGTTGTTGGAAAGTCCAACTTCAGGGTGTATTCAATCATGAATCCATCGGGACCTTGTAAGACAAGACCTGCGCCACTTGTTTTTGTTTTTGATGCCCCATCAAAATAGAGCATCCAGAATTCCTTCTCCTTTATTATGGGTTCCTTGTCTTCCTTATTGTCTTTCTGAGGTATCTCCCGCCCCCCGACTTCTTGGTTGTCAATGGTGCATTCAACCACGAAGTCAGCAAGTTCCTGAGCTTTGATGGCCGTCCTTGGCTTGTACTTAATATCGAATTCTCCCAACTTAATTACCCACTTGATGAGCCTACCACTGGCCTTAGGGCTGTGCAAAATATTCCTCAATGGTTGTCCTGTAAGGACCTCAATCTTATGTGCCTGAAAATAGGGCCTTAGTTTCCTAGAGGCAGTTACCAATGCTAAGGCAAACTTCTCAATAGTGGAGTAGTTCAACTCTGCTCCGTAAAACTTTGCTCACATAGTATACGGGTTTTTGAACTTTGTTTTCCTCCTTCACCAGCACCAGCACTGCACTCACAGCTTGACCTGAAATTGCCAAGTAAAGATAGAGGATTTCTCCCGTACTTGGCTTGGCCAACAGCGGGGCCTCAG
This sequence comes from Saposhnikovia divaricata, assembly GCA_036435485.1. Classification (NCBI taxonomy): domain Eukaryota; kingdom Viridiplantae; phylum Streptophyta; class Magnoliopsida; order Apiales; family Apiaceae; genus Saposhnikovia; species Saposhnikovia divaricata. The sequence goes on from CM071594.1 coordinate 201,171,605, forward strand.
ACATATACTTCTTCACCTGCTCAAAGGCCTCTTGGCTTTCTTCTGTCCACTCAAAGTTTTTTACCTTCTTCATGGTTTTAAAGAACGGCAAACACTTGTCCCCGGATTTGGAGATGAACCTCCCTAACGCAGCAATCCTCCCGGTTAACTTCTGTACATCACTTATAGAACTTGGTGGTTCCGTGTCCAAAATAGCCTTGATTTTGTCGGGGTTGGCCTCAATTCCCCGTTTTGAGACCATAAGACCCAAAAATTTTCCAGACCCAACACCAAAAGCACACTTGGCCGGATTCAACATCATCTTATGGTGCCTCAGCACTTCAATTGCCTCGCGTAGGTGTTCAATGTGATCTGCCTTGTGCAGGCTTTTCACCAGCATATCATCCACATAAACCTCCATACTCTTTCCAATGAGATGAGCGAAAATCTTGTTTACCAACCTCTGATAGGTAGCTCCTGCATTTTTCAGTCCAAAAGCCATGACCAGGTAACAATACACACCGAAGTCGGTGATGAACGATACCTTAGGAATATCATCCTTATCCATCTTGATTTGATTATAGCCACTAAATCCATCCATGAAGCTTAACATCTCGTGCCCAGCTATAGCATCTATCAACGCATCGATCCTTGGCAAGGGAAAACAGTCCTTTGGGCATGCGTCGTTCAGATCAGTGAAGTCTATACACATCCTCCACTTTCCATTAGCCTTCTTGACCATCACAGGATTGGCCAACCATTCCGGGAACTGGATTTCCTCAATGAACCCTGCCTCTAGGAGTTTATCAACTTCCTGTTTTATGGCTTTTTGTCTTACAGGTGCAAAATTTCTCTTCTTTTGTTTCACCGTCTTCCGGTTTGGATCCACATTCAGGCTATGTGTTATCAATTGGGGATCTATCCCTGGCATATCAGCTGCTGTCCACGCGAAGACGTCAATATTGTCTTGCAAGAAGGAGATCAATTTGCTCTTCAAAGGGTCTTTCAAAGATGCCCCGATGTAAGTAACCTTCTCAGAATCTCCCAACTCCAAGGGTATGGGAACCAAGTCCTCTGCTGGTTTTCCTCTCCACTCTTCATTCTCTCGAACATCCATATCCTCGATTGGGAGGACCTGCCCCCCGGTTCCATCCGGCCTCAGTGCAGCCATATAACAACTCCTTGCCATCTTTTGATCCCCTTTCTCTTCCCCTACTCCATTTCTGGTTGGGAACTTAACCTTTAAATGATAGGTAGAGGCAACTGCCTTAAAAGCATGTAGTCCCGTCCTTCCTAGGATAGCATTGTATGTGGATGTAGCTTTGATAACCAAGAAATTTAACATCTGAGTAGCCTCCCGTGGCTCCTGCCCTATAGTCATGGGTAGCTGGATTGTCCCTTCAACTTTCGACTCTACTCCGTTGAACCCATATATGGGCATGTTTGACGGTGTCAACTGAGACTCAGTATATCCCATCTTCAAGAAGGCATCATAAAATAGAATGTCCACCGATGCTCCATTGTCAATCAAGGCTCTCTTCACTTGGGAGTTTCCTATCACAGGTGAGATAACCAGTGGGTCATCATGAGGAAACTTTACCCCTTCAAGGTCCGAATCATCGAATCCAATTGAGACTTCCGTCTTCGCACGTTTTGGGGCTTCCCCTACGATGTGCATCTCCTCTCGTGCATACGCCTTTCTGGAATTTCTACTTGTCCCGGCCGCTGTTGGGCCACCAAGGATCATGTTGATCACTGGCCCCCTGGGTTGCTGATTGGGGTTACGGTCCTCATCTTTCCTATCATAATCCCGCCTTGGGTTTCCCCAATCTCCATCTTTGCAGAATTTATTCAATTTTCCCCTGCGGATCAAGAACTCGATCTCATCTTTCAATTTTCTACAATCATCGGTATCGTGTCCCATATCTTTATGGAACCGGCAGTACTGATTCTTGTTTCTTTTCTCAGGATCAGTCCTTAGTGGCTTCGGCCATCTCACGTCCCTGTCTTTTTCTATCTCCATCAGGATTTGACTTCTTGGAGTGTTCAACCTTGCGTAATCCGTAAACCTTTGCACGGGACTCCCCTTCTTAGGGGCTGAATCAGAATCTCTGCCCGTGCGCGGGTACTTATCTCTAGCATCATATACCTGTTCCGACTTCCACTTCTTAGAGTTGTCACCGTTTCCAGTGTTTCCCGTTCCTGACTCTTTCTTCAAACTATCTTCCGCCTTGATGTACTTGCTCGCCCTTTGCTGGAGCTCAACCATATTTTCAGGGGGATGCTTAGCCAATGACATTTTAAAGTTAACATTCGAAGTTCCATTCTGCAACGCCACCATGGCTACCTTGTTCTCCAGGTTTGTAATGTTGAGCATCTCCTTTGTGAATTGTTTGAGATAATCTCTGAGATTTTCGTTCTTTCCTTGTATCACAGTCATGAGGGATGTAGAATCTTTCTCATGAATCCTTACGCCTATGAATTGGCTGACGAAAGCATTGCTTAGCTCTTTGAAAAAGGCAATGGAGTTTGGTGGTAGGCGGCTGTACCAACGTTATGCCATGCCCGCTAATGTTTGGGGAAACACCCTACACTTCAAGGCGTCACTGGCGGGTTGTAACAACAGTGCGTTAGAGAACGTTCTTACATGATTAGCGGGATCTCTCGTTCCATCGTAAGTCTTTATGGTAGGCATCTTGAACTTCCGTGATATATGCGCATTCATCACCTCCTCAGTGAACGGAGGGGTTGGATCATCAGGATCTCCAAGTTGCATCAAGTATTCAGGGTTGCCTCTGGGGGTTTCGACCCTCATGTTTCCACTTCGACCTCGGTCCTTCTCTCTCTCCTTGGGGTTCTTTCCAAATCAACAAAAGGAATTTCTCCTCCCATCGCTGGTGGGGGTCAATTCTGATTCTGTCTTCGCTGTTCCCTCTCTATGTTCTCCTTTAGTTTTTGGATCTTGGCCTCATGAGCCTTGATTTTTTCAGCAGCCGTTAAGGGAGGTCTATCATGGGTTCTTCGGCGTCCAATAGCTTCCTTACTTGGACGACGTCTCCTCGGGGCTTCATCCCTATCTTCTTCCGAAGATGAGTCATCAGAATACGGGCCTGAGTAGTCATAGTATTGCTGGCCTTGATTGGGTCCTAAACCTCTGATGTAAGGTGGATTGTACGGCTCGTGTATCTGGATGGCATGACCGCTTGGTCCGGCCTGGTACGGGGGATAGTTGGGCAACCCATATATCGGGTTCGTGCTTGCGGGGATCACGGTAGTAGAGATCTGAGCGATGGGGGGAACGGATTGACCTCCAAGAGGGGAGACTACCATCTGTAGGGGATTCGTCCCTTGAGTAAAGGGATTCGTCACCGAAGGCAACGATTCATGAGTTTGCGCTTCAGTTCCTTGTGGCTGAGTGACCAGTGGTTGAGAACTCGCCCCTGGGGGCACTTATTCCCCAATCGGGGGTGTGGTGGTGTTAGTAATGGTTTCAGAAAGTGTTGGTGTTCTCCGGGTGGTAACCATGCTTGATATCCTGTCCCACAGACGGTGCCAAATGTTGTGGAATAAAAAGTAGGGTATATTTATTGCGTATTGAATGCTAGGGTTAAGGGGAGCTTCGAGCTTTAATGACTGATCAAGTGTTTCGTGACTTAACTCGGGTCCTCACAAGATGCCTACGTATCTTGCAAATATCAAGAATCAAGCCAAAAAACGTAGTTCTAGATGTGAAGGAGCAGGTCCTTATATAGGTGATGAAAACCCTAGAGTTAGAGTTGAATTAGAAGACTTGGTGGGCAAGTCACAGCCTTGGCCCAATTCTAGATCCTTCCAAAGAATAGATGGATAAGTATTGGAATTATATGCCTTGAAGACCACTCCTGATATGATTTGGTTTCCTTGTTGACTCAAATACGGGGTCTTTTATTTGCCTGATTTTACAGCTACGAATTTATTATCATTATTAAGGTTTTGGGCCTTGTAATTGGGCTTTGACCTTGGACCAACTTAGGTTCATTTAATGCAACATTAAATGTGTTTTTAGGACTTACTTTCAGCCCATATCAATTATTAAAAAACCGTAAAAAATAAATATTATCAACCATGCAACCAAGAAAATTTGATATGCTTGCTCTTAGATTAGGATATGATAATTGAATACTATTCTTTAATTCAAGAATAAAAAATTAAAAAAGGCACCTTTTCATATAAATAATATATGATTTCATATGTATCGACCTATCTAGTTATCAATAACAGTGTCTTTTAGAACAAAGGGTGTAGCCGTTACTCTCTCTCCTCCTATCCCAAAAAACATTAAACTAAAGTTTTGGGGCTTACATCAATGCTTTGGTTGATGATAAGCCCCCTTTTATTGTTTTTCTTGATTTTATTTTGTTTTTTTAATAAATATCTGTTAGGTCCGATAAGATTGTAGAAGGGGGGGTTGAATACAATCTTTACCTTTTTATCGAAATTTGTCCGTTAGATAATATTTTAGCAAAGACAAATTTGTGCGGAATTATTTAACACAATTTTTCAAGTTGAATATAACTGTATATTAACTTGATGTGGTGTTACAAAATCAGTATAACAACTTATCAAGATGTTAATAACTAATTAGAAAATTCGACATGAACTTTTCTAATTTAGTTTATAATAATCAAGATAAGAACTAGGAAACTTAATTCGCTAGTAGTACAAGAATCACAAATAGACAAGTTCTAGCGGATAGAATATTACAAAGATGAAGAACTTGAATTTCTGGGAATTGTTTAAGCTTTGGTGTTCTTGAGAGAGAATTCTGTTCTGCTGAATATGATATTTTCTGCTCTGTTTCTTGGTTATGACTTAATCTGTTCTGTTCTGTTCTTTTGTATCAGTCATAAGTCTTGCTAGCTTTCTGTAGGATATTTAACTGCTCCAGCATGACTTAAACTGCTTCCAAGACTTAGTTTTTCTTCATTAAGACTTACACAAACCTCCATTAAGACATAAACCTGGTCGGTATGACTTAATAAAAGTTCGGTATGACTTAACACAGCTGGCAGGAGGTCGGTATGACTTAATCTTGAATTCTGTCGGTATGACATAATCTGCAATGCTTGGCTCGGTAAGACATAACTTTGAATTCTGTCGGTATGACTTAATTTAGGTCATACCGAATTTTTCTTCTCCAAGACATAATCCAACCTTCTTTCTTTAAGTCATATTGATCTATTTAATTAATTAATGATTAACTAATTCATATTTAATTGATACAATAATTAATTTAATAAATAAATTAATTCTTCTCGAATTAATTCATTTAATTAAATCAACTAAATGATTTATATCAATTATAAATGAATTTAATTAAATCAATAAATAACTAATTTAATTCTTACAAACCACTGAAGGTAGTAAAGAATTACCACTGACTTGTGTTGACATTCGATGTACTGTCTGGTTCATGAACGACTAACTTCAATGATGCTTCTTCACTTTTGACTTTAGGTTGTGGTTTGTTTCTTCTCTCAATTCTCTTGTACTGTAACTGACATTCAAACTATCACTCGAAAAATCTCTGTCACTGTTCAAATGAATCCATTCACTTCAATGCTATACTGGGGCTTGATCAGATAAATGAATCGTCTTCCAGTGTACGACATCAAAACTATAGATTGACTTTTCTTCTTTCTTCTGACAGATAATACTTCTTGAGATTCCTGTGACAGTTCATATGTATATTTACTTATTACAATTTGGTTTAAGTTGATTAGGATCCTCTAACTACAAATAGGCTGAGTCATATGCCTTTCAATCTCCCCCTATTTGTTTGTTAGACAATAACAAGCAAATTCCTAGAGGATACCTCAACTAATCCAACTTAACCAAATGAAAGATAAAACTTTAAATACTAAGTAAATATGAAAAAAAAAGTTCTGGTTTATATTTAACATTTGCCAGATTCAAACATGAAAGATAAATACAAGATAGATGATCCTCTAGACTGATCATATGATACAAATTCCTATCAAGATTTATCTAAGCTATAAAGATATAACATGTAGATCAATTCTTTTTCTTCAGTTGTCTTCCCTTCTGAATTCTCCTTCTTCTAGCTCATCTGTGACTTGAAGTTTCATGTGTAAATCAGAATCAACAAGACGTTCTCTTCTTGATGACAATCCTTGAGGTAAGACTAAAGGAATTCCAAGCTTCTTTCTCAGTTCACCTTGAAATTTCTTGTAATCTTTTATATTCGTTTGTGCATAGGATCGAATGTGATCTGCAGCTATTACCTTTTCTTCAGTCAAGAATCCATGATTTCTGAGAGCATATTCAGCATATACCAAGTGTTTTGCATGATGTTCATATAACTCATCTGTCTGAAGATTGATTGAATGATGACAAGGCCGTCGCGTGCCTATCAAATAATAATTCTAACAAATCCTTCTAACTATGTAGTAGAGTAAGTCAGAGTCGATCCCACAGAGACAAACGTATCAATCACTAGTTGTTTCTGATTTAATTCGGCTAAGCAAGTAACACAATAGATTTTGAGAGATTATTAAACTAATTTTATACTAAGAGAATTTCGATGTATTAATCAAATATTAAAAACATCCAGAATTAAGTATCCCCACTAGCATGAATTGATGCAATTGTGAATTCCCTCCCCAATTAATCGTACGCTGCTCAACAGGAAAGATGCGCCCTAAGAATACCAATAACCTCTCTCAAGTATTAATGGCTTCTCTAAAATACAATCAAGCCTATTCTCATGGTATCATGCATATTAGAGACATTAAGCATAGCACCCTAATTTCCTAACAATCTATTCTACCTATTCTCATGGAGAATCTCATGTTCTTATTGGATAAATCACAACCATCTAAATCCAACTCTCGTTGATAATTAGATATTGGTTCAAACAATACACATAATCACGTCTGATTTGTAATTGCTAATTAAAACAACTCAATAAGCAAAAGCAATTAAACAATCAAATTGGGGGAATTGGGAAAATCACACATCAATCATAACTAGGGTTCTACTTAACCCTAGATTAATTATCTACTCACTCATAATTGAATTAACAAAACAAGAATTATAAATTGAACAAATCATATTATAAAGAAAAGAGAAAGAGAAAAACCTTCAGTCTTCAAAGAAAATAAAAGTTCTCCACAAATCTCCACCAAAGATGTTTACAAAGTTCTAATGTGTGTATCTATCTTTTTCTTTTCACGCTCTCCTCCTCTTTTATAATAAAACTCCTTCATAAAATCTGATCTCTATCTCCTAATAAAAGTATTTTTAATATTCTAATCAATTTACAAAAAGATATCCATAATTGAATAGGATTTTCTTGTAAAATTCGTCACTTATTTTTCTCCTCTATTTCTGGGCTCTTCCAGTTGGATTTTGCTTACTGGACCACCTCTGAATTAAAGATAATTCCCTAAGCTTCGCGTGGACAGTAAGATCGTTAAATTCTGACTTCTGGAACTCAAGATATGGCCCAAACAGTGCAGGCAGCCTGTGCAGCCCAATAATACGAATTTTCTCCTATTTTATCTCCAAAATAGCTCTTTTTGCTCCAAATCCTTCCAAGTCATGAATTCTTTATTTCCTACAATAAAACAATAAAATCTATTAAATAAAAATCCAAATCAATGCAAAACACAATAAATATGAGAATAAAATCATCTAAAATATATATAAAAATATACTCTATCAAACATCCCCACACTAAGCATTTGCACGTCCTCGGGCAAATAAGTGAAATAAAAACTAAGTCCTAACATCACTTTCGTAGATGACACGATTGCATTGAGCATATGCAACAAGCCGTTAAACCCCTAGGCAGCCCTAGTAGGACGAGTGTTGTCTCGTGAGGGTTTATAGTGAATGTACCCACAAAATTCATCTAACCATGCAAAAGATCAATGCTAACACAACACCACACACACAAGTCCTCTCATGCCACATCAACTTAAGAATCAAAGCAAACATACGATGTCTTGGTGTCGAAAGTGCAAGTATTCACGTAGTCTACTCAACCAACATGCAGAAGATCATAAAAATTCATTTCAAGTGTAAAAATCGTTGGTAATCATGCTAAGCCCACAAGAAATACATCTTTAAGTCTAAACCTGGGATCTCCTATGCCAAAACAAGTAATAACTCACCTTTCACTCAAAAACGAATATTCACTCAAGAACAAGGTTAAGTGTATCACTCAATTCCAACAAAATCATAAACACAACTTGACACTCGCAATCAATCTCACTCTCAACACAACATACATCACCGATGACAATCAAAAGGTCTTTATTCAGGTTGTAGCGTGGGCTAGGGACCAGGTATGTCAAGTAAAGCTAAAACAGGTTAAATGTCAAAAGCTAGTACCCAACAATATAATTCATTCCATTCCCTTTCTATTAAAACCACAAAAATACTTCCCCACACTTGGATTTTTCAATAACCCTTACATAATAACTTGACTAGTCGAATGAAGAAGGATCATACAAACATAAGAATGCTCTCAGATTTATTTATTTTTTCTCTTTTTTTTTTCTATTTTTTCTTTTTTTTTTCTGAGAGCCAAGGAATAAGCACAATGATCCATAGATATTTTTATGAATTTCGACTAACAAGCATCAACCAAAATCAATATTCCCCAATGGTATGATCATCAATACCCCCCTTTTATGAACACCTTATTACTCCCTTAAGCACAATACTAGCCTTTGACAATTTAGGTTCAAATTCAATGTAAGGCCAATAGAATAAAAAGGATAATGGCAAGTAATGTGGTGTGTCACCGAAAGAATAGGATTAAGCTCAACGGGTTAACTAATTGATCATGTATAAAAGGTGTGGAATTATGAGAAATACGAGGTTAAACCTAAGTGCCTTTATCATCTCATCATCAAGTAATATCATGCATTTCAAGAAAGATCTCAAGTAAGTGCTAGCAATGTAAACAACATGTGGACACTCAAGCAAACGAAAAATCATGCAAAAAGATATGCATATAGGCTCAAAACTCACTTGGTGTGACAAAACATAATCAATCCCAAGTAACAAGACTCTTTAACGCACCTACTTGTACTCAAAGCATGAAAACCAAGTCATCTTACACATATTCATGTCATTCTAATCACTTACTACATCCAATTAAGTCTACCAGCTTCAACTTGCTAGTGTAAGTTTGTGCACAAGAACAAAGCACGTCACTTCTCATACAAAAGAATCCATAAACACAAGAATTCTACGCATGCATGGGTGTATCAAGCAAAATACAACAACTAATCAAATTGCATGGCTAGAATTATTTTTGGTATTTTTAATTTTTTTAATTTTTTTTTTTGAATTTTATAATATATATTTTTTTTGTTTTTTTTTTAATCATCGAAAACTCATCCCCACACTTAAGTGGTTCATTGTCCCCAATGAACTAATGAACAAGATACAAAACTACAACTAAAAACAAAATAAAACTACACTAAAAAGAAAAGAAAGAAAACTCCCCTGGAATCAAGTTGTCGGATGTGAAAACCACCCCTCATTCGCTTAGAAGCCACCCACTCACCACTTCCGTAGGTGATCACGGTTGCATTTGGCATAAAACTCCCGAACCACTCACTAATCATATGAACCAAACCAACAAATTTTTCTCGCAAAAATCCCCTTTCCTTAGCAATTAGCCTCACAGCAACCGATTAAATTTAACCTCCACCGTCGAATATAAAAATTTCCCAACATTAGCACTATCTCTCCCATGTTTACGAGCCAAAAGAATCAATACCCAACTCACAAGAAGCTCCACCAAAAATTACCAAGCAATATCACACCAAAAATACCCCAATATATCAAGAATAATATAAATCCCAATTTACAAGAACACAAATTCGCAATCAAAATAAAATTGGAGAGAAGAAATAAACCCACTACGAATTGGAGAGGTGAACTTGCAATTAATTCCTCTTTAGAATTGAATTTTTGGAGATTTAAAGAAAATAGAAGAGGAATTGGATTTGTATGGAAAGGTGTGTATATATATAAGATGATGGATAGGTTGAATAAAAATTTCAATTGTGTAGGAGAGATTTGGAGAGGTTAGGATTTGATGTAAGATAGATATAGGAATTTAGAATTGAAGAAATATGAGTTAGGATTAAATTTGGGGGAATTTTGGGGGTTAAAACAACAATTTTTGGGGGAAAAAAAAAATCTGGAAGGGGTGTAACGCAGCCGCAGGCTGCGTTTTAGGGCTGCAGACTGCGCGGGGGGCAGTAACGCAGGCGCAGCCTGCGTTACAAGGGGGGCAGACTGCGTAATAGTCAGTAACGCAGGCGCAGCCTGCGTTATAGGGTTGCTGCCTGCGAAAATCACCTTTTTTTTTTTTTTTGAATACAACACTCAACTTTTTTTTTTAAAATACTAATGCATGGGTTGCCTCCCAAGTAGCGCGTTTGTTTAATGTCGTTAGCCCGACATTGTCACTTCAATCATTCTGAAAGAGGAGAAGACAACCGAATATCCACCTCCTCGTTAATTGGTTCACCAGCTCGATAGTGTTTCACTCGTTGACCATTCACCTTAAACGACTCTCCTTTGGAATTCAACAATTCGACAGAACCATACGGAAAAACTTTGCGTACCTTGAACGGACCCGACCACCTAGAACGGAGTTTTCCGGGAAAAAGTCTTAACCTCGAATTGAATAGAAGAACTAACTCCCCTTCCTTAAATTCTCTACGTAATATCCCCTTATCATGCCACTTCTTTGTTTTCTCCTTGTAAAGCTTAGAACTCTCATAAGCCTCAAAACGAAGCTCTTCAAGCTCATTAAGTTGTAGAAGTCTCTTCTCACCCGCTGCTAACATATCGAAATTCAAACCTTTGATAGCCCAAAATGCACGGTGCTCTAACTCAACGGGAAGATGACATGCTTTTCCATAAACCAATCTATACGGAGTTGTCCCAATAGGTGTCTTAAACGCAGTTCTGTACGCCCAAAGTGCATCATCAAGTTTCATAGACCAATCTTTCCTTGATTTTGCTACTGTCTTTTCCAAGATAGTCTTTATTTCGCGATTAGAGATCTCCACCTGACCACTGGTTTGGGGATGATAAGAAAGTCCCACCTTATGATAAACTCCATATTTCTTCAACATAGCTTCAAAACGATTCTCGAGAAAATGCTTTCCTCCATCACTGATTAAAATCCTTGGCACTCCAAATCTAGGAAAAATCGTCTTCTTAAACATTTTCTCACAACGCGAGCATCATTAGTGGGAGATGCAACGGCTTCAACCCATTTCGAGACGTAATCCACAGCTACCAAGATATATCTATTCGTAAAAGATGGAGGGAAAGGTCCCATAAAATCTACTCCCCACACATCGAAAAGCTCTACTTCAAGAATGCTATTGAGAGGCATCTCATTGCGTCTTGAAATATTCCCCGTTCTCTGGCAACGATCACAAGAATGAACATATTGGTGGACATCTTTAAAAAGAGTTGGCCAATAAAAACCGCACTGAAGAACCTTTGCTGCAGTTTTCGTAGTACTTGCATGACCACCACTTGGCGAATCGTGACAATGTGAGATTATAGAAACAATCTCATTATATGGAACACATCGTCTAATAACTCCATCAGCACAAGATTTATAGAGAAATGGATCATCCCAAAAATGCTTCCTCACATCATAGAAAAATTTCTTCTTTTGCTGTGACGAATAACCATGAGGAACAGTTCCACTAGCTAAGAAGTTGGCTATGTCAGCATACCAAGGAACCTCTAGACTTGCAAGAGAAAGTAGATGATCGTCAGGAAAAGAATCATCAATCGGAGTAGATTCATCACCACCTATATTAAGAGTAAGGCGTGAAAGATGATCCGCAACCACGTTCTCAGCCCCTTTCTTATCCTTAATCTCTAAGTCAAATTCTTGAAGAAGCAAAATCCACCGAATCAGACGAGGTTTAGCATCCTTCTTACTCATCAAGTATCTCAAAGCTGCATGATCCGTGTGAACAATAACTTTTGAACCAACGAGATAGGATCGAAATTTTTCCATAGAGTAGACCACTGCTAGCAATTCTTTCTCCGTGGTTGCATAATTAATCTGAGCCCCATCCAAAGTCTTGCTTATATAGTATATAGCATGTAGCTTTCCATCTTTCCTTTGGCCTAGGACTGCACCAATAGCTTGATCACTAGCATCACACATTATCTCAAATGGTAGACTCCAATCCGGTGGTTGTATAATTGGAGCAGAAACAAGTGCTTTCTTCAATGTTTCAAAAGCCTCAACACAAGCATCAGTGAACACAAAAGGTACCTCCTTACCCAAGAGCTCGGTAAGAGGTCGAGCAATCTTCGAAAAATCTTTTATGAAACGGCGATAGAATCCCGCATGACCAAGAAAACTTCTTATCCCCTTGACTGAAGTAGGGGGTGGCAAGCGCTCAACAACCTCGACCTTGGCTTTATCAACTTCAATGCCTCTCTTCGAAACAACATGACCCAGAACAACTCCCTCTTGTACCATAAAGTGGCACTTTTCCCAATTGAGAATGAGATTAACTTCTTGACATCTATGAAGCACCTTCTTCAAGTTATGTAAGCACATGTCAAAAGAAGTTCCACCAACTGAGAAGTCATCCATAAAAACCTCCATAATGACTTCAATGAAATCTGAGAAAATTGCCATCATACATCGCTGAAAGGTGGGAGGAGCACAACATAGACCAAACGGCATTCTGCGGTAGGCAAATGTACCATAGGGACATGTAAAAGTTGTCTTTTCTTGATCATCTGGATGAATAGGAATCTGGAAAAAACCTGAATATCCATCTAAGAAGCAGAAGTAAGAATGTTTCGCCAACCTTTCAAGCATTTGATCAATAAAAGGGAGAGGAAAATGATCTTTCCTTGTGGCCTTATTCAATTTTCGATAATCAATGCACATGCGCCACCCTGTAACAGTTCTAGTAGAAATCATCTCACCCTTATCATTCTTCACCACGGTCATTCCTCCCTTCTTTGGAACAACATGTAACGGACTGACCCACTTGCTATCAGAGATAGGATAGATTATACCTGCATCAAGAAGTTTTAAAACCTCCTTTTTGACCACCTCCATCATATTAGGATTGAGTCTCCGTTGGTGCTCAATAGAAGAAGCTTGCTCATCTTCCAGAATAATCTTATGCATGCAGAATGATGGATTGATGCCCTTGATATCATCAATGGAATAGCCAATAACATTTTTATACTTTCTCAAAACCGTGAGCAATTGCTCAATTTGAATGTCATCAAGCTCAGAATTGACAATGATAGGATATGATTCATTAGGGCCCATAAACACATATTTCAAAGACGCAGGTAGGGGTTTCAGTTCTACCTTAGGAGGCGTGGAACTCTCCTTAACTTCCTCATGCTGTAGCACATTAGAATGTTCATGCTTATATGTAGGTGCTGCATCCAAAAGCTTCTCGTAACCCATACACTCTCCATCTTCTTCATTTACGTTACCCTCGAGAACGGCTTGAAGTGGATCCTCAGATAAAAGAATTTTTGTTTTCATGTCGATCACTTCCTCTAGTGCATCCACCCTATTAACAAACTCATCCGTAGAAGGATGTCCCATTGTACTTTGCAGCTTGAATTCCATCTTCTCGTCGCCTACTTCGAAAGAAATTCTTCCATTTTTCATGTCAATAATAGCTCCAGCTGTTGCTAAGAAAGGCCTCCCAAGAATGATAGGAATATTGGCATCTTCTTCCATTTCCATGACAACAAAATCGCATGGAATATAAAACCTTTCTACCTTAAGGGGCACATCTTCAAGAATTCCAAGTGGAAATTTCACACTTCTGTCGGCCAGTTGTAGAGAGATGCGTGTGGGTTTCAGTTCACCCATCTTAAGTTTTTCACAAATTGATAGTGGCATCAAACTGACACTTGCTCCAAGATCACATAAAGCCTTTTTTATTTCGACATCCCCAAGCTGAACAGGAATAGAGTAGCTACCTGGATCCGCTAACTTCTTTGGAAGATCATTTTGCAAGATGGCACTGCACTCTGCCGTTAATGAGATGGTAGAGCTTTCTTCAATCTTCCTTTTCCTTGACAAAATATCTTTTAAGAATTTTGCATAAGATGGCATCTCAGAGATAGCGTCCATGAATGGGATATTGATATGTAGCTTCTGCAAAATTTCAAGGAACTTACCATACTTCTTCTCTAGCTTGGCTTGTGCCAACCTTTATGGAAAAGGAACAGGTGGCACATATGGTTTAGGAAGAACAGCTTCTGATTCTTTCTTCTCTTCGTCCACGGCCTTTGGTTCTACCGGTTTCTCAGTTGCAATCGCCTCTTCACTTCCATTAGCATTCACAACATTTTTGCTCACATTCAATTCCGGCTCCTTCAATTCTTTACCACTCCTTAACGTGACAGCATTGATATGACCCCTTGATGGTTGCTCAGTTTGACCAGGAAGTTGGCCTGAAGATTTATTTAGCTGGCTCAACTGTTGAGAAATCTGAGTGATAGTGTTCTCCATCATCTTGTTGTGAGCCTTTATCTCGTTAATGCTCGAATCAAAATGGCCATTCTTCTTTGATTGTGTAGCAATGAACCCTTCCATGAGATTCTCCAAGTTAGATTTCTGTGGCGGAGCTTGTTGAAAACCAGGAGGCTGAGAAAAATTGTTTTGTGAAGATTGAGTTTGACCCTGATTGTTCCTGTAGGAGAAATTTGGATGATCTCTCCACCCTGGATTGTATGTGTTGGAATAAGGATTATACTGCGGCCTTGGATTCTGATTGTAAAGAGCATTAGCCTGTTCAACTGCCATTCCAGAAGGATTGTATTGACAAGCAAGTTTGGTGTGTCCAACAACTCCACATACCTCACATGAAGCAACAGTAGATGAAGTACTCCTAGCATCCAATTGCTCAATCTTCTTAACCATTGCCTGCATAGTAGTATTCAACATGGTTAGAGCATCAACATCATACTTACCGCCCTTCTTAGGATGATTTCGATCATTGTATGGAAAATTGTCATTAGATGCCATCTCGTCTAACAAAGTTTTTGTATCTTCAGTACTTTTCTTCATAATAGAACCACCAGAAGAAGCATCAACAAAGTTTCGGAACTCTTGTGTCAACCCATTGTAGAATGTTTGGATCAACAACCAGTCAGGAATTCCATGGTGAGGGCATTGTCTCTGAAGTCGCTTAAATTTTCTCCAAGCATCATGAAGTGACTCGTCATCATCTTGACGAAAATTAGAGATCTCATTCCGTAGCTTAGAGGTCTTCTTCTGACTGAAGAATTTAAGTAGAAAAGCCTTCGCAAGACTATCCCAAGTAGTGAATGTATTTGGTCCTTCATCCTTCAACCAATCTTTTGCTGCATCCCGAAGAGAGAATGGAAATAATCGCAGCTTAACAGCTTCATCACTTACATTGGTCATCTTTATAGTATCACACTTCTCCAGAAAACTCTCAAGATGATCAACAGGATTTTCATTGGACAATCCTGCGAAAGAGTCATTAGAGATGAATTGGATGAACTGAGGCTTCAGTTCAAAGTGTGTAGCTGTGATTGCTGGTCTGACAATGCTTGAGAGTACGCCTGTAGCATCTGGCATACCATGCTCCCTGAGAGCTTTAGCTGGTGCATCACCCATAACTTCCTTGTTCATGTTTTTCCTTCGCTTGCCTGCTTGCCTTCTTGCTGTAGCTTCAATTTCAGGATCAATAGTAATTAAATCTTCAGTACCTGAACTTCGAGTGTGCATGCAACAAGAGAACTAGAAACGATGATCAATTAACAAGGGAATAATAGCCGAAGCAACACAACTAAAATACTTAGCTAAATCAATTCAAAATTAACTAATCTAACACTGCTTTGTCCCCGGCAACGGCGCTAAAAATTTGACAAGGCCGTCGCGTGCCTATCAAATAATAATTCTAACAAATCCTTCTAACTATGTAGTAGGGTAAGTCAGAGTCGATCCCACAGAGACAAACGTATCAATCACTAGTTGTTTCCGATTTAATTCGGCTAAGCAAGTAACACAATAGATTTTGAGAGATTATTAAACTAATTTTATACTAAGAGAATTTCGCTGTATTAATCAAATATTAAAAACATCCAGAATTAAGTATCCCCACTAGCATGAATTGATGCAATTGTGAATTCCCTCCCCAATTAATCGTACGCTGCTCAACAGGAAAGATGCGCCCTAAGAATACCAATAACCTCTCTCAAGTATTAATGGCTTCTCTAAAATACAATCAAGCCTATTCTCATGGTATCATGCATATTAGAGACATTAAGCATAGCACCCTAATTTCATAACAATCCATTCTACCTATTCTCATGGAGAATCTCATGTTCTTATTGGATAAATCACAACCATCTAAATCCAACTCTCGTTGATAATTAGATATTGGTTCAAACAATACACATAATCACGTCTGATTTGTAATTGCTAATTAAAACAACTCAATAAGCAAAAGCAATTAAACAATCAAATTGGGGGAATTGGGAAAATCACACATCAATCATAACTAGGGTTCTACTTAACCCTAGATTAATTATCTACTCACTCATAATTGAATTAACAAAACAAGAATTATAAATTGAACAAATCATATTATAAAGAAAAGAGAAAGAGAAAAACCTTCAATCTTCAAAGAAAATAAAAGTTCTCCACAAATCTCCACCAAAGATGTTTACAAAGTTCTAATGTGTGTATCTATCTTTTTCTTTTCACGCTCTCCTCCTCTTTTATAATAAAACTCCTTCATAAAATCTGATCTCTATCTCCTAATAAAAGTATTTTTAATATTCTAATCAATTTACAAAAAGATATCCATAATTGAATAGGATTTTCTTGTAAAATTCGTCACTTATTTTTCTCCTCTGTTTCTGGGCTCTTCCAGTTGGATTTTGCTTACTGGACCACCTATGAATTAAAGATAATTCCCTAAGCTTCGCGTGGACAGTAAGATCGTTAAATTCTGACTTTTGGAACTCAAGATATGGCCCAAACAGTGCAGGCAGCCGGTGCAGCCCAATAATACGAATTTTCTCCTATTTTATCTCCAAAATAGCTCTTTTTGCTCCAAATCCTTCCAAGTCATGAATTCTTTATTTCCTACAATAAAACAATAAAATCTATTAAATAAAAATCCAAATCAATGCAAAACACAATAAATATGAGAATAAAATCATCTAAAATATATATAAAAATATACTCTATCAAATGAAGTACCTCTCCCTTAAGAAATTTTACTTGTGGAGGATCCTTAATCACTTCTGGTCCAGCTCTTTCAGCAAATTCTTTGAACTTCTCATGTAACAACACACCTAGCTC
The DNA here is from genome assembly GCA_036435485.1 of Saposhnikovia divaricata. Classification (NCBI taxonomy): domain Eukaryota; kingdom Viridiplantae; phylum Streptophyta; class Magnoliopsida; order Apiales; family Apiaceae; genus Saposhnikovia; species Saposhnikovia divaricata. Next base: position 201,188,985 of record CM071594.1, read on the forward strand.
AGAAGATGTTCTTACCTTAGGCCTAAGTACCCAAATCTCTGTCAGCCATCTGTCATAAAAGAACTGAATAGATACTCTGAAAGTTCAAACTTTATGACAATCCACAAATATTACCAGCTCATCAGATTTGGGTTCAAATGCAGTAGTTATCCTGATGACTTCTACCTTTAAAGCCTTTATATACATATCATGAATTGGATTTGCCAGTTTGAATTCCTCGAGAATTTCTCCAAGACGACGATCTTCATAATCAGAACTCTGAAGTGAATCAATTGCTTTTTGAGCACGTTCCCATTTTTCACCGCTCTTTAGTCTGATATATGTCTTTCTCTTCTCAACATTTATAGCATGTAATCGTTGTAATGCTTGCTGTTCAGCTTTCTGAAGTTCTTCATTTCGTGCAATTTGCTCTAATGACTTTTGAAGCTTTTCTTCTCTCATCAGCAAATTAGCTTCCCTCTGAGCAAATAATTCTTCAGATTCTTTCTCTGCTTGTTGAGCTTCAGATTCAGATATCACTGGTTCTTCTTCTTCCCAGTGACTTAAATCTGGTTCAGGTAATTTCCCACCTTCATCAGAAAAATCAAAGTCATCAAAAACATCAAGATTACCTAGTTCATCCATGACTTGATCATCTGCAACAACTTTCTTCTTCCCCTTATTTTTCCTGTCTTCACTGTCTGTATTCGATTTATCAGATTTACCTCCTTTCTCTCCTTGTCCTTTCTCCCCACCTTGTGATTTCTGTGCCTGTTGTGATTTCTCCCCCTTAGTTGAGGAATCCTCTACAGTTTTATCAGTTGCACCAGCTTCAGGATCTTGTTCATCACCATCACCATCTGTTCTTGCAAAGAATTCTCTTTCTTCAGTAGTTGGTGTGTGATTTTGACTGATCAGATGAAATAAATGCCTTAATCCTTTAGCTTGATGTTCATTTTGCTTCTCAATTTGATCTAGTCTCAAATCAGTAGAAAGCTGATTTTCATGAACTTCTTCCTGTAGATTATCAACCTTGTTGGAGATTTCAACAATAATTTTATCTTGTGCCACCGTGACCTCACCAGAATCATCAAGTGCTTTTTCATGAGAAAGTTCGAGAGTTTTGATTTTATTAGTGAAGAATGTCTTCAAGTTGTTGATGTCACCCTTTATCGAAGTAAGCTGATTATCAACAGAGGTGGATGGAGAAGACTGTTTATCCACTTGTGCTCGAAGTAATCTAGTTTCAGCTTTACTTGCTTCCAGTTCCCTTTCCAGATCTTGTATTTTTTGTAACAATGAGAGAGTGTATGTGTCTGTGTGTGAACTCACCTGAGTTTCACTATGAATTTCACTCACCTGATGTGCATGTGTATCACTCAATTTTGTGGTAATCCTCACATCACTCCTCTCAATTTCCTTAGATTTTCCAGAAGCGGTACCTGCAGTTAAAATCACCCTAGCCTCCTCTGGGAAGGTCAGTGGTGGTGCAATGGGAGTTCGCAAATCCCTGTCCTCAATCAATTCCACTTGTACATTTGGATTTGTAATCTGAATTGCTTCAGTAGTAGATTGATCAAGTTGCCTTCCACTTTCTTCAGTCGAAACTGTGAGTGGAAACTCCCTTGAGGGATCTAGGAATGTTTCTCCTAGGAGGGGAGATGATGGTTCCATTAAGGTTGGCAGGGAACCAAGATTTCCCTCAGAAGTCTGTGAAGACTCTTCTACCGTAACTATGGTAGGCACTGTTTCAGACTCTATGTGCTCTCCTGTCAATGTGTCCCTATTTGAATCATAATCTATTTGTTCTCCCATTGTTCGTAATAACAAAGGGGTTGTGCCTGACACATTACAGGATGCCATGGCCCTATGGCGAATTTCAATAGTATCATCCTGTTGAGAGGATGATCCTAGTAACTGTTGCATGGCCATATCAACGTCCATATCTTGTTGGGAAGATACGGATGGGCTAACAGTTGCCTCTGAATCAGTTCTACTTTTCTTTTGTAGAGGCAGAGCTGTGGGTTCACTCATTATATTTCTTCTTTTCTTTGCTCTTTGAAATGGAATTTTCTTTCTGGAGTGAAAGGTTTTAAGTGATGTTGATTCAGTGTTTGGCTCTATGACCGGGGTTAGAGATTGCGGTCTTACAATCCCTTGGTCAGCCCTATCAACCACTTGGGTTCCAGAAATAGATTGAGAAGTAGAAATAGTTTGAGGAACAAAAGACAATACCTGGTCAGCTGATTCTGCGATAGTCTCTGATAAGATAGGTTGATTTAATTCAGGTTCAGGAACAGATGCAGTTTCTTCCACTGGATGTTCAACAGCAAGTGCAGGTGGCTGAGGAACAATTTACTGAGCAGGATCAACTTGTTGATTGTCTTGATCTTCATTATCAACAAGTATGTTTTCCACTGGTGGTTCAGGGTTTTGTTCAGGTTGTTCAGGTTCTGGTACAGGTTCAATGACAGGTAGTTGTATATAGTTTGACATGTATTGGGTGACAACTACAGGTATGTTTGTGAATTTAGGCTTGTTGCTGTACTCAGTGAACAATCTGGTCGTAGGTTTACCTGACGCCAGTGATTCTCCATTCAGGAATTGGGCTTGGTTTTCTAGTTCCACTAGATGATTAAAAATCAATGACAGGAATCTTGGATAATAGCATGACACTTTTTGTCCATTATCAAAATTACTCTTTGCATTAATGATTCTTCGGTTGTGTGCAACTGCATATCCAATATGCTGCAAGAAGGATGGTAATACCCCGAAGTTCCCTTTAGTAGAATTGGCAAAGACTCTAGCTAATGTGTCAAACAGATAGTCCCATTCCTGAACAAAGTTCTTTTTATTCCAGACAGTTTGATCAGGACTGTCTTGATAGAATACACCATTCAAAAAATTTATCAATTCCTGATCTGATGGTAACTCTTCGAAATTGTCAGTTGGAAATTTAAGACCGTATTTATTGTATTTTCATTCACTGTGTACTGATTGTCTCCTACAGAGAAGACAAATGATCTGTTATCATTAGGAATGACAGCAGTAGTACACATGATTCGCAAGGGTTCAATTTTCAATGGAGCATCTAAGCTCAAAGCAGTGCGAACCAGTGAATTTTCATTTAAAAATCGAATCCACGGTCGAAAACGTTCAACTGAACATTTTTCTGGATCAAAATAACCGATTAAATTATGTTTAATAATTTCAAATCGATCAGCCATTTTAATCAAGATTTAATTTCTTTGAAAATTTCAGATTTTACAAAATTATGATTTTAAAAATTAATTTTTCGAATTAATAATTAATTAAAAATTCAAAATAATTAAAATTTCTCCAAAAATTCTGAAAAATTCACACAATGATCCTTGTATACACACAAACACACGTATATTTTTAGTTTTGCAAGAATCGAAACCAGTTTTTCAAAAAATCAGATCTTAAAAAGCGATTTTCGAAAATAAAAACCTTCAAAATCCGAACCAAATCTCGTTTTTAAGCAATCAAACTGACGAGAATTGAACAAGGAATCGATGATTGTGCTTGGTTAGTGATTTCAGTCAAGAATCAAGACAAAATTTGGGCATGAATTCTGTGTATACGCGTGTGTATATGTATGTATCACAATTGTTCTCTAAGACTTAACTTGAGAGAAAGACTTAAACTAAAATGACTAAAAATTACTAACTACTATATATACACTAACTGATTAAGACTTAAAATTAAAAATAAGACTTAAACTATACATGTCTTAAAACGCTGAAAAAGACTTAATAATATACATATTGTGAATAAGACTTAAATTAATTACCAGTAAGACTTATTTAATTACAGACGAATAAGACTTAACTTAAAAACTCGCTATGACTTAACTTAAATAAGACTTAACTTAAAAACCAAATAAGACTTAAAATCTATCGAATAAGACCTAATGTTAACAGACTCGAGAATATGACTTAATTTAACAAAAACTCGGTAAGACTTAACCTGTTTAAGTCATACCGATTTTCTTGTAAGTCATATTGATAGTTTTTCCTAATTTTAAGTCATATTTACTTTAAACAAACATTAAAAACACAATAAAATATACAATTAACTTATAAAAATAATAAAAATATTATAGAAAATTAAACATATAATAAAAAATAATTATAAATACCATATGCTATCCTATTAACGAAAACAAAGCAATATTAACAGGACAAACATTACAAAACATATGATAAATTAATTATTAAAATAGAAATAAATATCTACAAATATTATAAAAATACAGAAATATGAAGTATTAAATAATATGAATAAACAGAGTGAAAAATAACTAAACAAGCAAGAAAATCAGTTGGTAAAATAATTATACAAGTGATTTTAAACAACAAATATTCACAGAATAATCACTTGCAAAATTATTAAAGATCAAATTCCAGATATTAACAGTATTAATTACTAGGACTGTTTAACATACCCAATTCACTAACAATTTTAGTGAATGAGGATTCATTAAGCGACTTAGTAAAAATATCTGCAGTTTGATCTCCAGAGCCTACAAATAGTAGTTGCACTGTACCATTCATTACATGCTCTCTTATAAAATGATACCTTATGTCAATGTGCTTTGTCCTTGAGTGCTGCACAGGATTGCTGGCGATTGCTATGGCACTTGTATTATCACATAAAATAGGGATATTTTCCAATACAATGCCATAGTCCATTAATTGATTTCTAATCCATAAGATCTGAGCACAACAGCTTCCAGCAGCTATATATTCAGCTTCGGCTGTAGGGTTGGAAACTGTTTGTTGTTTCTTACTGAACCAGGATACCAATCTTCCACCTAGGTATTGACAACTCCCAGATGTACTTTTCCTGTCTACAACACTTCCTGCATAGTCAGAATCTGTATATCCAATTAAAGTAAAACCAGATTCATTAGGGTACCAGATGTCTAAATTTGGCGTACCCTTTAGATATCTTAAGATTCTTTTGACAGCAGTGAGATGGATTTCTTTAGGGTTCGCTTGGAACCTTGCACACAAGCATGTGGCAAACATTATATCTGGTCTATTAGCAGTTAGGTAAAGCAATGAGCCAATCATACCTCTATAGCCTGTGATATCTACCTTGGCAGAACTTTCACATAAACCAATTTTGACAGCTATAGTTGATGGTGTCTTTGCTGATGAGCACTCCTCCATGTGATATTTCTTGAGGAGCTCCTTGATGTACTTGGATTGACAAATAAATATTCCATCTTGTCTCTGACTTATTTGTAATCCAAGAAAGAATTTCAGTTCTCCCATCATGCTCATTTCAAACCTACCCTGCATTAACTTAGAAAACTTCTTGCATAGAAGCTCATTAGTAGACCCAAATATAATATCGTCCACATAGACTTGGACTAGTATTATATCATTCTTATGTCTTTTAGTGAAGAGCGTTTTGTCTATGACACCTCTTATAAAACCATTTTCTAATAGAAATTCAGAAAGAGTGTCATACCATTTTCTTGGGGCTTGCTTAAGACCATAGATAGCTTTGTAAAGAAAGTAGACATAGTCCAGATGATCTTGATCTTCAAAACCAGGGGGCTATTCTATATACACTTCTTCATCTAGCTTACCATTCAGAAAGGCACTCTTGACATCCATTTGATAAACTTTGAATCTTGAATAGGATGCAAATGCCAAGAATATTCTGATGGCCTCAAGTCTTGCCACTGGAGCATAGGTCTCGTCATAATCAATGCCTTCAGCTTGAGAATAACCTTTAGCTACCAGTCTTGCTTTGTTTCTTATCACAGTGCCATCTTCATCTAGTTTGTTTCTGAATACCCATCTTGTGTCCACCACTTTTCTATCTTTAGGTCTGGGTACCAGCTTCCATACTTCTAGTTGCTTAAATTGATTGAGTTCATCTTGCATAGCAATCACCCAATCAGGATCAGATAGAGCTTCTTCTACTTTCTTAGGTTCCATGACAGACAGGAACCCAGAATAGTTACATTGATTCTGATAAGCTCTTCTTGTTTTCACACCAACATCTGGATCACCAAGAATCAGCTCAAAAGGATGAGCTCTATTCCAAACAGTTTGTCTGGGAAGAATTGATCTTGATGATTCGCCTTGATCTTCAGTATGATGTTGAGTATGACTTGTTGACCCTTCATTATCTCCCCCTGAGTTGTTGCCAGTTTGACTTATTGATGGTTCAAGAGTATCATTGGTGTCTTGAAAATTATCATTGTTTTCACCAGCATCACCTTGATCATTACCACCAACATTTGGATTATTATTATCAGCAACAACGTCAGGTTGATTTTCATCATCTGAATCTGAGTCTGACATATCATCAAACTTAAGCTTTTCAGATGGATCTTCATTTTGGATACTTGGGAGTTTTGTGTCATCAAATGTAACATTGACACTTTCCATAGTTTTCTGTTGATCAATAAGATACACCTTGTAGGCTCTTCTAGTATAACTAATAAATATTGCTTCATGTGCTTTTTCTTCAAATTTACCACCTTGATCATCTTCTTCTTTCAGCACAAAGCATTTTGTCCCAAATACATGGAAGTACTTGAGAATTGGTTTCTTGTCATGTAGAGCTTCATATGGTGTCTTCATTAAGTATTTATTGATAAGTGTTCGATTCTGGGTATTGCATGCAGTGTTGACAGCTTCAGCCCAAAAGCTCAATGGAAGCCTTGATTCACTTAGCATAGTACGTGCAGCTTCAATCAAGGTTATATTCTTTCTTTCAACTACCCCATTTTGCTGAGGAGTTCTGGGAGCCGAGTATTGTCTAGTTATACCCTTTTCAGTGCAAAAGTCATTCAGAACTGCATTCTTGAATTCAGTTCCGTTGTCTGACCTTATAGCTCTTACTGAACGATTAGAGTCCAGCTCAATTAACTTAATGTGATCAACTACCAGTTGTGGAGTTTCATCTTTTGAGTTCAGAAATAGTACCCATGTGAATTTTGAGAAATCATCAACAATCACTAGAGCATATCTTTTTCTTGACATGGACATCACACTAACTGGACCAAACAAATCCATATGGAGAAGTTGTAATGGTTCAGTTATTGATGATGTGTTAATGCTCCTGTGAGTTGCCCTTTTTAACTTTCCATTTTGACAAGCATCACATAGACCTTCCTGAGAAAATTCAATCGAAGGTAAACCTCTCACCAATTCTCTTTTAACTAAAGAATTCATTGTTTTGAAGTTTAGGTGAGAAAGTTTCTTGTGCCATAACCAACTTTCATCAGTGGATGCCTTTGAATAAAAACATCTAATTTCTTCTGTGCTTCCAGAGTTCATATTGGCTATGTACAAGTTTCCTTTTCTTACTCCAGTCAACTGCGGCCTTTCATTTCTCTTGTGTGATATTAGACAATTCTTCTTGTTGAAATGAACTTCATAACCTTTGTCACAGAATTGACTAATACTGAGCAAATTGTGCTCAAGGCCGTTCATAAAAGAGACATCTTCAACGATAACATTTCCAGCTTCTAATCTGCCATATCCATCAGTTTTACCTTTGCTGTTATCTCCAAAGGTAACGACTGGGCCGGCCTTCTCTACCACATTTGTCAGCAGGGCTCTATCTCTGGTCATATGCCTTGAACATCCACTGTCCAGAATCCACATGACTCGTTCAACCTGTTTTAAACCCTGCAATGACAAATTGGTTAGACTTTCTTCGGAACCCAAATTTGATTGGGTCCGGAATACTTAAAGAATTGGCCTTTATCAGGCAAAGCAACACTTTTTATTTTAACAACATTTTCTTCAGGTACTGGACATTTAACCCTGTAAACAGCTTTAACTTGTTTTGGTTTCAGCTTGGGTAACCATGTCTTCACCATATCCTGAGAAGGACTTGGAGTCCTAGTCTAGAATTAGGTGGTGTTACAGTCCTGGATCTAATATGTTTATTTCTGCTCATATGCTGTCTAGGAACATTCTTATTAACACATGCATGATTACCGTTAAAGTAAGCAGACATTATATTAAAAGCACAAGACATGCAATTAACAGCATTGCATTTCTTATGAGCAGTTTCAATAACAGGAATAGCATGCATGGTAGATATGTTGTTGCATTTATTCATGTTGTTACTTCTACTACTAGTTTTCAAGGAACTAGTAGACTCACCAACTCTTTCTGTTTTCTTAAACACAGACTTTCTATCTTCATCATTTTTAACAACTTGATTACTTTCTAAGACTACGCCATTAGCTAAATCTTCAATGCGCATCTCTTCCTTAATGATTAAAGATGTTGTATCCAAAGGTTCTGCTATGGATGTCTTAAAGAGTGGGTTACTAACACCCTTAAGCACTATTGGTATACCCCTTTCTACAGCACTGACACAATTAGGGGTAATAATGCTTTTTCGTCCAATAGCTTCATTATAATCAAACCCAATTCCTACGGTTTGATTAATAGCTTGTTGGTTAAACAACTCTTTAACCACTTTACATGAATTAGAAGTAGAACTAACCTTTATTTCTAGTTCAGCTATTGTCTCACGTTGTTGAACCACTATCAACGCTAGAGACCTCTCAAGTTCTTTTAGAATTCTTATTTCTGATTTTTGTTTATCATGGAAATTTTATACATCGTGTAATTCTGATAATTGATTACTAAGATCTGTATTTAACAAATTGATCCTTTCAATCTCTCTATTAGCACAACCTAGTGAATCACTAAGTTGATAAATATATTGACTTTCAGTACATGATACCTCAGATGAAGTACCACTGGAGTTATCAGATTTTGCCATCAGGGCAAGATTGCCATACTCTTCTTCTTCAGAGTCTGTATCATCCCAACTCTTTCCAGCAGCCACATAGGCTTTACCTATCTTCTTCTTCTCAGATCCAAAGTCTTTTCTTTGGTTTTGTTTTGGCTTCTGACATTCAGTAGCGAAATGTCCAAGTTCATTACAGTTGTAGCATCTAATTTTACTTCTTTCAACTGTTCCAGTTTTGTAACCTCCTCTGTTACTTGAGGATGAAGAACCTCCTCTCTGGAACCTGTTATAGTTAGATTTGTACCTGAACTTGGGATTCTTCCTGAATCTGAATTTACTGAATTTCCTTACCAACAAAGCCATGGACTCATTTTCCAACTGATCTAGCTCTTCTAACGAATAGAAGTCTCCTTCATCTGGACTAGCATTCGTTTGACCAACTTCAACTTCAGCTTGCCACTGTCAACACTACAAGATTGAATAACCTTATCTTCCACTTCCTATTTGTTCTCAACAATAAGAGCTGTAGAAGTATTAGCAACTCTTCCTTTTCCATAAATCTCCTTTTGTTGAGATTGTTCCAGTTCATAGGTTTTTAAAACGCCAAAGAGTCTTTCTACAGTAATTTCACTTAGATTCCTCGACTCTCTGATAGCTGTAATCCTATGTTCTAGATGAACAGGCATTGACAGTAGAAATTTTCTGTTGATCTCTTTCTGAGTGTAGTACTTGCAATGCATCTGTAAATTGTTGACAAGTTTGTTATATCTTTCAAACACATCTTGAATACTTTCATTGGATGCTGATCGAAAGTGTTCATACTCAGATGTCAGAATTTCTAGTCGATTCTCCCTAACTTCCTCTGTTCCTTCATTCAAAGTTTCAATGGTTTCCCACATTTGCTTTGCAGTCTTTCAGTTAATCACATGACTGTACATTACAGAGTCTAGAGAATCTATTAAGATCAGTCTTAAATTAATGTCAAGTCTAGCTTCCTCTCTTTCAACAAGAATGTATTCAGAAGAATCTTTGTGTACAAACCTTGCAGGGGCAACAACTTTTCCATAAGTAACAACTTCAGGAATTAATCCAAAAGGTATTATTGGTCCTTCTGATAAGACTTTCATGTATTTAGGATTTGCAACCTCTAGGAACATTAACATTTTGTTCTTCCACATATCATAACTGTTTTTGTCATATATGGGAATTTTCACAGTTCCAACTTTAGAAGACATGATGAATTTTTTAAGAGAGTTAAAAAATTCGGGGATGATTTTTAATCGAGTAAAATGGGATCTTTGATTTGTGTATCAATCAACTGGCTTTGATACCAATTGTTAGGTCCGATAAGATTGTAGAAGGGGGGGTTGAATACAATCTTTACCTTTTTATCGAAATTTGTCCGTTAGATAATATTTTAGCAAAGACAAATTTGTGCGGAATTATTTAACACAATTTTTCAAGTTGAATATAACTGTATATTAACTTGATGTGGTGTTACAAAATCAGTATAACAACTTATCAAGATGTTAATAACTAATTAGAAAATTCGACATGGACTTTTCTAATTTAGTTAATAATAATCAAGATAAGAACTAGGAAACTTAATTCGCAAGTAGTACAAGAATCACAAATAGACAAGTTCTAGCGGATAGAATATTACAAAGATGAAGAACTTGAATTTCTGGGAATTGTTTAAGCTTTGGTGTTCTTGGTGTTCTTGAGAGAGAATTCTGTTCTACTGAATATGATATTTTCTGCTCTGTTTCTTGGTTATGACTTAATCTGCTGTGTTCTGTTCTTTTGTATCAGTCATAAGTCTTGCTAGCTTTCTGTAGGATATTTAACTGATCCAACATGACTTAAACTGCTTCCAAGACTTAGTTTTTCTTCATTAAGACTTACACAAACCTCCATTAAGACATAAACCTGGTCGGTATGACTTAATAAAAGTTCGGTATGACTTAACACAGCTGGCAGGAGGTCGGTATGACTTAATCTTGAATTCTGTCGGTATGACATAATCTGCAATGCTTGGCTCAGTAAGACATAACTTTGAATTCTGTCGGTATGACTTAATTTAGGTTATACCGAATTTTTCTTCTCCAAGACATAATCCAACCTTCTTTCTTTAAGTCATATTGATCTATTTAATTAATTAATGATTAACTAATTCATATTTAATTGATACAATAATTAATTTAATAAATAAATTAATTCTTCTCGAATTAATTCATTTAATTAAATCAACTAAATGATTTATATCAATTATAAATGAATTTATTTAAATCAATAAATAACTAATTTAATTCTTACGAACCACTGAAGGTAGGAAAGAATTACCACTGACTTGTGTTGACGTTCGATGTACTGTCTGGTTCATGAACGACTAACTTCAATGATGCTTCTTCACTTTTGACTTTAGGTTATGGTTTGTTTCTTCTCTCAATTCTCTTGTACTGTAACTGACATTCAAACTATCACTCGAAAAATCTCTGTCACTGTTTAAATGAATCCATTCACTTCAATGCTATACTGGGGCTTGATCAGATAACTGAATCGTCTTCCAGTGTACGACATCAAAACTATAGATTGACTTTTCTTCTTTCTTCTGACAGATAATACTTCTTGAGATTCCTGTGACAGTTCATATGTATATTTACTTATTACAATTTGGTTTAAGTTGATTAGGATCCTCTAACTACAAATAGGCTGAGTCATATGCCTTTCAATATCTCTCTTTATTGAGAGCCTATTACCTTGTTGGTGGGTTTCATCTACTGATATATTGGATTTTGTACTTTCTCCTTGTGAATGATCCTATTTCTTTTACTTGATTTTAATTTGTTTTTCAGTAATTATATTTATTTATTGAGAGTCTAGTAACTCAATTGTGGATTTTGTCTTCCCTTATATTGGGTTTTGTTCTTTCTCTTTGTGAGAGTAGGTTCTTTTATTTTGGTATTCGAGATCTTAGATCTGCATGATTTTCTTATTTGGTTTATTGATTTAGATAGTATAGAATTGTAGTTATGGTCGATTGTTCAAATACGTTATGATAAATCAGATATATGTTTTCCTCATAATTACAATAAATTGTTGAATTAACTCACCAAAAGACAATATATATTATTGATATAAGCGATGGTCGAGGGATGTGCCACATTTTAAGATCTGATCAACGATGGTAGTTTGGATGAAGGAAACCTTGATACGAGTTATTTTAATACGTGTTTGTCCAAAATTGATTTTTTTAGATGTTGTATGATCTTTTATTGATGAATTAATTCTCTATCAAAAAAGTTTTTTATAAGAATTTTTGCGCTAAGTTGACCAATTTGTTATGAAAATATTCACTAACAATGTTTTCATTAACTTTGTAATGAATTTCATTTTTTATTGATAATTTATAAATCAAATAATGTCTAATATTATTTGATAGTATATTTTATATTTTGAATAATTCAAATATATTGTCAAGTCAATTATGTCCCATTAATTATTGCATGATTAAAAAATAATGATAAGTAAATTGTTTAAGATAATTGGTTTTAAATTCAAATGGGTTGAATCTAGCCTTCTTTTATACTTGATTAATTTAAAAGTTTATGTATCTTAAATTTGAATGTGCATTTAGAACAGTATGGTAAATATTTTTTAATTTTTTAATTCAATAATAATTGATTTATTCAAATTTGATTGCAGCTTAAAATCGTATATCGAGAGTTTGATATTAAATATTATATTATATAATATAGATGAAATCAATCCATGTATTGTTATAATATATTTGTATTAAAATCAATTAATAAATACACAATTATGCAAAGTGGTTCTATACATAGAGAGGGACACAAAGAAAAAATGTATCAGTATATAATATTGTAATTGTGATTGATTTAAAATTAAAAATTGTGATTAATTAGTTAATAAGTATTTATGAAAATTAATCCGTAATATAAAACTATATATTATAAATATGATTGTAGTTAATATTTATGAAAAATAGCTCATAATATATAATAATATAATTTTGATTGACTTTAAATTAAAAGATTGATAATTTAGTAAATATTTTATTACTTTAAAAAGTTTGTAATTTATGCGTGCACAAAATTAAAAAAAATTGTATTTCAAAAAAATTGTAAGGTAATCGCGATACGTAAATTAGGATGATAATGATGTGATTAATTTAATCTTAGTGGTAAATTCTGATCGGCTCTTATATATATTTATGAAAATTAATAATATATAATAATGCAATTATGATTAATTGTAAATCAAAATAGTGAAGAATTAATATTGCGAAATCGCTTAATATAATATATTTCTATAATTCTGATTGATTTTAATTTAAAATATTAATAAATATTTTTCACATTAAAAATTATGTAATATATGGATATGTTGAAAAGTAATTACTATATTTAAATGAGAATTGTTAACTAACAATGGTTAATATAATAGGATGATAATGGTAAATAAGGAAAACTTTTAATATAATATTATTGGTCTAAAATGTAGGAATGACTTCTAATTTGTCCTAAAATAATTCATAATTTTCTGATTGGTTAATGTTTCCAACTTTATACTTGGGTACATTTAGGTATTATAATAAAGGATATCTTTATATTACAGTTATATTGTACGTCTCGTCGCATGCATATTGTTTTTTGCTGATTATTAATATATATACACAATTATATTACTTTTAAAATTTAATGTAATATTAAAACTATTTTACAATCCAATAATTATTTACTATTTATTTATTGACATAAATATCATATTAATTACATATCTATTGTTAAAACTCAAAATACACGATTTACAACAATATTTATCTTATTAGAATAATGCAATATGGCAATATATAATATCACCGAAATTACCTTATTTAAAAAATATTTTCTAAATCAGTTTCTTACCAATTTAATTCTGAATCGGATCAACAATTTAATATGATATATTCGAATATAGTTTAGATGGGATGAAATCTGATTTATCTTGGCAAAGATTTAGATCAGATCGATTTTGATTCACATTAAATTTGAATTCAAATAAGATAAATTTTATATTAAACTCAAGTTTGATTAAATTCGATTCAGATCTTTTTGAATTTTGTTATTCTAGATTGTATTTTCTTTGGATCGAAAAAAAAAAGAGTTTGAATTGTTGTTAAATTAATTTTAAATTATTTTTAAAGTAAAATATAGATTGTTGAGTGAGTTTGTTCAAGTAATATATTCTTTAATACTCATTTCTTTTTTTAATTTGTGAGCCTCGAAAAAAGTATTTTACTTTTATATATAAAATAAATTATATTTTTTCTTGCTGATTTTCGAATTGGTTTACCCAAGTGAAGGGTGGAGTGGGTGACTGGGTATGAGGACTTTATGGTAATAAAATATATTATATTATATTAATTGGTTAACTATATTACTATTTTATAACTGATTGGTTAACTCTTGGTTAATTTTAATATGGTTAATACTTTGGTCAAAATCTAATAGAAGGAAAGTGAGAGAGTGAATATTATTGGTCTAAAATTTAGTGGTGATTTATGATTGATTCTGAAATAATATTATAATAAAAGATCTATAAAAAATTCATGACTTTATTTTCAGTAATATAATTATAATTTTTGTTAAAAGTCATTAGTCTTTCTGAATAACACCGTACCCAAACATTAAAAAAAATCAAATCAGTGACTAGTCGGAAGCAATCCATACATTTTCCATTGATCAGATATACCAAAAATTAAATGACAAATACAAATCCTAAATTATTGGGAGACTGAATTGTAGACTGAACAAGAACAACTTAGTGTTTGTTTGGGGTATCTTAAAATGAGTAGCTTATGACTTATAAGCACTTATGTCATATAAGTGATAAGTAGAGTAAAGATTAGAGTGTTTGGTAAATCAGAACTTATAATCAATAGACTGTTTGGGTAAATCAGAACTTATAAGTTAACTTTTTTTATAATTTTCAAAATACTTGTTTTTTATATATAACAATGGATATCAATGGATAGATCTCGATGAATAGGGAAATTTGATATATACATATCAATTTTCTAATTAATGGATCGAGAGATATATGGTTTTGAAGATTTGAAGGATATTATATATTACGTATATCGAGAATAAGTTATAAGTTATAAGTTGAAAATTAAGAATTCCTAACATTCAATTTATGAACTTATAAGTCATAAGTTTAGCTAAAACTTATTATGGCAAACACCCCCATAAGGATTTATGGCCGTATAAGCCATAAGTTGGGTAGGAAATGAAAAGCCAAACAAGCCCTTAATAAAGCCCTTAATAAGAGACTCTGCTTAATGTCACCGCTGTAATTCATTGCTTTTTACAGCTATTACTCGAGCAATGCCTCCTAAATCAATGAATGTATTATTATTTATCTATTTTTACTGTTTCTTTTATTCTTGAAAGGCATATGACTCAGCCTATTTGTAGTTAGATGATCCTAATCAACTTAAACCAAATTATAATAAGTAAATATACATATGAACTGTCACAGGAATCTCAAGAAGTATTATCTGTCAGAAGAAAGAAGAAAAGTCAATCTATAGTTTTGATGTCGTACACTGGAAGACGATTCAGTTATCTGATCAAGCCCCAGTATAGCATTGAAGTGAATGGATTCATTTGAACAGTGACAGAGATTTTTCGAGTGATAGTTTGAATGTCAGTTACAGTACAAGAGAATTGAGAGAAGAAACAAACCACAACCTAAAGTCAAAAGTAAAGAAGCATCATTGAAGTTAGTCGTTCATGAACCAGATAGTACATCGAACGTCAACACAAGTCAGTGGTAAATCTTTACTACCTTCAGTGGTTTGTAAGAATTAAATTAGTCATTTATTGATTTAATTAAATTCATTTATAATTGAGATAAATCATTTAGTTGATTTAATTAAATGAATTAATTTATTTATTAAATTAATTATTGTATCAATTAAATATGAATTAGTTAATCATTAATTAATTAAATAGATCAATATGACTTAAAGAAAGAAGGTTGGATTATGTCTTGGAGAAGAAAAATTTGGTATGACCTAAATTAAGTCATATCGACAGAATTCAAAGTTATGTCTTACCGAGCCAAGCATTGCAGATTATGTCATACCGACAGAATTCAAGATTAAGTCATACCGACCTCCTGCCAGCTGTGTTAAGTCATACCGAACTTTTATTAAGTCATACCGACCAGGTTTATGTCTTAATGGAGGTTTGTGTAAGTCTTAATGAAGAAAAACTAAGTCTTGGAAGCAGTTTAAGTCATGCTGGAGCAGTTAAATATCCTACAGAAAGCTAGCAAGACTTATGATTGATACAAAAGAACAGAACACAGCAGATTAAGTTATAACCAAAAAACAGAGCAGAAAATATCATATTCAGCAGAACAAAATTCTCTCTCAAGAACACCAAGAACACCAAAGCTTAAACAATTCCCAGAAATTCAAGTTCTTCATCTTTGTAATATTCTATCCGCTAGAACTTGTCTATTTGTGATTCTTGTACTACTAGCGAATTAAGTTTCCTAGTTCTTATCTTGATTATTATTAACTAAATTGAAAAGTTCATGTCGAATTTTCTAATTAATTATTAACATCTTGATAAGTTGTTATACTGATTTTGTAACACCACATCAAGTTAATATACAGTTATATTCAACTTGAAAAATTGTGTTAAATAATTCCGCACAAATTTGTCTTTGCTAAAATATTATCTAACGGACAAATTTTGATAAAAAGGTAAAGATTGTATTCAACCCCCCCTTCTACAATCTTATCGGACCTAACAATTTGTATCAGAGCCAGGTTGATTGATACACAAATCAAAGATCCCATTTTACTCGATTAAAAATCATCCCCGAATTTTTTAACTCTCTTAAAAAATTCACCATGTCTTCTAAAGTTGGAACTGTGAAAATTCCCATATATGACAAAAACAGTTATGATATGTGGAAGAACAAAATGTTAATGTTCCTAGAGGTTGCAAATCCTAAATACATGAAAGTCTTATCAGAAGGACCAATAATACCTTTTGGATTAATTCCTGAAGTTGTTACTGATGGAAAAGTTGTTGCCCCTGCAAGGTTTGTACACAAAGATTCTTCTGAATACACTCTTGTTGAAAGAGAGGAAGATGGACTTGACATTAATTTAAGACTGATCTTAATAGATTCTCTAGACTCTGTAATGTACAGTCATGTGATTAACTGCAAGACTGCAAAGCAAATGTGGGAAACCATTAAAACTGTGAATGAAGGAACAGAGGAAGTTAGGGAGAATCGACTAGAAATTCTGACATCTGAGTATGAACACTTTCGATCAGCATCCAGTGAAAGTATTCAAGATGTGTTTGAAAGATATAACAAACTTGTCAACAATTTACAGATGCATGGCAAGTACTACACTCAGAAAGAGATCAACAGAAAATTTCTACTATCAATGCCTGTTCATCTAGAACATAGGATTACAGCTATCAGAGAGTCAAGGAATCTAAGTGAAATTACTGTAGAAAGACTCTTTGGCGTTTTAAAAACCTATGAACTAGAACAATCTCAACAAAAGGAGATTTATGGAAAAGGAAGAGTTGCTAATACTTCTACAGCTCTTATTGTTGAGAACAAACAGGAAGTGGAAGATAAGGTTATTCAATCTTGTAGTGTTGACAGTGGCAAGCTTGAAGTTGAAGTTGGTCAAACGAATGCTAGTCCAGATGAAGGAGACTTCTATTCGTTAGAAGAGCTAGATCAGTTGGAAGATGAGTCCATGGTTTTGTTGGTAAGGAAATTCAGTAACTTCAGATTCAGGAAGAATCCCAAGTTCAGGTACAAATCTAACTATAACAGGTTCCAGAGAGGAGGTTCTTCATCCTCAAGTAACAGAGGAGGTTACAAAACTGGAACAGTTGAAAGAAGTAAAATTAGATGCTACAACTGTAATTGAAAGGCATATGACATAGCCTATTTGTATTTCGAGGATACAACTCAACTCAAACAAGAATGTAATAGTAAATAGTATATGTACTGTCACAGGGATCTCAAATGTATAAGTGTCAAGAGAAAGAAGACAAAGTCAATCTACCGTTTTGAGGTATACTACACTTGAAGAAGTTCATTGAGTTGATCAAGCATCAGTGGAGTAATCAAGACAGTGGATTCTATTTATAGTGACAAGAGGTTCCTACAGTGGCAGAATACAGATTATAAAGGTTTGAAAAAGAGTGAAGAAAAGGAAGACATGAACCACAACTTTAAAGTCAATATATGAAGAACAGTCATTGCGGTTAGTCACTCATGAACCAGACAGTACATCGAGTGTCAACATTAACAGTGGTTGTTTATCATTAACTTCAGTGGTTCAAGCTGTCAAGACTGGTATGTTAAGAAAAGAAAGGAACCAAATCATAGAGTCAAAAATAAAGAAAAACCGTTGGAGTTAGTCGCTCATGAACCAGACTGTGCATCGAGCGTCAACAAAAATTCGGTGGTAATTCTTTATTACTTTCAAGTGGTTCAAGCTATCATGACTGGTATGGAAGAAATCATTGTGCAAGCACAGCAACAGAGGTGCTAAATTAATTAACCACAATGGTTTTGCAATCAAGACTTGCTAAGGAATAATCTTTGTGGAGGATCAAATTTATCAAGACATAGAAGACCACAAGGGTTATGCTATCAAGGAGGTATATTAATTTTATCTTAATTAATTAAGCCATTTAAATTATTTATTTGATAAATTAATTCTATCCGAATTAATTTATTCAATAAATTATTTAAAAGATTAATTAAGTTAGAATTAATATAATTATCAAGCAAGGAGGTATATTAATTTTCACTTAATTAATTAAGTCATTTGATTTATTTATTTGATAAATTAATTCTATTCGAATTAATTTATTCAATAAATTAATTAAAAGATTAATTAAGTTGGAATTAATATAATTATAAAAGGGCTTCATATTAATTCTCTTTTAATTAAATTAAATTAGTTGGCTAATTTATTTTATAAATTAATTCAATCAGAATTAATTTATTCTTTAAATTAATCAATTAATTAATTAAATCAGAATTAATATAAGTGTTTAAAGACTTAAAACAATTCTGCTTAGCGAATATGACCTAATCAGTTAAGTCATACCGAACACAGCTGTTGAGTTAAGTCATACCGAGCATTGTTGAGTTAAGTCATACCGACCATTCAAGATTATGTCTTACCGACCTGATTAAGTCTTACCGACTTCTTGCCAGCTGTTGTAAGTCTTACCGAATTTCTGTTAAGTCATACCGACAAGTTTTATGTCTTAATGGAGGTTTGTGTAAGTCTTAATGAAGAAAATTATGTCTTGGAGCAAGTTTAAGTCATGCTGACAGCTAATTTATTATGTCTTGAAGCAGTTTAAGTCATACCAGATCAGTACAAGACTTAAATGGCTATAAATACAACAGCAGGCACAGCAGAACAGCCCTGGAAATTCTTCACTTCTCCAGCAGAACACAGCAGAGAGAGACCAAGAGAAAATGGTTCCTTGAACATCAAATAAATTCTTGTAAATTATTTCTAGCTTGTATTGACAAATCTAAACCACTAGAAATTGTTTACTTGCACTTGTGGAACTATCTAGCGGATTAAGTTCCCTAGAATCTCTCGATCTTTTTATTACAAATATAGAAAAGTTCATGTCGAATTTTCTATAGAATTTGTAATAATAAATTTCGATCTTTTTATTTACAAATATAGAAAAATTCATGTCGAATTTTCTATAGAATTTGTAATAATTAGTTTGGTCATCAAACCTTGTAATTTGTACCCGTGTATTTAGACACACCCCATCAAGTTAATATAAATTTTATATTCAACTTGAAATATCGGTATTCGTTTTATTCCGCATCAATTTGTTCTTGATTTAATATTTTAATATTTTTAAGAAAAGAGCAAATTCGATAAAACGGTATAGTTTGTATTCAACCCCCCTTCTACAAACTATTTTGGACCTAACAATTGGCATCAGAGCCTTTTGATTGACGCACAAATCAAGATCCGTATTTTTGTGGTCCTCCAATTGGATTTCGAGTTTGTTGACCCATACAAAAATTAAATCCGGTATTATACCAAAAAGTCAACTCCTCTATTTTCGATTTTTTAACCTTCAAAAAATTCAATACTTGAGATTTTTGAACTTTAAATAATTTGAACTTATTTTTGGATTCTTTAACTTTCAAAATTTTCGATTTTGAGATTTTTGAATTTTAAATAATCTAAATTTATTTTCGGATTCTTTAACCTTTAAAAATTCTCAATTTATGATATTTTTTATTTTTAAACAATATGAGTTTATTTTCAATTGTTAATTAAATTGAATTTATTCTCAAATTGTTTAATCTACAAAAATTTTCATTTTATGATATTTTTGATTGTTAAGTAATCTTAACTTATATTCGAATTTTTTAATTCTTGAAATGATTAATTCTTGGAAATTTTGATTTTTAAACAACTTGAGTTTATTTTCAAATTGTTTAATTTTCAAAATTTTTAATTCTTGATAATTTCGAATTTTAATTAACTTGAATTTATTTTCGGATTCTTTAACTCTCAAAAATTTCATTTCTTGAGATTTTTAGATTCTTAATTAATTTGACTTAAATTTCAACTTTTTTAATTCTTGAAGTTTTTAATACTTGGATTTTTTGATTTTTAAACAACTTGAATTTATTTTCAAATTGTCTAATTTTCAAAATTTTCAATTCTTAAGAATTTCAAATTTTAATTAATTTGAACTTATTTTCAGATTTGTTAATTCTCAAAAATTTTCAAGCCCTTGAAGTTTTTGAATTTTAAATATTTTGAATTTTTTTTCTAAGCCAATAATTCTAAGAAGAATGTTAGTTGAAGATTCCTCCGGACGTCAAAGATGATTTGAATCTTTTGAAGAAAATGCATTTTTCAATGAAATTAATTTCTACCTACTGAAGAAAAATTTGTGGAAGCTCTTCAAAGTTATATCCATAGAATTCACTGGTTTTTCAGAAGCAATAATGAAAGAGATTAAGTAGATAGAATTTTTCTCGAAGATTTGAATTAAGTCTGTTGATTCTGTGATATACAAACACTAAGTGTATTGCTCCAATATAACATCTACTACACTTAGTGGATTGTACCAAGAAATATCTTTCAAGGAATCAATAGAGATTTTAGAAAAGTGGAATCAAGGAGGTTTGAGAATGGACTAGACAGTTATACATCTCAGTCAGGAATTAATGATGGAACCTCATAACAGACATGAAGATTTACTAACTCAGAAAGAGTACTAAAGTTGTATCCAGGGATCAGGCCTATCTATTCCGAAGCAGAAACTCTTCAGGATATAGTTCAACTCAAGAGGTGGTTACAAGACTGAGATGGTGGAAAGAACAAGACATGATAGTTGCAGCTATGAAAAGTTTTATGTGATAAGTAACTATCAAGGTGTGCAACATGGTACATAATTCTGACAGACAAGGATGAATAGGGATTCATTAAATGAGATGAAACAGAAGCATCAGTGCAGAACTTATCTTGCTGAAGAAAAGAGTTGGGATGGATCAGATGATGATGAGAAGAGCATAATTAATATCTTGCCTTCATAGCAATCTCTGAAGATGAATCACCTCACATGTCTCAGGTATCAATTCTTCGAACTAGTGTAATATGTAATTCTCAGAAATTCAAAGCATGTTAAGATCTTAGTTTTTAATTATTATATCTTTGGTTAGAAGATCTTATTATGTGTATGAATATTTGTTGAATTTAATTAATTGCAATAGTGAGTTAGAAGTGTTCCTTAGACAATATCTCTCAATTCTTAAATGATATATGTCAAGCATATATGGCCTCTGCTTAAGCTAGTTTCAGGATCCCCAGTAGAACAAGATTTGCTTATTCATTCTGAATTGTTTGTTAAGGTTTAAAAAGTTTAATAGATGGAATAATTACCTAGGGTGTCAGTAGAACATCAAGTCATTTGTAAAACTGACTTAGGTAATAGAGATTATATAATATAATATAACAATAGGAATGGATTGGATAGAATTAGTGATTAATTGTTAATTCTTCTATTCCATGCATGTTTAGAAAATTATTGAATATCTGTAAATCTACTTGCTACCTGTTACACAAGTGTACATAGGTTAAAGTAGATAGTACTGAATTTTCTAAAATGCATAACATGTCTAATTTGCATAATTCTTATCTGCAATGTTTTAATGCTGAATGTATGCAATGTATTCTTATTATCATGCCTGCTTATTTCAAATGTCATAAATGCATTTCCTAGTATTTGCATTGATCATAGAAAAAGCATGTTTAAGAATAACAATAAGGTACAGACTGCTAGTCCTCCTTATGTTAGGAAGGAACCATTATTCTCCTTGCTCAGTGAATATTTTGTCAATGACATTAAAAAGGAGAAATGGTCAGTCAAAGATAAGAATGAGCATGTTAAGGTTAAAATTGTTGTTAACTCTAATAAAAGAGAAATCTCTAATCCATCTGGACCCAATTAAACAATTTGGGTACCAAGAACTTTTTATCCATTTGTGAATGTAAGGCTTAACAGGTTAATCGATTGTGCATTATTATTGATTTATTCAAAGCATATCATCGAAGAAAGAACCCTGCTATCAAATGTGAATGTGAAGACAGGCCAAGCGGTTTATCCCTTGGAGACAACAGCAAGGGTATGACCTAGGGTCAAGGCTATTCAATAGCCAAGGAATGTTGTCAGTAATAAAGCATCTTTTACAAGATGAAGAGCCTACTGTTCGAGAATTAAGGAAAGAGAACTTATATGTAGCTGACATGGAATCTCAGTCAAAGGTGAAGTCAACAAGGTCAAATCTAAAGCTTCATCAGACAGGAGTTCAGCTATGACATAAGGAGCTCTCTCACCTAAATGTCAAATCAAGAGATTCTTTCCTGAAAATTGAATTAGTAAAGGAGACTGCCTCATCTGGAATTAAAGTAAAATGAAATTACGAGGCATGTCATAAAGGGAAGTCAAAGAAGCATCACACAGAAGTTCTACATCAAAGAAAAATATACTTTAGTGGTGATGGCTGATGACTGATGACTTCTCTCAACAATCAAGTTGTTGTTCAAACAATCTGAAGACAAGACACCACTGATGGTGATTGATCACATCTAGAAGAGTGTCAGGAAGCAAAACTGACTATGACTACTTGGAGACCAGATTACAGGACCTTTCAATTAGTGTTCTGGATGATTTCTACACCTTCAAGAGTATTAATGCTGAATCAGTCAATATTTTGCTATTGGCATGATTAAACCCTGATCAGTAAGAATTTTAGGAAGACCCCATAAGTATGAAGGAAATTGTTTTGCAATTTTAAATGGAAGTGAGCATCCTAGCAATCAGCTAATGCTCAAGAGGATAATTTTCTTGGTTACTTGGTGGAGTCAACAGCCTACAGGGTGATTGTTATTAATTAACAGAAGGTGATTGAAAGTCTTAGAGATGTTCAACAACTTCTAGCTCCCAGCTGTCAATGGTAATGATGATTCAGATCCAAGCAATGTCAACATTGAGAATTTTCATGTAAACCCAGCAACAGCTTAGGGGGAGCAAAAGAAGGATCATCTAGTCAACTCAACACCACACTGAAAGTGAAAGGACACTATGAGAACATGTCTGCCAAGACAAAGAGTGTTGACTCAATTAACTCTTTGTTCTAGTTCTTAGTGTTTCTAATGGTGGAAGTAAAAGACTAACAGAGCTTCAAGTACTAATGTTTATTTCTTTAGTCTTCTTTTAGAAGAAACTAAGAAAGCTACAAAAGCTCTGAAAGATCCAGGTTGAGTGATTGTAATGCAAGATGATCTCAATCAGTACAAAAGGCAGATTGAAGGGAAGCTGGTATCTAGACCAAACAACAAGGCTGTATTTGATACAAGGATAACTAGAAGTCTACCTGGATGGTGTCAAGGCATTGTTATGAGGGACAAAGCCAAACTGGATGCTAGGTTACAATTTGATCAAACAGTATATTTGACAAGAAGCACCAGTGACAAGACTTGAGGATATCAGGCACCTGCTGCAAATTCAAGATTATAATGGACATCTAGACCTACTGAATCTGGATGCTAGAGGAATGTGAACAAGTGCACTCCTGGTTGGTGAGATAATTGAAGATATCTACATGTTAGTATAAACTGGTATCAACACTCAAGCAAGCATGGAAGACATGGTATGACACTCTAACTATAATTTAATATTTGGTATCAATCTTTAACAGTTGGTATCTTTTAATAATTGGTGTCATATTCATAGAACTCTCTACATATTTAGGCACAAACATAAATGATACATATGTGCAATGATATCTTGATTATATTATATGTTGGTCTACTAGCTATAAATTGATATCAAGATATTTGCTGTTTTGATGTTGGTAAAGTTGCAATTCTTTTGATTTATTTCAGTAAGCCAAAAGAATGATGACAATAAAAGTAAGTCAAGGATCTTTTATTTCTATTCAGAAGATTCTAGACCTGTCAAGACTACCTACCAACACACCACTATAGCTGGCTTTTGACCTATTAGTTTGGACCTAACAAGTTGGTAATCAAAAATCTTAAGATGGACCCGGATCTGAGGAAATGGTACCCTAGAGATATTTGACCCAATAAGTTCAGCATCTACTAATTAGGACCTAATCGGGCTATAGAGTAATCATCAGCTTATTATCTTTTTCAATTGCTATTAGATCACTTACACACATATTTTATTCTCAATATGCAAATTTGCAAGGCCCCAAGTGGATCCTAGAGAATCTATTCTTGTAGTTATTACACTTGATTTTCAGATGTCTTAAGTTGGACCCATCTCCGGAGATGGTACCCTAGAAACATCAGTTCTGACATGTTTTGCTGCATAGAGACAGATCAAATGAGTTGTACGAAAGAAGGAGAACACAAGGAATAAAATTTATCTCCAACAACTCTGTGGAACGCTCAAGGCTAAGCAACTTGCATAAGGTATCAATTATTTCGAGAGCATGTCTTTAGATAAGAATAACTTGTAGACATGTTTGCTAAATCACTTGATGAAATTAATTTTTCAAGATTGGTTTTTAAACTTGGGATTTTATTAACTCTATATGATTTGTAAATCCCATCTGTTAAGTAATTCTTAAGTAAGCTCACAAGTATTCAATTGTCTGTATCGAAAGGACTTGTGAACTTATTTACATCCAGACCTCACGCTGAGAATTATCTGTTGAATGATTGCCATGTGTATAATTGTAATATATTTTAGTGGTGATTATTTAAGGATAATTTAAATACTTAAATGCTAAAATCTAACTCATAGATATTTAGTATTTAATTATTTAATTATTTGTTTTGATTTATATGAGTAACAGACTTGAAGCAATTCAATTTAGTATTTGCTCTGTACCTCATATTTATTAAAATAAATAAACAACATAACTAATTTGGACCTAATCTGTAGTGGTCTTCAATTAGTTGTGAGATGTTAATTCTAGTGAATTTTATCAATTCTCCATTTTCAGAAATTCACTATAATTAATATCATTGTTCTAACAATAGGTTGTATTGAAGTTTTGACTTATATCAGTTAATGATATTTAGTTAAAATTATATTTACTAACTAATTGTGAAATATATTGGTATGTGTGAAATTGCTTAGAACTCCTCTAAGTAATCATTGTTATATCTTTTACAATTCACTCATACTACTATACAAGATATGAAAATTCTCTAAGTAGAACTATGGATATTGTAATATCTAAAGTGACCATTGTTCAGTTACTTGGAATAATTTTTATGCTTATTTGCAAGCTTCTAATCACTTTGATAAGAAATGTTATATACTATGGATCAAGGTGTATAGGACTTAGAATATCATTTCTAAGATTGCAGACAAGACAGCTTTGGTAATCGAGTCTTATTTATAGAACCAAGGTTGTCTACCAGTAAACAGTTGTTAGGAGTTAACAATTGTTATTATCGAGGAGTTGCCTTGAAGTCATAAGTTTGAAATGTTATATCTTAAGAGCTTGTGTATTTCTTGTCAACTAGTTCCTCGTACTTATGAATATCAGTGAATAATGTTCTTAAGTAGTTAGATACTAATATTCATTCTGTCAATTGGTACTCATTGTAACAATTGAATCTTCAATAGATTGAATTTATCAAACAATTGGTATCATTGAATATTTAGTATTTAGCAGTGATTATTTATATCCTATTTAAATTATGACGTGAAGCAATTCAATGGTTTATTTGCTCATAATTTAATTTTGGTAAAGTAATCATAAACACAATTATTTGCATTTTAAAGTATTTGATAAATACTAGCAGTTGGTATCAAATAGTAAAATATTTGTTTACTGACAATTGCTAGTTGTTCTGATACTTTATTGCAAACTAATTGTGATGTATATATTATCTCTGATGATATTACTTAGGATTTATTCTGAGTAAACGTGTCTTATCTATAAATCATTAGTGTTAGTATATATTAAGGTGTTCAATTTTCTAAGTAAGTGAGACTTAAAAGTTATATTCGGTCTCCTATCATACTTTAAAGTAGTGAGAACTTTTAAAATTAAATTCTCTAATTCTGGTTATACATCACTTTATATACATGATAGTTCTTAGAATATTTTACATCCATCAGTCAATTACTTAGTTTATATTGTGCTAAGTAATGAAGTGCCAAAGGAGAGACATTGGTTATCTGTACTTATGTACTTGGTAATCTTTGTTACCTAAATGACATCAAGTGCTTGTATGAGTCTTTTCACTAACTTTTGTGTTAAAGTTCTCTATACATAATAAGCACTTAAAGAAAATCTTTCTTTCTAAATTACTGCGAAGTCAAGAGTTTGTGTCTTTTAAAAATAAAACGACCTAGTTTTCATTAAAAGACATGATAATACATTGTTTTATGCATAAATACAAACTCTTGCACATTAACAATTTTTAAAAGAAAACTCAAATCTTTCTACAGTTGTGATTGCTTATATTATAAAACTTTTTTGAAGTCACAATTGTACATCATGTCACTCACAAGATATAATGCATATGTTTTCACATAATGTTATGGTATGATGTAAATGCATTCTATCTCTATATTGCTCTATTGCTATGTGATGCAGGTTCAACTCCTAGTGGAAGTTTTCTCACATGAAAGTCATGAGGTTGTAAACCCAACAACTTCTATCCCAGACTATAAATCAAAATCTAAACACATCCTAACTTACCCCTGAAATGGAAGAAACTTATTTGACTAAAGGTCATTAAGGGAGTAACTGCACTTGATGCAGCAAATAAGGATGTGAGGGATAGTAAACCCACAGCTCTACCTCTCAAGGAGAATAGATGTATATAACATGAGGTATCTGTAAACTCGCCTGCATTCTCCCAAAAGGATGAAGAGCTGAAAATGGCACTATAACAGTCTCTGGATTCATTCTATTAAAAGGATGAGTTTATTGAAATTCGCTTGTCAGCCAGGGCATATGTTGGTAAGTCACTACTTCATACACAATACTAAAATACTTCCTATGCACAAAGTGAGATTGCACACACTAAGGATGAATTGACGGAAACAACTCATACTCTGACCATTTTACGGTTAGGATTATAAGTTGAAGGTTCCTCAAAGAACCAAGAGTCTTCACAGACCTAGAGAGAAGGTATTGATCTCAATGCAAAATTCAACAAGATCATTATCTAACTCCCCAGAGGGAACATCTCTGGATCTTACGGGTATCGGGTCCGACATAGGTGCGGATCGACAACTTGTGAACTATGATTTAGATTTACCTGATGAGTTTAACAAGGTAATGTCTTCACAGACATTTGAAGGGAACTTTGATCTAAATGCTACATTTTATAGATTATTGTTTACCTTCTCATAATTCAAATCTGAAACCCATAAAAATGGAAAATTTTATAAACTTGTAGATTATGACTCAGATTCATCTGACGAATCTAACGAGGATCGGGGATTTGCGAAACCCCATTGCACCACCAGTGACCTCTCTAGAAGGGGCTATGGTGAATTTTCCTTGCAGGTACATATGGATGTTGGAGCTATGAGAGATAAGAGTGATACACTAGTGAGCATGAGTGTAAACACTTGAGAGATGAGAGATAAGATCACTCATTTTAAGTGATATGAGTGGAGAGATGAGTTAAACACTTGTGAGGTACACGAAACAGAATCACACACTCACAGTGAGGAAGAAAGATAAACACCAAATCTCATTCCCTATTCCCCAAACAAAGTTTACTTACAATATTTTGGAGATATAAGGAAATTGTCGGGAGATTTGGTTGTCAGGATGATCAATAGTGAGGCCATTCTATCATATCTAAAGGGCAAAGTTGATCAGCCTACATACTTAAATTCTGGAAGTCTTCATGAAAATCCTTCAACACAAGCAAAGCTTCTTTTCTTTATTCCAGCAGACAATGTTATATGTATGAAGAATCTGTTGTACTAAAGGTAAGAGGTGAGTTATAATTGAACATTTAGTATCATCTAATTTAATTGGATGTTTGCTATAATTGAATGCTTGAAGGATTACTCAACTAAGGGGGATAGATATATTGAAGAAGATATACTCAAAGATTGCCTTAGTAAGAGATTTTATATCTAAGGGGGAGAGATATGAAAAAGGATATACCTTAGAAAGGGGGAGTATTCATCGTTTTAAGGAAGAGTCATATCACCTTAGGTAGGGAGACATAAGGAAGGAGAGAAGTATGAAACGACAAAGAAGAATTCTTCAGTATGTGGTTGTCAAGTCATACTCTTTACCACTGAAGAATTCCAAGTATCTGCTAATAATTTTCAAAATCAGATGTAAAGGGTTATCAGGCAGATATGTCAAGAAATGAAGATGGGTTACTTAATGAAGATCAGTTCAGTGTCAGAGGAACAATCATCTATCATTTCATCTACTGAGATTCTGGAATTGTAATATCTAAACCAGAAATTTTTTTATGTATTATTTACTATAGCTCTTTAAAGCTTTATCTTCTTCTTGTTTGTAGTTGAGTTATCCTCTAGGAATTTGTATGTTAATGTTTAACCAACAAATAGGGGGAGATTGAAAGGCATATGACATAGCCTATTTGTATTTCGAGGATACAACTCAACTCAAACAAGAATGTAATAGTAAATAGTATATATACTGTCACAGGGATCTCAAATGTATAAGTGTCAAGAGAAAGAAGACAAAGTCAATCTACCGTTTTGAGGTATACTACACTTGAAGAAGTTCATTGAGTTGATCAAGCATCAGTGGAGTAATCAAGACAGTGGATTCTATTTATAGTGACAAGAGGTTCCTACAGTGGCAGAATACAGATTATAAAGGTTTGAAAAAGAGTGAAGAAAAGGAAGACATGAACCACAACTTTAAAGTCAATATATGAAGAACAGTCATTGCGGTTAGTCACTCATGAACCAGACAGTACATCGAGTGGTTCAAGCTGTCAAGACTGGTATGTTAAGAAAAGAAAGGAACCAAATCATAGAGTCAAAAATAAAGAAAAGCTGTTGGAGTTAGTCGCTCATGAACCAGACTGTGCATCGAGCGTCAACAAAAATTCGGTGGTAATTCTTTATTACTTTCAAGTGGTTCAAGCTATCATGACTGGTATGGAAGAAATCATTGTGCAAGCACACAACAGAGGTGCTAAATTAATTAACCACAATGGTTTTGCAATCAAGACTTGCTAAGGAATAATCTTTGTGGAGGATCAAATTTATCAAGACATAGAAGACCACAAGGGTTATGCTATCAAGGAGGTATATTAATTTTATCTTAATTAATTAAGCCATTTGAATTATTTATTTGATCAATTAATTCTATCCGAATTAATTTATTCAATAAATTATTTAAAAGATTAATTAAGTTAGAATTAATATAATTATCAAGCAAGGAGGTATATTAATTTTCACTTAATTAATTAAGTCATTTGATTTATTTATTTGATAAATTAATTCTATTCGAATTAATAAATTAATTAAAAGATTAATTAAGTTGGAATTAATATAATTATAAAAAGGCTTCATATTAATTCTCTTTTAATTAAATTAAATTAGTTGGCTAATTTATTTTATAAATTAATTCAATCAGAATTAATTTATTCTTTAAATTAATCAATTAATTAATTAAATCAGAATTAATATAAGTGTTTAAAGACTTAAAACAATTCTGCTTAGCGAATATGACCTAATCAGTTAAGTCATACCGAACACAGCTGTTGAGTTAAGTCATACCGAGCATTGTTGAGTTAAGTCATACCGACCATTCAAGATTATGTCTTACCGACCTGATTAAGTCTTACCGACTTCTTGCCAGCTGTTGTAAGTCTTACCGAATTTCTGTTAAGTCATACCGATAAGTTTTATGTCTTAATGGAGGTTTGTGTAAGTCTTAATGAAGAAAATTATGTCTTGGAGCAAGTTTAAGTCATGCTGACAGCTGATTTATTATGTCTTGAAGCAGTTTAAGTCATACCAGATCAGTACAGGACTTAAATGGCTATAAATACAACAGCAGGCACAGCAGAACAGCCCTGGAAATTCTTCACTTCTCCAGCAGAACACAGCAGAGAGAGACCAAGAGAAAATGGTTCCTTGAACTTCAAATAAATTCTTGTAAATTATTTCTAGCTTGTATTGACAAATCTAAACCACTAGAAATTGTTTACTTGCACTTGTGGAACTATCTAGCGGATTAAGTTCCCTAGAATCTCTCGATCTTTTTATTACAAATATAGAAAAGTTCATGTCGAATTTTCTATAGAATTTGTAATAATAAATTTCGATATTTTTATTTACAAATATAGAAAAATTCATGTCGAATTTTCTATAGAATTTGTAATAATTAGTTTGGTCATCAAACCTTGTAATTTGTACCCGTGTATTTAGACACACCCCATCAAGTTAATATAAATTTTATATTCAACTTGAAATATCGGTATTCGTTTTATTCCGCATCAATTTGTTCTTGATTTAATATTTTAATATTTTTAAGAAAAGAGCAAATTCGATAAAACGGTATAGTTTGTATTCAACCCCCCCCTTCTACAAACTATTTTGGACCTAACAGTAATGAACTTGGACATTTCGCTACTGAATGTCAGAAGCCAAAACAAAACCAAAGAAAAGACTTTGGATCTGAAAAGAAGAAGACAGGTAAAGCCTATGTGGCTGCTGGAAAGAGTTGGGATGATACAGACTCTGAAGAAGAAGAGTATGGCAATCTTGCCCTGATGGCAAAATCTGATAACTCCAGTGGTACTTCATCTGAGGTATCATGTACTGAAAGTCAATATATTTATCAACTTAGTGATTCACTAGGTTGTGCTAATAGAGAGATTGAAAGGATCAATTTGTTAAATACAGATCTTAGTAATCAATTATCAGAATTACACGATGTACAAAATTGCCATGATAAACAAAAATCAGAAATAAGAATTCTAAAAGAACTTGAGAGGTCTCTAGCGTTGATAGTGGTTCAACAACGTGAGACAATAGCTGAACTAGAAATAAAGGTTAGTGCTACTTCTAATTCATGTAAAGTGGCTAAAGAGTTGTTTAACCAACAAGCTATTAATCAAACCGTAGGAATTGGGTTTGATTATAATGAAGCTATTGGACGAAAAAGCATTATTACCCCTAATCGTGTCAGTGCTGTAGAAAGGGGTATACCAATAGTGCTTAAGGGTGTTAGTAACCCACTCTTTAAGACATCCATAGCAGAACCTTTGGATACAACATCTTTAATCATTAAGGAAGAGATGCGCATTGAGGATTTAGCTAATGGCGTAGTCTTAGAAAGTAATCAAGTTGTTAAAAATGATGAAGATAGAAAGTCTGTGTCTAAGAAAACAGAAAGAGTTGGTGAGTCTACTAGTTCCTTGAAAACTAGTAGTAGAAGTAACAACATGAATAAATGCAACAACATATCTACCATGCATGCTATTCCTGTTATTGAAACTGCTCATAAGAAATGCAATGCTGTTAATTACATGTCTTGTGCTTTTAATATAATGTCTGCTTACTTTAACGGTAATCATGCATGTGTTAATAAGAATGTTCCTAGACAGCATATGAGCAGAAATAAACATATTAGATCCAGGACTGTAACACCACCTAATTCTAAGACTAGGACTCCAAGTCCTTCTCAGGATATGGTGAAGACATGGTTACACAAGCTGAAACCAAAACAAGTTAAAGCTGTTTACAGGGTTAAATGTCCAGTACCTGAAGAAAATGTTGTTAAAATAAAAAGTGTTGCTTTGCCTGATAAAGGCCAATTCTTTAAGTATTCCGGACCCAATCAAATTTGGGTTCCGAAGAAAGTCTAACCAATTTGTCATTGTAGGGTTTAAAATAGGTTGAACGAGTCATGTGGATTTTGGACAGTGGATGTTCAAGGCATATGACCGGAGATAGAGCCCTGCTGACAAATGTGGTAGAGAAGGCCGGCCCAGTCGTTACCTTTGGAGATAACAGCAAAGGTAAAACTGATGGATATGGCAGATTAGAAGCTGGAAATGTTATCGTTGAAGATGTCTCTTTTGTGAACGGCCTTGAGCACAATTTGCTCAGTATTAGTCAATTCTGTGACAAAGGTTATGAAGTTCATTTCAACAAGAAGAATTGTCTAATATCACACAAGAGAAATGAAAGGCCGCAGTTGACTGGAGTAAGAAAAGGAAACTTGTACATAGCCAATATGAACTCTGGAAGCACAGAAGAAATTAGATGTTTTTATTCAAAGGCATCCACTGATGAAAGTTGGTTATGGCACAAGAAACTTTCTCACCTAAACTTCAAAACAATGAATTCTTTAGTTAAAAGAGAATTGGTGAGAGGTTTACCTTCGATTGAATTTTCTCAGGAAGGTCTATGTGATGCTTGTCAAAAAGGAAAGTTAAAAAGGGCAACTCACAGGAGCATTAACACATCATCAATAACTGAACCATTACAACTTCTCCATATGGATTTGTTTGGTCCAGTTAGTGTGATGTCCATGTCAAGAAAAAGATATGCTCTAGTGATTGTTGATGATTTCTCAAAATTCACATGGGTACTATTTCTGAACTCAAAAGATGAAACTCCACAACTGGTAGTTGATCACATTAAGTTAATTGAGCTGGACTCTAATCGTCCAGTAAGAGCTATAAGGTCAGACAACGGAACTGAATTCAAGAATGCAGTTCTGAATGACTTTTGCACTGAAAAGGGTATAACTAGACAGTACTCGGCTCCCAAAACTCCTCAGCAAAATGGGGTAGTTGAAAGAAAGAATAGAACCTTGATTGAAGCTGCACGTACTATGCTAAATGAATCAAGGCTTCCATTGAGCTTTTGGGCTGAAGCTGTCAACACTGCAGCTATACCCAGAATCGAACACTTATCAATAAAGACTTAATGAAGACACCATATGAAGCTCTACATGACAAGAAACCAACTCTCAAGTACTTCCATGTATTTGGGACAAAATGCTTTGTGCTGAAAGAAGGAGATGATCAAGGTGGTAAATTTGAAGAAAAAGCACATGAAGCAATATTTATTGGTTATACTAGAAGAGCCTACAAGGTGTATCTTATTGATCAACAGAAAACTATGGAAAGTGTCATTGTTACATTTGATGACACAAAACTCCCAAGTATCCAAAATGAAGATCCATCTGAAAAGCTTAAGTTTGATGATATGTCAGACTCAGATTCAGATGATGAAAATCAACCTGACGTTGTTGCTGATAATAATAATCCAAATGTTGGTGGTAATGATCAAGGTGATGCTGGTGAAAAGAATGATAATTTTCATGACACCAATGATACTCTTGAACCATCAATAAGTCAAACTGGCAACAACTCAGGGGGAGATAATGAAGGGTCAACAAGTCATACTCAACATCATACTGAAGATCAAGGCGAATCATCAAGATCAATTCTTCCCAGACAAACTGTTTGGAATAGAGCTCATCCTTTTGAGCTGATTCTTGGTGATCCAGATGTTGGTGTGAAAACCAGAAGAGCTTATCAGAATCAATGTAACTATTCTGGGTTCCTGTCTGTCATGGTACCTAAGAAAGTAGAAGAAGCTCTATCTGATCCTGATTGGGTGATTGCTATGCAAGATGAACTCAATCAATTTAAGCAACTAGAAGTATGGAAGCTGGTACCCAGACCTAAAGATAGAAAAGTGGTGGACACAAGATGGGTATTCAGAAACAAACTAGATGAAGATGGCACTGTGATAAGAAACAAAGCAAGACTGGTAGCTAAAGGTTATTCTCAAGCTGAAGGCATTGATTATGACGAGACCTATGCTCCAGTGGCAAGACTTGAGGCCATCAGAATATTCTTGGCATTTGCATCCTATTCAAGATTCAAAGTTTATCAAATGGATATCAAGAGTGCCTTTCTGAATGGTAAGCTAGATGAAGAAGTGTATGTAGAACAGCCCCCTGGTTTTGAAGATCAAGATCATCTGGACTATGTCTACTTTCTTTACAAAGCTATCTATGGTCTTAAGCAAGCCCCAAGAAAATGGTATGACACTCTCTCTGAATTTCTATTAGAAAATGGTTTTATAAGAGGTGTCATGGACAAAACGCTCTTCACTAAAAGACATAAGAATGATATAATACTAGTCCAAGTCTATGTGGACGATATTATATTTGGGTCTACTAATGAGCTTCTATGCAAGAAGTTTTCTAAGTTAATGCAGGGTAGGTTTGAAATGAGCATGATGGGAGAACTGAAATTCTTTCTTGGATTACAAATAAGTCAGAGAAAAGATGGAATATTTATTTGTCAATCCAAGTACATCAAGGAGCTCCTCAAGAAATATCACATGGAGGAGTGCTCATCAGCAAAGACACCATCAACTATCGCTGTCAAAATTGGTTTATGTGAAAGTTCTGCCAAGGTAGATATCACAGGCTATAGAGGTATGATTGGCTCATTGCTTTACCTAACTGCTAGTAGAACAGATATAATGTTTGCCACATGCTTATGTGCAAGGTTCCAAGCGAACCCTAAAGAAATCCATCTCACTGCATGTTAGGCCGAATACACAATTAATAATCAACTTTGTATGAGAGTTTAACAAGTAAAAACGTTTATGCACTTAAAAACTTCTTGTATTACGAACCCTCTTCGTGATGTAAAAATATCACAAAGAGCTGCTAGGTTACAATAAAGATAATTCGTTGTACGATACCCTTCTAGGGTTAACCTAACTGTATTTATATAACATACAGCTACGATACAATCTCTAATTAATATTCCTAATAATCAGCTATACAATGATATCAATTACAGATTGTCATACGTCTCCTAAGTCAACTCGATCTCTTTGATAGCTATCCAATCTTCAAAGATATCGCTTCCATAATAAATCTTCAATCACTGTTGACCAGTAGACGCTTCCTCCAGACAGAGTTTGAC
Source organism: Saposhnikovia divaricata (assembly GCA_036435485.1). NCBI lineage: Eukaryota > Viridiplantae > Streptophyta > Magnoliopsida > Apiales > Apiaceae > Saposhnikovia > Saposhnikovia divaricata. The sequence continues at coordinate 201,224,275 of CM071594.1, forward strand.
AAACTCTGTCGAGCTTCCATCTGTCAGAGTTTACACTAAACTCTGACTGCTTCCAGCTAAACTCTGATAATTCACTGTAACACTTAAACACTGATTAAAACACATCAATTATATTTAACAATCTCCCCCAACTTGTTCATTAGCAAAAATGCACAAGTTAATGACAATAATTGATGATGTCAAAACAAATAGACAAATACAGTGTTTATACAAAATCAGAGTTTAAGCTTATACTTAACAAAAACTACAGAGAATAAGAAAATCCTTACAGAACTTAATCTCTTATCACTTCAAGATCTGGCATAGCTTTGAGATAATCTATCTGCAATCTTCTTTCTGCATTTTCAAGTTCAATCTTCATATCTTCTTTAATTTCTCTGAGCTGAGGATCACTTTCATCTGTCTGGTAGATAGCAGCCCTAAGATCATAGATTTTATTCCTTCTCATCTCATTTCCCAATCTGATAAATCTGACCTTTTCTGACTGTGAATTGAAATCAAGTACTGTGACTCCCAAATCAGTCTTTAACTTTGCAGTACCTTTCTTCATTTCAATGAGATTTCCTTTGTAATCCCTGTACTTAGGAACATATCTGCTATTACATTTCTCTCCTCTGATTGCCAGATTCTGAAGCATTCTCTGTCTGAGCACATTAACAACTGATTGAGTCCTTTGACTATTCACCTTGAGAAGATATAGAACATACTCTAGTTCTTCCCAACATTTCAAGCCAATATCATTCTCACCAACTTTAAATACTGTCCCATCAGCCATGAAGTACAAGAGAAAATCCTTGCTTAAACTCTTTTGATGAACTAACTGTACTGATTCCAGTCTGTCCAAACTCTCTTGAGGAACACCACGACCTAGAACAGCCAGTGAAGAAGGATCTCTAGGACCAGTATATTGCCTTTTGTCTCTGTGTGAACCTAGTCCACCCTTATTATTTCCAACTTTGCCAGACAAAGCTTTTCCATCAGAAACATTCATAGAAACTCCAGATAATACATTTGGATCATGAATTGTTCCTTTCCCAAAAACCGATTTCAACTGAGAAGAGTGTAAAGGTGTGATCATTGCTTGTGATGCAACAGAAGTTGTAACTTTCTTCTGTGAACTTTCTCCTTCAATGCCTTTTAGCTTGAGTTTAGCCTCTACTGCAATTGCTTCCTTTGAAAACCAAGATCTTTGACTAACATCAGCCCTTTCTCTGATCACAACACCTTTAACAACAGGTCTAGGAGCTTTTCCTCTTTGTACCTTACCAGACTTTAAAGCTTTAAGATGTTCTTCTTGTAAACTCTTTTCTTCAGCTTCAATGTCCTCAATCGTAACTCCTTCCTCATTCTCTTCAATAAACAGCTTAGCAGCCAATTCTTCATCAGTTTGTGGATTAGAAGGTAACAGCAAACTCTTGGTCTTTGAAGTACCTTGAGTATCAGTATTTCTCCCAACAAACTGTGATTTAGATGACTTGCTAGTTCTCAAAGTTCGAACCTCTTCAGCCTTGTTCTTTCCTTTACTACTTGCCCCTCCATCTCCAGCACTATCCCTTCTGACAACTCTCTCCCCCTTTTTGACATCATCAGGCATAAGAATAGATGTAATTAACTCCAGGGAGGTAGCAATAGAATCAATTTTAGCAGATAAGTCAGACTGATTCTCTTCAACTTTACTCAGTCTGGCAAAGAGATTGTCTTGAGCTGTAGAAAATTTTGTAGTCACGAGTTTTGAATCTCTTTCCATTTTCATTTCTCTAGCTACAACCTCATTCCTCAAAGCAGTGATTACCATTGTAGTGTCATCAAATCTTCTATCCAGAGTTTTGACTTGAACTACAGTTGCTTTCAAGCAAGAAAGAATCTCTGGATTGGAGATAGTATCAGCATTTTGCTTAACAAAATCAGCTGCTCTTCCTCGTGGAAAAATACAATCCTCTTTGTACCATTCAGCAGCATTCTTTGCAAATTGTGCTCTCTCAACTTCATGAGAAGTACAAGGTTGAGTGAAAGGTGTATGTTTATTGTCTGTTTGTACTGGTGCACTCAGAGAAGAATCAGAGTTTGCACTACTTCCACCTTCAGGTTCAACACTTGTAGCTTTAGCATGTTCATCTTCAGCCACAATTTTAGCAATTTCTTCTGTAGGCTTGTCAAGATTTTCTCCATGTTGCTCAGGCTCAGCAACAGGCATAGACTGAGAAGTGGCCTTGGTTGCCTGATCAATTTCTTCTCCTCCTTCAACAGTTTGGTGAGCATCAGATATTAACTCAGTATGGGATGCCACAGCTTCAGATAGAACAACCGTAGGTTGATCAGCTACACCAATATCAGAGATAGGATCAGAGAATGGCATAAATGAATCAAGAATATCATTTATTGGAGAAAGGCCATCTCTAGCATCCTCTTCTGCAGGCATTTTGTCCTCTGCAGGCACTTCATCCTCTGCAGGTATTTCAACCTCTGCAGGTATTGCATCTTTCTCAACTTCAACAGGAGGTGTTTGCTGTGAAACTACCTCTGGAGCTTCAATATCTTCATCCACAAAATCAGAGAATACCAGTTTTCTTCGCTTTACTAGAGGTACATTATCTGAATCCTCTTCACTAGATGGTGGAGTTTGTTCTACCACTGAGAGTGACTTAGGTATGTTTGCCAGTTGTTTTATTCTTTTTACTCTTCTAGTATAAACAGCTTCAGGAGATGTCTGCTTTGATTTTCTTTGTGTCTCTTTCGCCTGCTTAACACTTGCATGTCGTTCAGTAACTGCCTTCTTAACTCTTTGTGCGTTAGACTGTGATTCTGGTGGAGATTGTGATGATTCAGAGTTTGTTTGTGGAGTGGGTGAAGGTTGTTTTGTAGGTGCTGAATGAGCAGGTGATTCAGTGTTTGGTTTTTGAGTACGATCAATGTTTAACGGTTCAGGCTCAGGTTCAGGATGTGGTTCAGGTTGTTGTTGTGGTTGTGGTTGTGGTTGTGGTTCAGGTTGTTGTGGTTCTGGTTGTGGTTCTTGTGGTTGATTGAGAAAATTTTGCAGAGCAAGTGGCATGACAAAAGCAGGGAGATTTGCTTTACCAACATCCTTATTAGTCATATCAGAGAATATTCTCTTATTGACTCTAAAAGGATCAATTTCATCAGTATCATCAATTTCTAGACCAGGGACACAAGCATTGAATAGCATTTGACAAAAACGAGCATTATAAACAGTAGTAGACTCTGACAGTTTATCACCTAAGTTCATCAGAACATATCTACCAAAGTCAAAATTACTACCATAGAGTAGAGAATACCCGATTTGGAGACTGTCTATTGGAATGGCATCCCAGTTGGTGACTTTCTTCTGGAATGTCCTTGTAATGCAATCAAAGAAGAAGTTCCATTCCTTTCTGAGATTTGGTCTCTTTATACCGCCAAGCTTGTCAAGAGATTCCATGTAACCTATCTCTTGTAGCATCTCTCTCAAATAAGTTTCATTAACCAGAGTATAAGAAGTATGTGTGTCAAACCCCATTGTATCTCTTACAGTCTGTGGAGTAATCACATAATCTTGTTCGTCATACGTGAATATGATGTTAGGAGTCCCATTCTCTCCTCCATCCACATAAACTGAATTCTGCCAAAATGTAGCAATTTGAGACGCAGAGAGAGTTTCAGGTCCAACCAGAGCTTGTCCAATCTCTGAATCTCTCAAGAAGTTCTGTATTAGATGAAACGGTTCTGGAACGCGTTCATGATAGAGTGGAGCTTCATAGTTGTTAGGAACAAATCGTAAACCAAGAGCAGTGAATGCTTTAGAAGCCATTGAGTTAAGAAATTTGCAAGAATTTCCAAGAGAAACGTATGTAGGAGAGGTGTTTGCGAGAATGCCCAAGTGGAAAATAAGAGAACTGTGAGATGTAAGAATAAAACACAACCGTTTGGACACAAAAGTGATTAGAGTAATTAAAAACCCAATCTCTTATGTAAACAAACACTCAATCAGTTCCTAGATTAATGTGTAGTGGGACACAATAATGGGTGAGTGGGACACATTAATGGGCAAGTGGGTATTTTTAAAAAGAGTATTTAGCAAATTAAACAATAAAATATTTTATTTAAGAAAAAATCAAATAATACTCTCTTAAAATATCTGAACCCAATTAAAACCAGAATTTTAAGCGTTTACCTGTTGCCTTTAATAACCAGAATACGAAGCGTTTAAGAACTTCGTTCTTACCCATCTCTATTTAAGGCCTAGAGACTTGCTCAGATTAGTTCATTAAACCTTTAACCTTTCAGTCTCCCCTGTAAAATCACAAACCCTTCAAACAAAACACTCTGAGAAACAATGGCCAACCTTACCATCAAAGAAAAGAACCTTCATCTTGTCGAGAATAGGGACATCTTCAGCTATACGCGTGAAGAGTTTGAAGCGTTTGAGTGGGAAAGGCAGCTTGAGACGCTGTGGCTGCAAATGGATGCCGGTCTGGAAGAGATCGAGAGAGAGAAACCTGCAAGGGTGATCGACATCGATGCTGCCCTCCAAGCAACATTGGCATGGCTCTCCTCGAAGGCATCCTCATCCAACACCACCAACCATTGTTAATGAATATGTCAGCAAAAATGACCTTATCCCTTCAACTTCCACCAAAATAAAGTGGCAAAGATGGGATCTGGGAATTTTTGCTAACAATGGAGTGGTTTGGACTGACCTTTTATTTTCCTGTTGAATAGATTAGCAGATAGAGAGAACAAAAAGATGTAATATTTGCTTGTAATCTCTTTCTTATTATCAATGAAAAATTATGTTTCTCTAATCTTATTCATTATGTTCTGCAACTTTTATTTATGTTTTATGAACTGTTCTTCAAGAAAATAAATCAAGAAGAGAATATGAAAACTAATTAAAGTAATCATATAAAGAACACATTCATCAACAATCCACTGATTAACAGTTGTCAAAATCCCTATTTACTCCAAGATTTTCAAATTGTCCAAGTGAAAATTTACCTTAGAGTACAAATCACGAATCAACAGCGTTTGTCAATTCTCCAACTTTATCACCGAAACCCTTTCATAGATTGTACAGTTGTGAATATATGTGTGTGTGAAGCAGAGTTTACTAAATCAATTTTTAGAGCATCTAATTTTTCATAAAATCCATAAAGTAAATCAATAAACACTGGATGCACAAACTGTCATAGTAAACACTGACTGTATGATGAAAGCTAAACTCTGAAGTAATCAAACTATATACAGTAACTTTTATTTTATACCCCCTCTATATACATTTTTTTTTTATTTTTTTTCATTCCAGTAATCAGAGGTTGGAACCAGTCACCAAAAATTCAAAAATTTTAGCCCTTATCATTTTGATAAGTTCCTGGGTCATCCTAGTATTTGACTAGTCACCAAAAATCAGAGAATTTTAGCACATATTATATACCAATAAGTTCTTGGGTCATCCTAGTATCCAACATAATCTCAAAGGAGTATAACAACCTATATACATTTTCTTTGGGGTATTACAGTAAGCATTTTATTCTTTCAGAGTATAACTAACAGAGTTTAGAGTTCATCAACATCAGTAGTTTTTCATGTAAGGTAATTCACACAGTATTTATAGACTCAGAGTTTAGGACAAAATAAACTAAGAGATGCTATAAATATGAGCCAGTATTATGCTGTGTTAACTTTCTGTACAATCTAAGATTAGATCACAATAACTCAGAGAGATTCATGATTAATTGCTGAGAATCATGCTTCATACATATTTCTTCATTGGTGTTTTCATTCAGACAAAAATCAACTCAGAGTTCGCAGAGTTTATCAAACTGATTAACAGTGAATTACATATAGGCATGCTGACAGAGTTTAACAGAGTATGCATAACAGAGTTTAATCAACAGAGTTCACTTAGCATTTAACCAAACAGGAAATATGAGTAATACATCACATAAGTAAAATTTGAATCTAACCAACATTCCTAGTCAGAACCAGAGACCATTCCTAGTTCATTGACCAGTCTTGTAAATGTAGCTTCACTCAATGGTTTAGTGAAGATATCTGCAAGCTGTTGTTCTGTAGATACAAAATGTAGTTCAATATTTCCTTCTTCCACATGTTCTCTGATGAAGTGGTACCTTATGCTGATGTGCTTGGTCATTGAATGCTGTACTGGATTACCTGTCATTGCAATAGCACTTTGATTATCACAGTAAATAGGGATATTACTGTACCTCAATCCATAATCCAGCAATTGATTCTTCATCCATAAGATCTGTGCACAACACCTACCAGCTGCAATATACTCTGCTTCTGCTGTAGATGTGGAGATTGATTTCTGTTTCTTGCTGTACCAGGAAACAAGTCTGTCACCAAGAAATTGACAACTTCCACTAGTGCTCTTTCTGTCTACCTTGCAGCCTGTAAAGTCTCCATCAGAATACCCAAGTAGCTTGAAATCTGATTCTCTGGGGTACCACAGACCTAATGATATGGTGCCCTTGAGATACTTGAAGATTCTTTTCACAGCTGTCAGATGTGGCTCTCTAGGATCTGCCTGAAACCTTGCACAAAGACAGGTTGCATACATGATGTCAGGCCTACTAGCTGTCAAGTATAGAAGAGATCCTATCATGCCCCTGTAGTTTGTCATATCCACTGAAACTCCTGTGTCTTTGTCCAATTTAGTTGCTGTTGCCATGGGAGTTGATGCAGATGAACAGTCAAGCATACCAAATTTCTTGAGAAGATTTCTGGTATATTTTTCTTGATTAATGAAAATACCATCATCTGTTTGTCTCACCTGTAGGCCTAGAAAGTAACTAAGCTCTCCCATCATGCTCATTTGATATCTAGACTGCATGAGCTTGGCAAACTTCTTACAGAGTTTATCATTAGTAGACCCAAAGATAATGTTATCAACATAAATTTGAACTAAAAGGAGGTCACTTCCTTGATTGAAATAAAACAGAGTTTTGTCAATTGTTCCTCTGTTGAATCCACTTTCTAGAAGAAACTGAGCAAGTGTCTCATACCATGCTCTTGGTGCCTGCTTAAGTCCATATAGTGCCTTATCTAGCCTGTAGACATAATCTGGATATTTGGGGTCCACAAATCCTGGTGGTTGTTCAACAAACACTTCTTCTTCAAGCTTTCCATTCAGAAAAGCACTTTTCACATCCATCTGGAACACTTTGAATTTCTTGTGAGAGGCATATGCTAGAAAAATTCTGATTACCTCCAATCTTGCAACTGGAGCAAATGTTTCATCATAGTCTATTCCTTCCTACTGTGAATAGCCTTTTGCTACCAGTCTAGCCTTGTTCCTTGTGATAACACCTTCACTGTCAGTCTTGTTTCTGAAAACCCATTTAGTACCAACAATAGATCTGTTCTTTGGCCTTGGTACAAGGGTCCAAACTTCATTCCTTTCAAATTCATTCAACTCTTCCTACATTGCTGTTATCCAGTCTGTATCTTGAAGAGCTTCTTCCACTTTCTTTGGTTCATTTTTAGACAAGAATGCATGAAACAGACATTCACTTGCAGTAGCACTTCTTGTCTTCACTTTTGCATCTGGATCACCAATTATCAAATCAGGTGTATGTGATTTAGTCCATTTCCTAGCAGAAGGCAAATGACTTCTATCAGCATGTGATCCTCCCCCTTGATCCATGCTCTCCTGATTTTGTTGTGATCTATCTTCGTTTTCTGAGACTCCCCCTGAACTTGACTGCCCAGAGTCAGAATTTGAATTTTTAGATTTTGAAGCATCAGAGTTTGATCCAGATTTTTCATTTGACTCAGTATCAGTGTTTGAGTCTTCATCTTGATCATGCTCCCCCTCAACTGGTTCTCCCCTTTGTTGTGGCTGAGAAGTTTCTCCAGTGTTTACCAGTAGAGGTTCAGAGTTTGTTTCAACAGAGTCTGTCAGAATTATTTCATCAGAATTTCCTTCATCAGATTTTAAATCTTCATTTTCAAAGTTCAGTTGATCATATTCATCTTTGTCTTCAAGTCCAGTTATCTTCTTATCATCAAAAGAAACATGTATAGATTCCATGATCACTTTAGTTCTCAGATTGTAAACTCTGAATGCCTTTGTTGATAGTAGATAGCCAACAAAAATTCCTTCATCTGCCTTAAGCTCAAACTTGGTCAACTGTTCTGGATGAGTCTTCAAAACAAAACATTTGCACCCGAAAATATGAAAGTATTTCAGGTTAGGCTTCTTTTTCTTCACCATCTCATATGGTGTCTTTCCATGCTTATTGATCAGTGTTGCATTTTGAGTAAAACAAGCAGTTTGAACAGCTTCTGCCCAGAAATAAGTTGGCAATTTTGCTTCATAAAGCATAGTTCTGGCAGCTTCAATCAAGGTTCTATTTTTCCTTTCAACTACACCATTTTGTTGTGGTGTACCAAGTGCTGAAAATTCTTGCTTCACTCCATTGTCCTTGCAGAATTCTTCCATTGTTGCATTTCTGAACTCAGTTCCATTATCACTTCTGATGATTCTGACTTTGTTGCTTGATCCTTTGTCCAGAAGCTTCACATGCTCCATCAGAGTTAATGCAGTTTCATCCTTCTTTGCTAGAAAATACACCCAAGTGTATCTAGTGTATTCATCAACAATGACTAAAGCATATTTCTTCCTTGCAATAGACATTACATTTACTGGACCAAAGAGATCAACATGCAGAAGATGATAGGGATCAGTGATAGAAAATTCTGTCTTGCTCTTGAAAGATGACTTCCTTTGTTTAGCCTTCTGACATGAATCACATAGGCCATCAACATTTAACAGAGCCTTTGGGAGTCCTCTTACAAGATCCTTTCAGATCAATTCATTGATGTTGTTCAAGTTTAAATGTGAGAGTTTCTTGTGCCAATTCCAACTCTCTTCACTAGACATTCTTGTAGACAGGCAAACAGCTTTTCCAACAGAGTCTATCAAAAGCTTGATTTCATAAATGTTGTTTTGCCTGTGACCAACTAGAACAACCTTTCCTGTAGATTTGCTGATAACTTCACAATATTCAGGTTGAAAATCTACATGATATCCCTTGTCACAGATTTGACTCACAGATAACAAGTCATGCTTGAGTCCTGGGACATGAGCTACATTGTTGATGATGACATTTCCAAGATTAATATTGCCATATCCCAATGTTCTTCCTAGATTGCCATCACCATAGGAAACTTTTGGGCCAGCCTTCTCCTCATAGTCTGATAGCAGGGCTTTATTTCCAGTCATATGTCCTGAACATCCACTGTCCACGACTAGGGTTGCCTCCCTGTTGCCCTGCAATCACAAGCAATTACTGAGGATTAGTTTTAAGGATCCAGACTTGCTTGGATCCTTTGGCATTCTTAACTTTGTTAGCTTTTGCAGCGGAATTAACATTATCAGAGTTTGAGCTAACAGTATCAGTGTTTACACTTGCAGTATCAACTTTAACCCATTTCAGATTGGGTTTCAGTTCATAGTAATTATGATAGATAGCATGATATTCTCTGCAAGTATAAATGGAATGCCAGGTGCTTCCACAGTGTGTGCATAAAGTCTGTGGCTTAGTTCTAGCAAAATCCTTAGCAATTGATGATAGATCTTCAGGGGTCATGTCCTTCTTTTCCTTTGGAACCATTTTTGCTTCTTCACCAGCAACTGCAACAGATAGCTTTGTAGGATTGTGAGGGCCTTCATAAATCCTGTCAAGATATTCTGGATCTGTAGCCTCCAGAAACATAGTCATCTTGACCTTCCACATAGCATACTCTAGTGGCCAGAGAATAGGAACCCTGATTGGTTCATAACGACTCACAGTAGTAGGAGCCTTTTCAGAAACAGTAGGTGTTGGTGGAGGAATTGCTGCTATGATTATTGTTGTGTTTGGATCTTAACCTGTAATAAAGTAAAAGATTGGCTCTGATACCACTTGTTAGGCCGAATACACAATTAATAATCAACTTTGTATGAGAGTTTAACAAGTAAAAACGTTTATGCACTTAAAAACTTCTTGTATTACGAACCCTCTTCGTGATGTAAAAATATCACAAAGAGCTGCTAGGTTACAATAAAGATAATTCATTGTACGATACCCTTCTAGGGTTAACCGAACTGTATTTATATAACATACAGCTACGATACAATCTCTAATTAATATTCCTAATAATCAGCTATACAATGATATCAATTACAGATTGTCATACGTCTCCTAAGTCAACTCGATCTCTTTGATAGCTATCCAATCTTCAAAGATATCGCTTCCATAATAAATCTTCAATCACTGTTGACCAGTAGACGCTTCCTCCAGACAGAGTTTGACAAACTCTGTCGAGCTTCCATCTGTCAGAGTTTACACTAAACTCTGACTGCTTCCAGCTAAACTCCGATAATTCACTGTAACACTTAAACACTGATTAAAACACATCAATTATATTTAAAACTGCTGTCAAAAGAATCTTAAGATATCTAAAGGGTACGCCTAATTTAGGCATCTGGTACCCTAATGAATCTGGTTTTACTTTAATTGGATATACAGATTCTGACTATGCAGGAAGTGTTGTAGACAGGAAAAGTACATCTGGGAGTTGTCAATACCTAGGTGGAAGATTGGTATCCTGGTTCAGTAAGAAACAACAAACAGTTTCCAACTCTACAGCCGAAGCTGAATATATAGCTGCTGGAAGCTGTTTGTTAGTAGTATTTTTGTTGTTCGTTCGCAGGGAAGGACTGAATGTAATATCAAGTTCAAGTATCTTATCTCTTTACGTCTAGAAGTGTGTAAGAAGAATTTTTGGGTCTGTGTATTAACTAAATTAACCAAGAACTAATTATAAGCACTAAGAATTAATTTTAAACTGAGATTCAAATATGTTGGAAAACAATCTAAGAACTGGGGTTCTTCACCTGGTTTTAATACATGCTCAATATTAATGTGATATCTGTGTTCCTACCTTGCTGAAAACAATTCTTCTAAAGTTATACTGCACCCTCCCAGGCTACAATATAGTGCTTACAGCTACACCTTAATTGACACTCCCGTGATACAATCAGAGTATATCTATAAACTGTTAATTACCAGGAATTATATGTCTCACAATTCTCCTATTAATCTCCCGATCTAATATTCAAATTATGTCTGTTAAATCATGTACTAAGATTGCAACTTCTCTCCCAAGCTTATTACAATCCCTAGAATACAATCAAAGGTTCATGACTCCCCTAATTGTGTTAAGATCTCATTAACAAATCAGCCAGGCAGAAAATCACATAATCAAGCATGCATGAATACCAAGGAATACTACCCAATTCTCAGATTAGAGAATTAGTTACGCATATTTAATAAAGAAAACATAATAATAATGATAATGAATGAAAACATAATATTGAAGAAAGAATTGAAGATCGAAAGTACCTTGATACGATTTACAGCTATGAATTGTTATGATTTACAATGGTAAGATGTGTTTAAATAGGCTCTACAAATCTTGCCCAGCAAGATATTACCTTCTATTACAATTAGAATTCAATTCAGGTATTAAAAATTGCCTAAAATACAATTAGAACTAGAAAAGGGCAAAACAGTAATTTGTCTGCTCCCATCTATCTGCTGGTCGTGCTTCCTGGGCTCACCACACGCGGCCTGGTCGTACGAAACCTATCCCTTATTGTAGAAAATCTCTCAAGCTTCGCGTGGACTGTAAATGGGCTGAAAACGGACTTCTAGAACTCCAGATATGGCCCAAACAATATAAGGTGCGCAGCCCTTCTCAAAAATCCGAATTTTAATTAATTAATTCTCCAAGAACGATAGAAGCATCAACTTTAATCAACATTCTCGTAAATCTGCACAAGTCAGCAAAACACATCAAAACTACAACTTGAGTCCAAAACAATCAATTTAAGCCAAACGGAGGCATTCCCAGTGGATATAAAATCCACTTATCACTGTTGTGCTCAGATCTTATGGATTAGAAATCAATTAATGGACTATGGCATTGTATTGGAAAATATCCCTATTTTATGTGATAATACAAGTGCCATAGCAATAGCCAGAAATCCTGTGCAGCACTCAAGGACAAAGCACATTGACATAAGGTATCATTTTATAAGAGAGCATGTAATGAATGGTACAGTGCAACTACTATTTGTAGGCTCTGGAGATCAAACTGCAGATATTTTTACTAAGTCGCTTAATGAATCCTCATTCACTAAAATTGTTAGTGAATTGGGTATGTTAAACAGTCCTAGTAATTAATACTGTTAATATCTGAAATTTGATCTTTAATAATTTTGCAAGTGATTATTCTGTGAATATTTGTTGTTTAAAATCACTTGTATAATTATTTTACCAACTGATTTTCTTGCTTGTTTAGTTATTTTTCACTCTGTTTATTCATATTATTTAATACTTCATATTTCTGTATTTTTAGAATATTTGTAGATATTTATTTCTATTTTAATAATTAATTTATCATATGTTTTGTAATGTTTGTCCTGTTAATATTGCTTTGTTTTCATTAATAGGATAACATATGGTATTTATAATTATTTTTTATTATTTGTTTAATTTTCTATAATATTTTTATTATTTTTATAAGTTAATTGTATATTTTATTGTGTTTTTAATGTTTGTTTAAAGTAAATATGACTTAAAATTAGGAAAAACTATCAATATGACTTACAAGAAAATCAGTATGACTTAAACAGGTTAAGTCATACCGAGTTTTTGTTAAATTAAGTCATATTCTCGAGTCTGTTAACATTAGGTCTTATTCGATATATTTTAAGTCTTATTTGGTTTTTAAGTTAAGTCTTATTTAAGTTAAGTCATAGCGAGTTTTTAAGTTAAGTCTTATTCGTCTGTAATTAAATAAGTCTTACTGGTAATTAATTTAAGTCTTATTCACAATATGTATATTATTAAGTCTTTTTCAGCGTTTTAAGACATGTATAGTTTAAGTCTTATTTTTAATTTTAAGTCTTAATCAGTTAGTGTATATATAGTAGTTAGTAATTTTTAGTCATTTTAGTTTAAGTCTTTCTCTCAAGTTAAGTGTTAGAGAACAATTGTGATACATACATATACACACGCGTATACACAGAATTCATGCCCAAATTTTGTCTTGATTCTTGACTGAAATCACTAACCAAGCACAATCATCGATTCCTTGTTCAATTCTCGTCAGTTTGATTGCTTAAAAACGAGATTTGGTTCGGATTTTGAAGGTTTTTATTTTCGAAAATCGCTTTTTAAGATCTGATTTTCTGAAAAACTGGTTTCGATTCTTGCAAAACTAAAAATATACGTGTGTTTGTGTGTATACAAGGATCATTGTGTGAATTTTTCAGAATTTTTGGAGAAATTTTAATTATTTCGAATTTTTAATTAATTATTAATTTGAAAAATTAATTTTTAAAATCATAATTTTGTAAAATCTGAAATTTTCAAAGAAATTAAATCTTGATTAAAATGGCTGATCGATTTGAAATTATTAAACATAATTTAATCGGTTATTTTGATCCAGAAAAATGTTCAGTTGAACGTTTTCGACCGTGGATTCGATTTTTAAATGAAAATTCACTGGTTCGCACTGCTTTGAGCTTAGATGCTCCATTGAAAATTGATCCCTTGCGAATCATGTGTACTACTGTTGTAATTTCTAATGATAACAGATCATTTGTCTTCTCTGTAGGAGACAATCAGTACACAGTGAATGAAAATACAATAAATACGGTCTTAAATTTTCCAACTGACAATTTCGAAGAGTTACCATCAGATCAAGAATTGATAAATTTTTTGAGTGGTGTATTCTATCAAGACCGTCCTGATCAAACTGTCTGGAATAAAAAGAACTTTGTTCAGGAATGGGACTATCTGTTTGACACATTAGCTAAAGTCTTTGCCAACTCTACTAAAGGGAACTTCGGGGTATTACCATCCTTCTTGCAGCATATTGGATATGCAGTTGCACACAACCGAAGAATTAATATTGGTAGACTATTGTGTGTTCCGATGGTTAGAAGAATCATTAATGCAAAGTGGAATTTTGATAATGGACAAAAAGTATCATGCTATTATCCAAGATTCCTGTCATTGATTTTTAATCATCTAGTGGAACTAGAAAACCAAGCCCTATTCCTGAATGGAGAATCACTGGCGTCAGGTAAACCTACTACCAGATTGTTCACTGAGTACAGCAACAAGCCTAAATTCACAAACATACCTGTAGTTGTCACCCAATACATGTCAAACTATATACAACTACCTGTCATTGAACCTGTACCAGAACCTGAACAACCTGAACAAAACCCTGAACCACCAGTGGAAAACATACTTGTTGATAATGAAGATCAAGACAATCAACAAGTTGATCCTGCTCAGCAAATTGTTCTCAGCCACCTGCACTTGCTGTTGAACATCCAGTGTGTTGAGTATTGAATACAGTAAAAGAATACAGAGGGGGGGGGTGAATGGATTCTTGAATTTTTCTTCGGTCTTGAATCTTTGCAGCAAGATAAGTGGTGAGTGTGTGAGATATGAAGATGCGGATAATTAAACACAAACACAACACAATATCACTTTAATCTAATATTTTATTAGATAAAGATTTTGCTACAATCTGTGAATACAAATGATAGTATTCTCAGCTTCGTTTTTCTCAGAGAGATATTTTCTGGATATTTTTGAGAAACTTCAAAACCTTAACAGCTAAGGAAGTGAGGCTGTATCCTTATAGACATGGATACACCCACTTGCTACAAATGAGGTAGGTAAAACAAAAGCACTTTCCAGTCTGTCTATCTCATTTTAGTAAGAGTCCAAACGGCTACAGATTTGACTTTGAAAAGCCTGTTTAGATCCACTTCTTCAGCTCCTTGTCCCTTGTCTTATCTCTCCAAGCTTCTTTGTAGGCTTTCCAGCATGCTTTGTAGGACAGAGTCAAATAAAGTGTGCTGGCTTGTTGCGGGTTTCTGACTTGTACAATTCTTCAGTATTTTGTCCTCAAGAATGTATTCGAGAAGTGACTAAGTGAGTGATTCGAGAACTGGAATTGACTTGATCGATAACTCTGAGTTCTCTAGTAGTGTTATCTTGACATATCGAATCACTTCTCGAATAGCTCTTTTCTCTGGGACTCCTTGAGATATCGAATAGAGCATTTTGACATATCGAATCCCTGAGATATCGAACAGAGCATTTTGACATATCGAATCCCTGAGATATCGAACAGTGTATTCAGAGATATCGAATAGTGTCTTCTGAGATATCGAATCTCTGACTTCTCGAATGCTAGACTTCTCGAATAGACAAATGTACTTCTCGAATTGGTACTTAGGCAAATTCTTCATTTCTTCAAATCCCAACTGTGATTATTTGGCAGTCTTTATCTCCTTGCTTGAGGCATGAACCTTGGAACTTCTTTCAAGCATTATTCTTGACTTTATAATTACAGTAACACAACTAGAATTTGATGCCTATTACAAGTACAGAACAAATAGAAACTCTACAACTAGAGGTTCCCTCAGTTAAGAGGTCATGTAGGTAATGCATAGCATTACACATACTTAGGCTTGTTATTAGATGTATTCAGGCATGCCTCTGTGACTAACAATCTCCCCCAAATTGTGAGTAAGACCCTTAGTCACAATTTCATGTCTGATAACAAGCCTATCATACATAAAGATAAAACTTGACAGTACAGGTATGAATTTCCATTAGCAATTTGGATAGAACTACAGAGTGAGTAATCTTACAGCCTATGATGAAGAGCTAGCCATTGTCTTTTGATTCCCTTTCCACAGCTTTGGCTTGAAATTCATCATATTCTTTCTCTCTTCTTTCTTTCTCCTTCCTTGTATTCTCATCCATAGCTTTTATTATTTCTGCCATAGCATCCAATTCTTCAAGCAAAATTGAGTCTTTGAAATCTTCAAGTACTGGTTCCAGAATATTTGCAGGATAGTGGTTGAGTAGATTCATTCTGATGTTGACTTGATTTCCATTCCTCCTCCTATACTTTACCATGTAGGGGTTGAACTGAACTCTACACAAACCCTTTTTCCTCAGCTTTTCTGCTTCACTTTCCAGTCTCTCAATTTCTTTCTCCCTTGCCAGCCATTTCTCAAAACACTCTTTTCTGACTTTTTCTTCATGATCTCTCTTCATTTTCACAAAATCAATTAGCTCCAGTTTCCATACTCTCTCCACTTTATCTTCTGAGCTCAACAGTGCAATGATTCTCTCTATGTCATATAGCTTGCCCCAGTGTTGACATCCTCCTTGTTTGAATTTCTCCTCCCTTCCATCAGAATATTTAATCTCAAGGCAATTATCAACAATGGCAACATGATAGATTCTTTGAGCTTGCAAAAATTGCAGTTGGTCTACATCATAATCTTCATCTAGTGGTTGGAGTTTTAGGCCTGGATAGATTGTCAGGGTTTTTGATATGGTTGGCTTTGATTTCCTTGCAGCTTGCTTGAACTTGATTCTTTTTACATGATTACTTGGCAGCAGTATGTGACCTTTGTTTGTAGACCATTGTAGTATTCCATTAGCAGTTTGCTTTTTGAAACATACAGATGGTTTCTTGACTTGAATCTTCTTCTCTTCTTGAGGTGGCAAGACAGTTGCAGAAGCCATAGATGCAAATTTTGAAAGGTCACCACTGGCAGCATTCACCCTAGACTTAGAGTCTTGTGTTGTGGTGAGGTTACTGTTAGCAATGCCTGAGGCTTGCTGTCTTCCACTTTTCCTCTCAGAGCCTTTACCTTGATCATCATCATTCTTCCTCTTCTCATCATCCTTCTTCTTCTTCTTGTCTTCATCACCCTTATTACTCCTGTGATGTCTCCTCCTTCCATCACTTTTATCTTCATCCTTGTCTTGATCTTTGCTTGGGTTGAACTTAGCAGTCTCAGATACAATGCCAGTTGCAATATATGACCTGAGATAAGATATAGCTTCTAATTCTTCTGCTGTTCTTGATCCCTTCTTCTTGATCAGTTTCTCAATGATGGCTATGATGAGATTTTTATTTTGAGGAGTTAGATGCTTAGGAATGACCAGCTGCTTGATATCTTCAATTCTTGTTCCAGCCTGGTAGATAATAGTTCTAGGATCTGTGAAAACTTCAGGTAGCCTTGAAGGTTGACCATTCCTCAATTCATCATGAAGACTCTTGTTGTTCTCATTTCCCTTCTCAATTAGTCCAAGGAGCACATTCACTTCTGAGTGCTTTAGACTCTGTAGAGTATTGATGGTTAAGTGCCATATCTTGTTCTTTCCTACCATCAATATCTCCTTGAGCCATAGATCATTAAGCCTCCTTGGTACTACAGTGAGACAGTCAATCTGACTCTTCAAACTCTCATGATATAGCAGAGCATCACCAGCCTGTTCTCTAGAGACTTTCAGAAGCTCCAATAATGCATCATCATGATAGACATTTGAGTTTGCAATTTCTTGTAGCTTGGCCTCAGTGACCACCTTCACTTCTACTGGCTTGGCACTCTTAGATATTAAGATTCGAGGCTTGTCAGATGGCATACTCCCAGCAACCACTGTGGTTGTGATAGACTGCCTTTGACCATCAGGAGTAGTGATGTGCACAGTTGGTAGAGTGACAACTGGCAGAGAAGTGGGAGGCTCATCAACTTTGTCCTTTCCTTTTCCAGGCACATGAGTAGTAGATTTCAAAGTTCTCTGATGGCCACCCTCAGTGATCTTGATGCCCTTTTCTAGTGGTCTCTCCCCCTTTGGATTTGAGTTCTTTGATATCCTCTTCTCCCCCTTAGGCTTGTTGACAGACACAGGGACTGTAAGAGGCACCTTTGGAGTTGAAGATTCATCAGGTAGAGGGAGACCCATGTGCTTCATCATTGCAGACAACATTGATTGTTGATGCAGAAGAACATCAGCTGTGGTGGTGGCTTGAGTGTTCAACTGCTCAGTCAGAGTTGTCACAGTGTCTGTAAGATGAGCATTGGACTTGTGGAGAGAGACTACCTCCTTTTCAAGAGTATCCACTTTAGTGAAGAGTTCATTGGCCTTAAAACCAGATAGGGATTGATCCTTCAGTCTCTGCACTTCGAACCTTGACATCTCATGCACAGGAACCTCAGTGACCAGCTTGTCTCCATATTGATTTGCAAAGAGGGTCCTGAGCATGGCATTGGCATCAGTTGTCTGATCTGATAAGGATTGAAATTTGTGCCCCAGACCTGTGACAGCATCCTTGAGAATAGCCAAACCATTGTCCATCCTGGTGCAAGTAGCATTGCAGGTTCGAATGTCCTTGAGAACAGTCTCCAATTGAGGGAATTTAGCATCAAAAGTCCTCTTGATCTGATGCACCTCCTTGGTTGTAGCTGAACACACTTCATTAATTTCTGTCTTTAAGCCTTTACCAAGATAGTGTGCAGCCTTGAGAGTGCCTTTATAGCTGTCATTCACTGCTTCAAACACATCAGTAGGGTTGAGAGATTTGGCATTGGACCCTAGTGAAGTGATGTACTCTTCTCTGAGATACTGGAGACCTTCTGAGAGAGGGATTGAATTGGTTCCTTGCAGCCAAGCATCGATATTCCCATCTCTCTCAGTTTCATCTATGATCTTCTCCTTCTGTAGCTCTACATCCTCTTTGTGACATAGGAGAATAGCTTCATAGTCTGGATTGGGCATGTTTGCAGTGAGAAGGTGTTGAGCAATTTTTGTGAACTCAGGGATCTGATCCACAACTAAGCTTTGAAGTGCTTCAACCGTCAATTGTGGTGGAACAGACCCTGATCCTGAAGCACTGTCATGTTGCACAGGCTTCAGCCATTGAGACATAAAGTTAGAGCTAGAGCTAGGCTTGCTAGGCTCCTCAGTTACAGATGCAACTTCTGCAACCGGATGAACAGACTCTACTACTGTTGTCTCCACAGAAGTGGGATGAGTTACAACAGTAGTTGACACAGGCACAGAGTCTCTAGTAAGAACTAGTGAATCCTCTGTGTTTGCGATGGTGTCATTAGGATATGCCCCAGCATGCATTCCCTGACCATCCAAATGTGGTACCTGGGTGGTGAGCAAGGTGTCATGCACCAAGTCACTTGAATTCATTGGCTCATCAAAGGAAAAGAATTCTTGATGATCAATGCCTTGCTCCTCAATTGCTTGAGTTGCAGGCTTCAAAGAAATATGAGTGGTAGATTCTGAAAGAGAAGTGTGTTGTAGACAAGATTTTGGCAACTCCCCCTGAGAAATAGAGGGAGTTTCAGTTATGATGTGCTCTCCACTCAGTGTTGTGCCAGCCTTATCACTCCCTTGTGCTGACTCTTTACAGATAGGTGCATTGGGGAGGATGCTTGATTCTATAGATGCATCCTGTTGAGAGGATACATCTAATGAGCTGTGTGCCCCTGATTTTACAACTTCAGCCATTTGAGTGACTGAAGAGGTGGTTTTAGACTTCTTCTTCTTCTTTAGGCTTATGATAGGTAACTCAGGTTTCTCACTTTCTAACCCTAGTTCTACAGCCAAGGCTGCTTCAGTTAAGATTTCTAAAGGTTCAGAAGCAACCTGTTTTCTCTTCTTTTTACTAACATCACCCTTTTGAGAGGATGATGCAGTTGGCTCTTTGCTGGATAGAGTGTTTGGTTGAGGGGGTTGGTTAGCAGGCCTTGGGTTAGCACTTTGTTCTCCTTGCTTAGGCTGTGCTAACTGTGATTTTGAATCAAATATTGGCATGTTGTGGGGGTAAGACCTAAACAAACCCTCCATGTGGGGAGTTATGCTAAGTCTTACATCCACATCATTCCTAGTCTCCAAATTACCAAAAATGAGTTTGGTCATGGACCTAGGATAGCCTATTTTACTCTTATCTACTCCAGGCAATTCAATCAATGAAGCATTTTTAAAGTTAAGTACTGATTGAATAAAGCGAGGAAAGAAAATTTCATTACCTCTCTTGGCTGTGGTCTGACCAAGTCTCCCATAGAGTTCCTGTAGGATGAGAAGTCCAACATCTATCTTTCTCCCATGAGCCAAGGCATAGGCAAGCTGCTGCACGGGTGTACTAATCTGATCAAAGCTTGATTTCCGTGCAGTGAATACATGAAGGAGTGTAGCAAATACAAAGCTCCATTCTTTCCTCAAGAACTTCCTATTCAACTTTCCCAGCTTGATAGTATCAGAGTAGTTGATGAAGTCAAAGAATTCTTCCAACTCATCATTGGAGGCCAGAGCATCATACGTCCCTTGCTGCATATCCAAGGCTTGATTCATGTCTGCAGTGGTGATAGTGATATCCTCTCCTTGAATCTTGCAGTGAACAATATAAGAAGTGATAGCATTCTCAAGAGCGATGACCTCCACAGTAGCAGTCCTCCAGAATTGTTCCAATAGATCTATGTACAGAGTTGGGTTGGCTGAGAGCGCACTCTTGATGTATGATTCAGACAACCACCGAACAAAGCACTTGAAATTGGCATTCGGTGCTTCCACATCACTGGTGATTGCGATGAAATTAGTTTGGGATGGTATGGTGAGTTGAGTGTTTGCCATTTGGGTAGAGAAGAAAAGAGAATTAGGATTGAAGAAGAAATTCGCAGTTAGGGTTTTTCAGAGGTTTCAGGAGTTGAGGTGCTTGAGAAATCGAACGAAATGAATTGAATAGTTGTGAAGTTGTATATATATATATGAATGTCTTGAGTTGTCGATAGATAAGTGTTCTGTAGCGACAAGTCATTCGAGAAGTATGAAACAACTATTCGAGAAGTCAAGAAAGGCTTATTCGATATCTCAGGCAGTTTTTAACTCACAGCTGGCAGTGATTTAACTTAGAAAATAATTCAAAGTTAAGAATATATTTTTATGAGTGAAATGAAGGTTTGAATATAAATCCAAAAAGCGATTAAGTGTCAGCGAAAAATCAACCTTTTCAAATGATTCGATAACTCAAATGCAGTATTCGAGAACTCTATCATTAGAGAACTAAAATACTCTATTCGAGAACTCAAAGTGTGCTATTCGATTTCTCAAAAAGACACTATTCGAGAACTCAGGAGGGTTCTTGATAGGCCTATTCGAGAACTCGAGTCATGACAAAACAATGAACCATTCGAGAAGTCTGACTTATCGAACTATACTTTTTACTCATAAAATTCAATTTTCACTATCTTTTAAAATTTACCAGAAATATTCACTTAAGAATATTCTACTAAATTAAATAGTGATTTTCTCAAAATTTCACAGAAATTTCAAGCTAAAGATGTATGATTTTCAACATGTGCAGCATTGGAATATTTATACATCATACTCCAGCCAATACTTACTTCAGAAATATTAGGCATTTGATAAAGTAAGTATTTACTGCTGCAACAATCTAGTTGATATATTCACTTAGCCAGAATTTGAAGAATTCAGCATTCCAATCTCACTAACCAACCTTGTGAAGGTGGCTTCATCTAATGGCTTAGTGAATATGTCAGCTAGTTGTTTCTCTGTAGAAACATAATGCAACTCAATGGTTCCATTAGTTGCATGTTCTCTAATGAAATGATATCTGATGTCAATGTGCTTTGTCCTAGAATGATTGACAGGATTGGCAACTATAGAGATTGCACTTGTGTTGTCACACATGATAGGAATTCTTTCCAACACAAGTCCATAATCTCTAAGTTGGTTTCTAATCCAAAGCACTTGAGCACAGCAACTTCCAGCAGCTATGTATTCAGCTTCAGCTGTGGAAGTTGACACAGATTGTTGTTTCTTGTTGTACCAAGAGACTAACCTTTGTCCAAGAAACTGGCAGCTACCTGATGTGCTTTTCCTATCCACTCTGCATCCAGCATAATCAGCATCAGAATAACCAACCAGATTGAACCCTGTGTCCTTAGGATACCATAACCCCAAGTTTGGTGTGCCTTTCAGATATTTGAAGATCCTTTTTATTGCTATCATGTGTGATTCCTTTGGGTTTGATTGAAACCTTGCACATAAGCATGTAGCAAACATGATATCTGGCCTACTAGCAGTGAGGTAGAGTAGAGAACCAACCATGCCTCTGTAGATTGAGATATCTACCTTTTTGCCCTTAGTGTCATCATCTAACTTGGTGGCAGTGGCCATGGGTGTCTTCGCAGGTGAACATTCTTCCAAATCAAATTTCTTCAGTAAATCTTTAATGTATTTGGTTTGACTTATAAAAATGCCATCCTTCCTTTGACTAACTTGCAGTCCAAGAAAGAATGTTAATTCTCCCATCATACTCATCTCATATCTGCTTTGCATGAGCTTAGAGAATTTTTCACACAGCTTCTCATTTGTAGAGCCAAATATGATATCATCCACATAGATTTGAACTAGGATAATATCATCATCATGTTTCTTGTAGAACAGTGTCTTGTCCAGTGTGCCTCTAGTGAATTGATTCTCCAGTAGAAATTGTGATAGTGTGTCATACCATGCCCTAGGAGCTTGCTTGAGTCCATACAATGCTTTAAGCAATCTGTAGACAAAGTGGGGAAACTGTGGATCCTCAAAGCCAGGTGGTTGTTGCACATATACTTCTTCTTCCAACTCCCCATTCAGGAATGCACTCTTGACATCCATTTGATAGACCTTGAAATTAGAATGTGCAGCAAATGCCAAGAAAATTCTGATGGCTTCTAGTCTAGCAACAGGGGCAAAGGTCTCATCATAGTCAATACCTTCCTGTTGAGAGTATCCTTTTGCAACCAACCTTGCTTTGTTCCTTATGACTACACCATTTTCATCCATCTTATTCCTTAGAACCCATTTAGTTCCAACAACGGTTCTATCCTTTGGTGCAGGCACTAGTTCCCATACTTTGCTCCTTTCAAATTGATTTAGCTCCTCTTGCATAGCAATTATCCAGTCAGGATCCAACAATGCATCATCAAGTTTCTTAGGCTCAACTTGGGATAGAAAGCAGCCATAGAGACATTCATTTATAGTTGCTCTCCTTGTCCTTACTCCTGCATTTGGATTTCCAATTATCTGATCTGCAGTGTGTGATCTATCCCATTTCCTTGTATGTTCAGATTGATTTCTCATCCTTGATGTTGCTTCATCATTTAGATCATGATCATCTACATTTCCTCCCCCTGTGAAGTTGTCACTCCTCACAGGTGTATCTTGGATGCTTGTTTCTTCATTGTTGGTTGACACAGGTTCTTCATTCACTTGAGTTTGTTGGACTATGAGTTCAGATTCACTTTCAATCTCCTCATCAGAATCATCTAGATTGTCAAACTTCAAGGGATCTTTATCTTCATCATTGGCTTCTTCTAATCCAGGTAGTTTGCTGTCATCAAATGTTACATCTGTGCTCTCCATTACTTTCTTTTGACAAATGACATAAACTTTGTATGCAATTCTTTCCATAGAATAGCCAAGAAAGATTCCTTCAAATGCCTTTGCATCAAACTTTCCAACATATTCTGAATTATCTTTTAGCACAAAGCACTTGCTTCCAAAAGTATGAACATACTTTAGAGTAGGCTTCTTTCCAGTCATTAAGTTGTAAGGTGTCTTTCCAGTGTTTTTGTTGATGAGGGTTCTGTTTTGGATGTAGCATGCAGTGCTCACAGCCTCAGCCCAAAAACATGTAGGCATTCTTGCATCAAGTAGCATTGTTCTAGCAGCCTCTATCAGAGTCCTATTCTTTCTCTCAACAACTCCATTTTGTTGTGGAGTCCTTGGAGCTGAGAATTATTGAGAAATACCATTTTCTTTGCAGAATGCTCCAAGCATGGCATTTCTGAATTCTGTCCCATTATCACTTCTTAATGCAATCACACTTGCATTTATGGCCTTTGCTTCTTTGTCAACTTTCTTTATGTGCTCAATGATTACTTGTGGAGCCTCATCCTTTGATGCCAGAAATTCTACCCATGTATACCTTGTAAAATCATCAACCATCACTAGAGCATACTTCTTCCTTCCTAGTGACATAACATTGACAGGCCCAAACAAATCCATATGAATCAGTTGCAGGGGCTTGGTTATAGATGTCACTGTTTTTGACTTGTGGCTTGATCTTTTCATTTTTCCCTTTTGACACGCCTCACACACTCCTTCTTGACAGAATTCAAGTGTGGGCATGCCTCTCACTAACTCCCTTTTGACTAGGGAATTAATGGCTTTGAAGTTCAGGTGTGATAGCTTCTTGTGCCACAGCCAACTGTCTTCATTTGATGCTTTTGAGTAGAAGCAACAAATTGTGTCCTTGCTTGCAGAGTCCATATTGGCTACAAACAGGCTTCCTTTCCTTACTCCAGACAGAGCAAAATCACCAGTCTTCTTGTGGGTGATCAAACATTCATCTTTGTCAAAGTTCACTTTGAAGCCTCTGTCAGTGAATTGACCAACACTCAGTAGATTATGCTTGAGCCCCTTGACCAGTGCTACATTCTCAATGATGACATTTCCAATTTCCAACTTGCCATATCCCAGTGTGTTGCCAATGCTGTCATCTCCAAAAGCAACCATTGGGCCAGCCTTTTCCTCATACTGTGATAGCAGGGCCATATCACCAGTCATATGATTTGAGCATCCACTGTCCAAAATCCACATGACCTTCTTTTTACTTTCTTTGCCCTGCAAACACAAAAGTATTACTTCTTCTTTGGTACCCAAACGAGTTTGGGTCCATGTGACTTAGTGACAGTTTTATCAAAATCAGCATGCTTATCAGTTTTCTTGATGTTGGTCTTCTTGTCACTGTTGGGAGTCTTAGAATCAGGGTTCTTAGACTTAGGTGACAGAGGTACCTTCCTAACTTTAGGAGGACTTGAAGACTTTGTCCTTGTGTAGTGTGTGTGAACATTATGATTGATACAGCCCTCCATGAATTGTCTTCTCAAATTAAAACAACTAGTCATCACATTCATGTTACATGGCATACAATCAAGTTTATCACAGAAAGGAGAGTCTCTATGTCTTAAAGGCACAGAGCAATCATAGAATGGTTTAGCAACACTACCAGATGGTTTCTTGCAAGCATGAGTCAAATGATTAGAGCTAAAACAGTTTTGACAAACTTTCCTAGGGGCATTTGGCACATAAGCATAGTTGTTATCTTTGTTAATCCCTAATTTGCCATTCCTGTTTGGTCTCTTATTAGTCACTTTCTTCTTAGTCTCATAATTTCCAGCTGAAACAAACTTTACAGGTTTCTCAAGTCTAGGTCTACCTCCTACTGGCTCCTTGGCTTTGGTTTTGACATTCTTACTCTCAGAGGATGCTTGTTGTTCATTTGATTGTGCCTCATCTTCATCCTCCAACATTTGCTTGATGAGTAAGGCATCCTCATCAATCTCAAGTGTTGGTGTTTTAAATATTGGATTCTCAGTCTTTTTCAAAATCTGAGGCACCTCCTCTTGAACAACAATGTCATCTTCAATGACTGCATAGCCTTTCCTCTGTTTAAGAGTGTCATAATCAAGTCCAATGGCAGCCTTAGGTCTAGCTAGATTTTTCTCATGATAAGACTGCAATAGACTAGAGGAATTCTTAAATGTTTTCAACTTAAATTCATTTTCAGCTAATTCATCCCTAAGAGCTTTCTCAACTTGACTAGCACATAGAACTTTATTCTTTAGATACTCAATCTCTTGTTTAAGATTTTCTATTTGCACAGTAGTTAGCTCTAGTTCCTCATTTCTCTTATTTAACAGTTCATTCCTAGTAGACAGTTTAGCAATTTCTTCATTAGCAGCAGTCATACTAGTATGAATGTTAAACATCTCAACGGATAGTTGTTCAACCAAAGATTTATATTCAGAAACAGACATGTCTATGGTAGTGAGAGATGGTACCTGTGAGTCTGATGCAGATGGTTCTTCCTTGGAATTGGCCATCAAGGCATAGTTGCAGAATTCTTGTTCTTCCCCATCACTGTCAGAATCATCCCAACACTTCCCTTCAGCTATGTAAGCCTTACCTGGTGTCTGCTTCTTTAGAAGGGCCTCATACTTAGCTTCAAGCTCAAGAAACTCCTTATCCTTCTTTTTAGGCTTCTTGCATTCACTGGCAAAATGCCCTAGGTCATTGCATCTGTAACATCTTACAGATGACCTATCCACATAGCCGGTTTTGAATCTGTTCTTGTTTGTTTTCATAGGTGCCTTGCTCTTGTTGAATGAATGATTTTGAGGTCTAGGCTTGAAGGGCTGATTCCTCTTGAATCTGATGTTTGGGAATTTTCTAGCCATAAAAGCATATGATGTATTTTCCATGCCATCCAGCTCTTCAAGAGTGTAGAACTCATCTTCTTCCTTGTCATCAGCAGGTTCAGTCACTACTTCCTCAGTTTCTTCATCATCTACTATCTCTTCTATTCTCAGCTGACTTGTAGATGCTTCCAGATCTTGAATAGATTTGTTGACAATCAAGGCACAGGATGTGTTTATCATTCTGCCTTGGTTAGCTTGGATAGCCCTCTTTTGAAGCAACTCAAGCTCGTGTGTCTTTAAAACCCCATAGAGCACATCATACGTGACTTTGTTCAAATCTCTTTCCCTTAGAGATATGAACCTTTGC
Organism: Saposhnikovia divaricata; assembly: GCA_036435485.1. NCBI lineage: Eukaryota > Viridiplantae > Streptophyta > Magnoliopsida > Apiales > Apiaceae > Saposhnikovia > Saposhnikovia divaricata. The sequence goes on from CM071594.1 coordinate 201,250,824, forward strand.
TCTAGATGGTTTGGTGACGATAGTAGAAACTTCATATTTAATTCCTTAGTGCTGTAAACCTTCCCATTCATTTGGAGCTCAGTCACCAGCTTGTGAAATCTTTCAAACATATCAGTGATACTTTCCTTGGGCTGTGCCATGAACGCCTCATACTGTGTGACCAGTATCTGTTTCTTATTTTCTCTTACCTCCTCTGTCCCTTCACATAACACCTCGATGTGATTCCACATGTCCTTGGCTGATCTGCATGATGCTACGTTGGCAAACATCGACATATCCAAGGAGTCTATGATTAACAACATGAGGTGGCTGTCTAGGGCAATCTTTTCCTTCTCTGAGTCCGTCCATTTGGATGGCTCTTTTGGAACGTATGATCTAGGAATGACTACTGCGCCCACTGTGGATTCAGCAACTTCTTGTTGTGGTATGAATGGACCATTCTTGAGAATGTCAGGGTAGAGAGGATTGGCAGCTTTGATGAACAACAGCATTTTTATTTTCCAGAGGTTGTAATTCTCTTTGTCGAACTTAGGGACCTTTACCGTACCTGTAGTCTTTGGTGTATTCGAACTCATGATCGTTTTCTGTTTAGATTAAACAGCCTGCTCTGATACCACTTGTTGAGTATTGAATACAGTAAAAGAATACAGAGGGGGGGGGTGAATGGATTCTTGAATTTTTCTTCGGTCTTGAATCTTTGCAGCAAGATAAGTGGTGAGTGTGTGAGATATGAAGATGCGGATAATTAAACACAAACACAACACAATATCACTTTAATCTAATATTTTATTAGATAAAGATTTTGCTACAATCTGTGAATACAAATGATAGTATTCTCAGCTTCGTTTTTCTCAGAGAGATATTTTCTGGATATTTTTGAGAAACTTCAAAACCTTAACAGCTAAGGAAGTGAGGCTGTATCCTTATAGACATGGATACACCCACTTGCTACAAATGAGGTAGGTAAAACAAAAGCACTTTCCAGTCTGTCTATCTCATTTTAGTAAGAGTCCAAACGGCTACAGATTTGACTTTGAAAAGCCTGTTTAGATCCACTTCTTCAGCTCCTTGTCCCTTGTCTTATCTCTCCAAGCTTCTTTGTAGGCTTTCCAGCATGCTTTGTAGGACAGAGTCAAATAAAGTGTGCTGGCTTGTTGCGGGTTTCTGACTTGTACAATTCTTCAGTATTTTGTCCTCAAGAATGTATTCGAGAAGTGACTAAGTGAGTGATTCGAGAACTGGAATTGACTTGATCGATAACTCTGAGTTCTCGAGTAGTGTTATCTTGACATATCGAATCACTTCTCGAATAGCTCTTTTCTCTGGGACTCCTTGAGATATCGAATAGAGCATTTTGACATATCGAATCCCTGAGATATCGAACAGAGCATTTTGACATATCGAATCCCTGAAATATCGAACAGTGTATTCAGAGATATCGAATAGTGTCTTCTGAGATATCGAATCTCTGACTTCTCGAATGCTAGACTTCTCGAATAGACAAATGTACTTCTCGAATTGGTAGTTAGGCAAATTCTTCATTTCTTCAAATCCCAACTGTGATTATTTGGCAGTCTTTATCTCCTTGCTTGAGGCATGAACCTTGGAACTTCTTTCAAGCATTATTCTTGACTTTATAATTACAGTAACACAACTAGAATTTGATGCCTATTACAAGTACAGAACAAATAGAAACTCTACAACTAGAGGTTCCCTCAGTTAAGAGGTCATGTAGGTAATGCATAGCATTACACATACTTAGGCTTGTTATTAGATGTATTCAGGCATGCCTCTGTGACTAACACAGTGGAAGAAACTGCATCTGTTCCTGAACCTGAATTAAATCAACCTATCTTATCAGAGACTATCGCAGAATCAGCTGACCAGGTATTGTCTTTTGTTCCTCAAACTATTTCTACTTCTCAATCTATTTCTGGAACCCAAGTGGTTGATAGGGCTGACCAAGGGATTGTAAGACCGCAATCTCTAACCCCGGTCATAGAGCCAAACACTGAATCAACATCACTTAAAACCTTTCACTCCAGAAAGAAAATTCCATTTCAAAGAGCAAAGAAAAGAAGAAATATAATGAGTGAACCCACAGCTCTGCCTCTACAAAAGAAAAGTAGAACCGATTCAGAGGCAACTGTAAGCCCATCTGTATCTTCCCAACAAGATATGGACGTTGATATGGCCATGCAACAGTTACTAGGATCATCCTCTCAACAGGATGATACTATTGAAATTTGCCATAGGGCCATGGCATCCTGTAATGTGTCAGGCACAACCCCTTTGTTATTACTAACAATGGGAGAACAAATAGATTATGATGCAACCTTAGTGGAACCATCATCTCCCCTCCTAGGAGAAACATTCCTAGATCCCTCAAGGGAGTTTCCACTCACAGTTTTGACTGAAGAAAGTGGAAGGCAACTTGATCAATCTACTACTGAAGCAATTCAGATTACAAATCCAAATGTACAAGTGGAATTGATTGAGGACAGGGATTTGCAAACTCCCATTGCACAACCACTGACCTTCCAAGAGGAGGTTAGGGTGATTTTAACTGCAGATACCGCTTCTGGAAAAGCTAAGGAAATTGAGAGGAGTGATGTGATGATTACCACAAAATTGAGTGATACACATGCACATCAGGTGAGTGAAATTCAGAGTGAAACTCAGGTGAGTGCACACACAGACACATACACTCTCTCATTGTTACAAAAAATACAAGATCTGGAAAGGGAACTGGAAGCAAGTAAAGCTGAAACTAGATTACTTCGAGCACAAGTGGATAAACAGTCTTCTCCATCCACCTCTGTTGATAATCAGCTTACTTCAATAAAGGGTGACATCAACAACTTGAAGACATTCTTCAATAATAAAATCAAAACTCTCGAACTTTCTCATGAAAAAGCACTTGATGATTCTGGTGAGGTCACGGTGGCACAAGATAAAATTATTCCTGAAATCTCCAACAAGGTTGATAATCTACATGAAGAAGTTCATGAAAATCAGCTTTCTACTGATTTGAGACTAGATCAAATTGAGAAGCAAAATGAACATCAAGCTAAAGGATTAAGGCATTTATTTCATCTGATCAGTCAAAATCACACACCAACTACTGAAGAAAGAGAATTCTTTGCAAGAACAGATGGTGATGATGATGAACAAGATCCTGAAGCTGGTGCAACTGATAAAACTGTAGAGGATTCCTCAACTAAGGGGGAGAAATCACAACAGGCACAGAAATCACAAGGTGGTGAGAAAGGACAAGGAGAGAAAGGAGGTAAATCTGATAAATCGGATACAGACAATGAAGACAGGAGGAATAAGGGGAAGAAGAAAGTTGTTGCAGATGATCAAGTCATGGATGAACCAGGTAATCTTGATGTTTTTGATGACTTTGATTTTTCTGATGAAAGTGAGAAATTACCTGAACCAGATTTAAGTCACTAGGAAGAAGAAGAACCAGTGATATCTGAATCTGAAGCTCAACAAGTAGAGAAAGAATCTGAAGAATTATTTGCTCAGAGGGAAGCTAATTTGCTGATGAGAGAAGAAAAGCTTCAAAAGTCATTAGAGCAAATTGCACGAAATGAAGAACTTCAGAAAGCTGAACAGCAAGCATTACAACGATTACATGCTATAAATGTTGAGAAGAGAAAGACATATATCAGACTAAAGAGCGGTGACAAATGGGAACGTGCTCAAAAAGCAATTGATTCACCTCAGAGTTCTGATTATGAAGATCGTCGTCTTGGAGAAATTCTCGAGGAATTCAAACTGGCAAATCCAATTCATGATATGTATATAAAGGGTTTAAAGGTAGAAGTCATCAGGATAACTACTGCATTTGAACCCAAATCTGATGAGCTGGTAATATTTGTGGATTGTCATAAAGTTGGAACTTTCAGAGTATCTATTCAGTTCTTTTATGACAGATGGCTGACAGAGATTTGGGTACTTAGGCCTAAGGTAAGAACATCTTCTGAGCTAGGTGTGTTGTTACATGAAAAGTTCAAAGAATTTGCTGAAAGAGCTGGACCAGAAGTGATTAAGGATCCTCCACAAGTAAAATTTCTTAAGGGAGAGGTACTTCATTCAATCAATCTTCAGACAGATGAGTTATATGAACATCATGCAAAACACTTGGTATATGCTGAATATGCTCTCAAAAATCATGGATTCTTGACTGAAGAAAAGGTAATAGCTGCAGATCACATTCGATCCCATGCACAAACGAATATAAAAGATTACAAGAAATTTCAAGGTGAACTGAGAAAGAAGCTTGGAATTCCTTTAGTCTTACCTCAAGGATTGTCATCAAGAAGAGAAGGTCTTGTTGATTCTGATTTACACATGAAACTTCAAGTCACAGATGAGCCAGAAGAAGGAGAATTCAGAAGGGAAGACAACTGAAGAAAAAGAATTGCTCTACATGTTATATTTTTAGAGCTTAGATAAATCTTGATAGGAATTTGTATCATATGATCAGTCTAGAGGATCATCTATCTTGTATTTATCTTTCATGTTTGAATCTGGCAAATGTTAAATATAAACCAGAACTTTTTTTTTTTCATATTTACTTAGTATTTAAAGTTTTATCTTTCATTTGGTTAAGTTGGATTAGTTGAGGTATCCTCTAGGAATTTGCTTGTTATTGTCTAACAAACAAATAGGGGGAGATTGAAAGGCATATGACTCAGCCTATTTGTAGTTAGAGGATCCTAATCAACTTAAACCAAATTGTAATAAGTAAATATACATATGAACTGTCACAGGAATCTCAAGAAGTATTACCTGTCACAAGAAAGAAGAAAAGTCAATCTATAGTTTTGATGTCGTACACTGGAAGACGATCCAGTTATCTGATCAAGCCCTAGTATAGCATTGAAGTGAATGGATTCATTTGAACATTGACAGAGATTTTTCGATTGATAGTTTGAATGTCAGTTACAGTACAAGAGAATTGAGAGAAGAAACAAACCAAAACCTAAAGTCAAAAGTGAAGAAGCATCGTTGAAGTTAGTCGTTCATGAACCAGACAGTACATCGAACGTCAACACAAGTCAGTGGTAATTCTTTACTACCTTCAGTGGTTTGTAAGAATTAAATTAGTTATTTATTGATTTAATTAAAGTCATTTATAATTGATATAAATCATTTAGTTGATTTAATTAAATGAATTAATTCGAGAAGAATTAATTTATTTATTAAATTAATTATTATATCAATTAAATATGAATTAGTTAATCATTAATTAATTAAATAGATCAATATGACTTAAAGAAAGAAGGTTGGATTATGTCTTGGAGAAGAAAAATTCGGTATGACCTAAATTAAGTCATACCGACAGAATTCAAAGTTATGTCTTACCGAGCCAAGCATTGCAGATTATGTCATACCGACATAATTCAAGATTAAGTCATACCGACCTCCTGCCAGCTGTGTTAAGTAATACCAAACTTTTATTAAGTCATACCGACCAGGTTTATGTCTTAATGGAGGTTTGTGTAAGTCTTAATGAAGAAAAACTAAGTCTTGGAAGCAGTTTAAGTCATGCTGGAGCAGTTAAATATCCTACAGAAAGCTAGCAAGACTTATGACTGATACAAAAGAACAGAACACAGCAGATTAAGTTATAACCAAGAAACAGAGCAGAAAATATCATATTCAGCAGAACAGAATTCTCTCTCAAGAACACCAAGAACACCAAAGCTTAAACAATTCCCAGAAATTCAAGTTCTTCATCTTTGTAATATTCTATCCGCTAGAACTTGTCTATTTGTGATTCTTGTACTACTAGCGAATTAAGTTTCCTAGTTCTTATCTTGATTATTATTAACTAAATTAGAAAAGTTCATGTCGAATTTTCTAATTAGTTATTAACATCTTGATAAGTTGTTCTACTGATTTTGTAACACCACATGAAGTTAATATACAGTTATATTCAACTTGAAAAATTGTGTTAAATAATTCCGCACAAATTTTTCTTTGCTAAAATATTTTCTAACGGAAAAATTTCGATAAAAAGGTAAAGATTGTATTCAACCCCCCCTTCTACAATCTTATCGGACCTAACAATTCTTTGTTTCCCCTTTTAGTTAATGAATTTACGGTTGTATAGTCACACTGCTTGTTGGTATAGTCCAGGTCTGCATGTCTTATTTTCCCGTAACTGTATTTAGTAGTCTATTACATTGAACTGCTGTATTTATTATGTGTTTGTTAATTGTTAATGTTAAAGTGTTATTTGTTCTATAATCAGACATATATCATGCATGTCATGGTTTACATTTACGTTTCTTGTAAATTTTTTAGCCGAGAAGAACCAGCTAGAGTTGCTGTAAAAAAGAAAGGTAATAATAATTCTAGTACCATCCCAGATTCGCGGATGTTGGTTCCTTATTTCCCCGATAATACCTGGCTTGAGATTCTTTCGTGGCTTCCCGCAACATGGCTCTATCACTATTATTCCATGGTTTGCAAAAACCTGGGCTACCATGATCCGTCAGCCTGATTTTGCGAAGATAAATTTACATAGATGGAAATTTGGTTTTATTACGATCGTCCGAAACAAGATGGGCACTTGTGGCGCATAAGGCATGAAGGCTTCATTGAAGCTATGCGTATGAAAATTGATTTACAGGGCGTAATGCATTCCACTTCCCTAGGTCTCTGCATTTTTTATCATTTAAAAAATTATTATGTTGTAAACCCAGTCACTATGCAACGTGCTGAAATCTCTCAGATTGATCACTTGATTCCTGGATTAATTGGTGATTCTTTTAGTTGTAGTGCAGTACTTGATTGTCGGTTAGGGGAAGTTTAGTTGGTGTTTGCTTGTATGGAGTACACAATAAGGAATCTTCTTGGTATGTGCAGAAGCTTGGAATCGGAAAATCGTGGAAAAAGATTAGAGGAGCGCACCGATTTGGTCAACTAGATTTCCCTGGCATGAGCATTTCGGGTTTTCTGACTTACGGAGGTGATATGGGCTGAAAATAAGCCCTAAAGACACATTTAATGTGGTATTAATTAGGCCAAGAATGGTCCAAACGTGGGGCCCACCAAGTGGGCCCAAAACCCCAATTATAATATTAATTTCGTGATTAATATTGGGGGTAATAAACAGCTCAGCAATAAGAGTTGGATAAGGATATTATCCCCATCAGACTTAGCCACCAAGGCATCCAATTCGATATGGAAACTGATTCCTATACGGAATAGATCTAGAACCTTCCTCAAAGACTTGTCCACCAAGTCTCCGAATCCTACCATAATTCTAAGGCTTCTCAGCCTATATAAAGGGCATGACCCCTCATTCTCAGAACTACGTTTTTTGGCTTGATCTTTGATATTCATCAAAGTACGTAGGCATCTTGTGAAGGTAGATTCAGCCACGAGCACAAGAGCAGTCATTAAAGCACGAAGCTCACACACCTTAGCATTAAATACACACAAGCCCTAGTCGCAATATTCGTAACCTAGTTTTTATTCCATAACATTTGGCGCCGTCTGTGGGAAGACAACATCAACCATGGTTCAAACACGAAGAACAACATCAACCGAAGTCGTGCCCCTTAACTCTGCTCCACCAGCCACTTCTGATCCGCTCATCGTCACTGAGGAAGGACAAATACTCCCATCAACAGGGGCGGTCATTCAACCTCTGCCCATTCAGCCCCCAGGGACGACTCCCCATGTAGAGGGGACCCACTCAGTGATTGTCCATCAAAGCCAAGAAACTAACCCTCTCCAGATGGTGGTTTCTCCTCTTGGTAACGTTGATCGCACGGGGGTACAGATCCATACTACGGATCTCCCTTTGAACACCAACCCTATGTATGGGCTGCCTAATTACCCCCCTCGACGAAGGGAACCTGGACCAAGCGGTCACGCCTTACAGATCCGGGATCGAGAATATGATGACTACTCTGGTCCCTATACTGATGATTCATCATCATCTGAGGATGATGATCGAGATGAAGCCCCGAGGAGGTGACGTGCTAGCAAGGAACCTCTAAGAAGGACACAAAGAATCCATGTTGGACTCCCCTTGACAACTGTTGAGAAAATCAAGGCTTATGAGGCAGAGATCTTAAAATTGAAGGACGATATTGCAAGAGAACAAGATAGATTGAATCAAACTCAGCCTCCTCCAACTGCAGAGAGGATCCCCATTATAAATTTGGAGTGGCCTTCAAGAAGGCAAAGGAGGGCTGATACCCGAACCGAAAAATCGACAAGGGTGGAGACCCCCAGAAGCAACCCCAAAGATCTGATGCCACTTGGGGACCCTGACGACCCCACACCCCCATTTACTGAGGAGGTGATGAATGCCCACATCTCAAGGAAATTTAAGATGCTGACTATTAAGGCCTATGATGGAACGGGCGATCCCTCAAACCATGTCAGGACATTCTTAAACGCACTGCTGCTGCAGCCTGCTAGTGACGCCCTAAAGTGTAGGGCGTTCCCTCAAACTCTGTCGGGCATGGCTCAAAGATGGTATAGCCGTCTACCTGCAAACTCGATTGGCTCCTTTAAGGAGTTGAGCGCTGCCTTTATCAGCCAATTCATCAGTGGGAGAATTCATGAGAAAAGTTCTGCATCCCTTATGTATGTGGTGCAGGGAAAGAATAAGAACTTAAGGGATTATCTCAAGCGATTCACCAAAGAGACGTTGAATATCACCGATCTGGAAAATAAGGTGGCCATGGTAGCCCTGGAACACGGAACCACTGACCTCTTCTTTAAAAGATCCTTGGCAAAACACCCTCCTGAAAACATGGTCGAGCTCCAGAGAAGAGCCGATAAATATATCAAGGCTGAGGACAGCATGAAGAAGGAAACCACAGGAGGCAATGGCAAGGGTTCTAATGATTCAAAGAAACGAAAGCCAGAGCAAGAGTACGACGCTAGGGACAAGTATCCCCGGGCTGGCAAGGACTCCGAGTCATCACCCAAGAAGGGTTTTGGACCGAGGTTTTCTGATTACGCAAGGCTGAACGCTCCTAGGAGTCAAATTTTGTTAGATATTGAGAAGGATAAGGACTTTCGTTGGCCTAAGCCACTCAGGGGTGACCCCGAAAAGAGAAATAAAGATCTGTATTGCAGATTCCACAGGGATGTGGGACATGACACAGATGACTGCAGACAGTTAAAGGATGAAATTGAATTTTTAATCCGGAAGGGAAAGTTGAACAAGTTCACCAAGGGTGAAGATCGTGGAGCCCAGAAAAGGGATTATGATAGAAGAGACAATGATAGGAGGGATAACGATCGTGATCGTAACCCACAGCCTCGAGGGCCAGTAATCAATATGATTTGGGGAGGGCCAACAGCGGTCGGCACTACCCGAAACTCCCGAAAGGCCTATGCCAGAGAAGTGATGTACATCGTAGGAGAAGCCCCGAAGCGTGCTAAGATTGAGATAGTGATTGGTTTTGATGATTCAGACCTTGAGGGGGTGAAATTCCCCCATGACGACCCGTTGGTCATAACTCCTGTAATTGGAAACTCAGAAGTAAAGCGGGTTCTGATAGACAATGGAGCTTCTGTCGATATCTTGTTTCATGACTCTTTTGTGAAAATGGGGTATACTGACTCCCAATTGACCCCGACTAACATGCCTATCTATGGGTTTAACGGAGTTGAGTCCAAGGTTGAAGGGACCATTCAGCTGCCCGTGACAATAGGGCAAAAACCTAAGGAAGCCACTCAGATGTTGAATTTTCTAGTGATTAAGGCTACCTCGACGTACAATGCAATCTTAGGGAGAACTGGCCTCCATGCGTTCAAGGCTGTTGCCTCTACTTATCACATGAAGGTGAAGTTTCCAACCAGGAATGGTGTGGGAGAACAAAAGGGTGATCAGAAAATGGCCAGGAGTTGCTATGTGGCTGCTTTAAGAGCTGATGGAACCGGGGGGCAGGTACTCCCGATCGAAGACATGGATGTCCGTGGAGATGATGAACACCGAGGAAGGCCAGCAGAGGACTTGGTTCCCATACCTCTAGAGTTGGGCGAACCTGGAAAAATTACTTTTGTTGGAGCATCTCTGAAAGAACCCCTGAAGGGCAAGTTGATAGAGTTCTTACAAAAGAATAGCGACGTGTTCGCTTGGACAGCAGCTGATATGCCAAGGATTGACCCCCAACTCATAACTCATAAGTTAAATGTTGATCCCAAGAGGAAGACAATAAAGCAGAAGAAGAGAAACTTTGCTCCGGAAAGGCAAGAGGCCATTAAGCAAGAAGTGGATAAGCTCTTGGAGGCTGGTTTCATTGAAGAGATTCAGTTTCCCGAATGGTTAGCGAACCCAGTGATGGTCAAGAAAGCGAATGGGAAGTGGAGGATGTGTATAGACTTCACTGACCTGAATGATGCATGTCCAAAGGATTGTTTCCCCCTGCCAAGGATAGATATGTTGATAGATGCCACAGCTGGACATGAGATGTTGAGCTTCATGGATGGATTTAGCGGCTATAATCAGATTAAGATGCACAAGGATGACATCCCAAAGGTATCTTTCATAACTGACTTTGGTGTTTTCTGCTATCTTGTTATGGCGTTTGGTCTAAAGAATGCAGGAGCTACTTACCAACGATTGGTGAATAAGATATTCGCCCATCTGATTGGAAAAACCATGGAGGTCTATGTTGATGATATGCTGGTTAAAAGCTTGGTCAAGGCGGACCACATTAAACACCTCAGAGAGGCATTTGAAGTGCTGAGGCACCACAAAATGATGTTGAACCCAGCCAAGTGTGCCTTTGGCGTTGGATCAGGCAAATTTTTGGGTCTGATGGTTTCCAAGAGAGGCATAGAGGCCAACCCCGACAAGATCAAGGCGATCTTAGATATGGAACCCCCACGCTCTATAAGAGATGTGCAGAAGTTGACAGGCCGGGTAGCGGCTTTAGGAAGATTCATCTCCAAATCTGGTGACAAATGCTTGCCTTTCTTTCAAGCATTGAAGAAGGTGAAAAATTTTGAGTGGACACCTGAGAGCAAAGAGGCCTTTGAGCAACTGAAGAAGTACATGGTTGAAGCCCCGTTGTTGACCAAACCAAACCCTGGGGAGACTCTTTGTCTATACCTGGCGGTATCTGAACAAGCCCTGAGTGCTGTCCTCATTCGGGAAGAGGAAAAAGTCCAAAAACCTATCTACTATGTGAGCAAAGTGTTGCATGGGGCTGAATTGAATTACTCACCCATAGAAAAGTTTGCTTTGGCATTAGTAACTGCCTCGAGGAAGTTGCGGCCTTACTTCCAAGCACATAAGATTCAAGTTCTGATAAACCAGCAGTTGAGAAACATATTGCATAGCCCTAAGGCCAGTGGAAGGCTAATCAAGTGGGCAATTGAGGTAGGAGAGTTTGATATCACATACAAGCCTCGGATAGCCATCAAGGCTCAGGCATTGGCTGACTTCGTGGTTGAATGCACTATTAACAACCAAGAAGTCGGGGGGCAAGAGATAGTAACTACCCCTGGGCAAAAGAAAAAAGAAGAGGAACTTACACCTGATCTGAAGGAATATTGGGTGCTCTATTTTAATGGAGCATCAAAAACAAAATCTAGTGGTGCAGGTTTGGTTTTGCAAAGCCACGATGGGTTCACAGTTGAGTACGCTTTAAAATTGGATTTTCCTACTACCAACAATGAGGCGGAGTATGAGGCATTAATAGCTGGTTTGGGCTTAGCTAGAATCATGAGGGTCAAAAATCTCAAAGTTTGTGGAGATTCAGGGCTTGTGGTATCCCAAGTAAATGGTGAATTCGAGGCTAAGGATGAGACTATGGCGAAATACCTGAGAGTAGTAAAGGCTGTTATGTCTCAGTTTGAGGAGTGCTATGTTGAGCACATTCCGAGAGAAGAAAACATTAAGGCCGATGCCCTGTCTAAGTTTGCTTCTTCTGAGATAGAAAATTATGCTGGAAGTGTCTACTTTCAGGTCTTGAAGGCCCCGACCATTAACGCAAAGTTAGTGGCACCAATTGATATAGGAGGCTCTTGGATATATCCTATCAAGGCACACCTTGAGACCGGGTGGCTCCCAGACAATGCCTTGGAGGCACGAAAACTTTCAGTAAGAGCATTGAGGTACACTTTGATTGAGGGCATTCTGTACAAAAGGTCGTTTGTCATCCCATACTTGAAGTGTCTAAGGCCTCAAGAGGCAAGGGAAGCATTGGAGGAAGTTCATGAAGGGATCTGTGGGCAACACTTGGGGGGCAGAGCCCTAGCCCACAAGATAATTCGTTTAGGGTTCTATTAGCCGGAGATGTTGGCTGATGCACAAAACTATGTCAAGAGATGTGAGAGATGTCAGAAGCATGCCCCAATTGTGAGGAAACCGCCTGAGATGTTAACTTCAATTCACTCTCCCATTCCATTTGCGATGTGGGGGATGGATATACTTGGACCTTTTCCCATGGCTTCAGCACAAAGAAAATTCCTGATAGTGGCCATTGATTACTACACTAAGTGGATTGAGGATAAACCTCTGGCCAAGATAACCACCAAACAAGTTTCTCAGTTCTTTTGGGAGAACATAATTTGCAGATACGGAATCCCACGAATCCTTGTAACAAACAATGGGACACAGTTCAATAATGAAGAGTTCAAGAAGTATTGTGAAGAGAATGCGATTGAGCTCCGTTTTACCTCAGTGGCACATCCGCAAGCCAAAGGGCAAGCTGAGGTAGCTAATCGAATTATCCTTGATGGACTGAAGAAGAGGGTCGAACGCTCTAGGAACACTTGGGTAGATGAATTACTGCCCATACTTTGGGCATATCGTACCAGTTGTAAGGTAACAACTGGAGCAACCCCATTTTTGCTGGCTTATGGAGCTGAGGCAGTTGTGCCTTTGGAGATCATGCAAGCATCACCTCGAGTCGAGGCATATGAGCCAGAAACTAATGAAGAAGGAATGAGACTTGCCCTTGACTTAATTGACGAGGTTAGAGATGAAGCTAATGCTAGGAATGCTGAATATCAGAAGAGAGCCTCTTTTCATTACAACTAGAGAGTTAAGGAAAGATTCTTTCGACAAGGCGACATGGTTCTAAGGAAGATTGAATGAAAGGCATATGACTCAGCCTATTTGTAGTTAGAGGATCCTAATCAACTTAAACCAATTTGTAATAAGTAAATATACATATGAACTGTCACAGGAATCTCAAGAAGTATTATCTGTCAGAAGAAAGAAGAAAAGTCAATCTATAGTTTTGATGTCGTACATTGGAAGACGATTCAGTTATCTGATCAAGCCCCAGTATAGCATTGAAGTGAATGGATTCATTTGAACAGTGACAGAGATTTTTCGAGTGATAGTTTGAATATCAGTTACAGTACAAGAGAATTGAGAGAAGAAACAAACCACAACCTAAAGTCAAAAGTGAAGAAGCATCGTTGAAGTTACTCGTTCATGAACCAGACAGTACATCGAACGTCAACACAAATCAGTGGTAATTCTTTACTACCTTCAGTGGTTTGTAAGAATTAGATTAATTATTTATTGATTTAATTAAATTCATTTATAATTGATATAAATCGTTTAGTTGATTTAATTAAATGAATTAATTCTGGAAGAATTAATTTATTTATTAAATTAATTATTGTATCAATTAAATATGAATTAGTTAATCATTAATTAATTAAATAGATCAATATGACTTAAAGAAAGAAGGTTGGATTATGTCTTGGAGAAGAAAAATTCGGTATGACCTAAATTTAAGTCATACCGACAGTAGCCATTCAAGATTATGTCTTACCGACCTGATTAAGTCATACCGACCTCTGCCAGCTGTTTTAAGTCGTACCGAACTTCTGATTAAGTCATACCGACAAGTTTTATGTCTTAATGGAGGTTTGTGTAAGTCTTAATGAAGAAAAATCAAGTCTTGGTAGCAGTTTAAGTCATGCTGGAGCAGTTAAATATCTTACAGAAAGCCAGCAAGACCTGTTACTGATATAAAAGAACAGAACAGAGCAGATTAGGTCATAACAAAGAAACACAGCAGAAAACATAATATCCAAAACAGATTTCTCTCTCAAGAACATCAAGAACACCAAAGCTTAAACAATTCCCAGAAATTCAAGTTCTTCATCTTTGTAATATTCTATCCGCTAGAACTTGTTTATTTGTGATTCTTGTACTACTAGCGAATTAAGTTTCCTAGTTCTTATCTTGATTATTATTAACTAAATTAGAAAAGTTCATGTCGAATTTTCTAATTAGTTATTAACGTCTTGATAAGTTGTTATACTGATTTTGTAACACCGCATCAAGTTAATATACAGTTATATTAAACTTGAAAAATTGTGTTAAATAATTCCGCACATAAATTTCTCTTTATCAAATTTTATTTAAAGGACAAATTTCGATAAAAAGATAAAGATTGTATTCAACCCCCCTTCTACAATCTTATCGGACCTAACAATTGGTATCACAGCCGATTGATTGATACACAAATCAAAGATCCCATTTTACTCGATTAAAAATCATCCCCGAATTTTTTAACTCTCTTAAAAAATTCATCATGTCTTCTAAAGTTGGAACTGTGAAAATTCCCATATATGACAAAAACAGTTATGATATGTGGAAGAACAAAATGTTAATGTTCCTCGAGGTTGCAAATCCTAAATACATGAAAGTCTTATCAGAAGGACCAATAATACCTTTTGGATTAATTCCTGAAGTTGTTACTGACGGAAAAGTTATTTCCCCTGCAAAGTTTGTACACAAAGATTCTTCTGAGTACACTCTTGTTGAAAGAGAAGAAGCTGGACTTGACATTAATTTAAGACTGATCTTAATAGATTCTCTAGACTCTGTGATGTATAGTCATGTGATTAACTGCAAGACAGCAAAGCACATGTGGGAAACCATTGAAATTGTGAATGAAGGAACAGAGGAAGTTAGGGAGAATCGTCTAGAAATTCTGACATCTGAGTATGAACACTTTCGATCAACATACAATGAAAGTATTCAAGATGTGTTTGAAAGATATAACAAACTTGTCAACAATTTACAGATGCATGGCAAGTACTACACTCAGAAAGAGATCAACAGAAAATTTCTACTATCAATGCCTGTTCATCTAGAACATAGGATTACAGCTATCAGAGAGTCGAGGAATCTAAATGAAATTACTGTAGAAAGACTCTTTGGTGTTTTAAAAACCTATGAACTGGAACAATCTCAACAAAAGGAGATTTATGGAAAAGGAAGAGTTGCTAATACTTCTACAGCTCTTATTGTTGAGAACAAACAGGAAGTGGAAGATAAGGTTATTCAACCTTGTAATGTTGACAGTGGTAAGCTTGAAGTTGAAGTTGGTCAAACGAATGCTAGTCCAGATGAAGGAGACTTCTATTCGTTAGAAGAGCTAGATCAGTTGGAAGATGAGTCCATGGCTTTGTTAGTAAGGAAATTTAGTAACTTCAGATTCAGGAAGAATCCCAAGTTCAGGTACAAATCTAAATATAACAGGTTCCAAAGAGGAGGTTCTTCATCCTCAAGTAACAGAGGAGGTTACAAAACTGGAATGGTTGAAAGAAGTAAAATTAGATTCTACAACTGTAATGAACTTGGACCTTTCGCTACTGAATGTCAGAAGCCAAAACAAAACCAAAGAAAAGACTTTGGATCTGAAAAGAAGAAGACAGGTAAAGCCTATGTGGTTGCTGGAAAGAGTTGGGATGATACAGACTCTGAAGATGAAGAGTATGGCAATATTGCCCTGATGGAAAAATCTGATAACTCCAGTGGTACTTCATCTGAGGTATCATGTACTGAAAGTCAATATATTTATCAACTTAGTGATACACTAGGTAATGCTAATAGAGAGATTGAATGGATCAATTTGTTAAATACAGATCTTAGTAATCAATTATCAGAATTACACGATGTACAAAATTGCCATGATAAACAAAAATCAGAAATAAGAATTCTAAAAGAACTTGAGAGGTCTCTAGCGTTGATAGTGGTTCAACAACGTGAAACAATAGCTGAGCTAGAAATAAGGGTTTGTGCTACTTCTAATTCATGTAAAGTGGCTAAAGAGTTGTTTAACCAACAAGCTATTAATCAAACCGTAGGAATTGGGTTTGATTATAATGAAGCTATTAGACGAAAAAGCATTATTACCCCTAATCGTGTCAGTGCTGTAGAAAGGGGTATACCAATAGTGCTTAAGGGTGTTAGTAACCCACTCTTTAAGACATCCATAGCAGAACATTTGGATACAACATCTTTAATCATTAAGGAAGAGATGCGCATTGAGGATTTAGCTAATGGCGTAGTCTTAGAAAGTAATCAAATTGTTAAAAATGATGAAGATAGAAAGTCTGTGTTTAAGAAAACAGAAAGAGTTGGTGAGTCTACTAGTTCCTTGAAAACTAGTAGTAGAAGTAACAACATGAATAAATGCAACAACATATCTACCATGCATGCTATTCCTGTTATTGATACTGCTCATAAAAAGTGTAATGCTGTTAATTGCATGTCTTGTGCTTTTAATATAATGTCTGCTTACTTTAACGGTAATCATGCATGTGTTGATAAGAATGTTCCTAGACAGCATATGAGCAGAAATAAACATGTTAGATCCAGGACTGTAACATCACCTAATTCTAAGATTAGGACTCCAAGTCCTTCTCAGGATATGGTAAAGACATGGTTACCCAAGCTGAAACCAAAAAAAGTTAAAGCTGTTTACAGGGTTAAATGTCCAGTACCTGAAGAAAATGTTGTTAAAATAAAAAGTGTTGCTTTACCTGATAAAGGTCAATTCTTTAAGTACTCCGGACCCAATCAAATTTGGGTTCCGAAGAAAGTCTAACCAATTTGTCATTGCAGGGTTTGAAACAGGTTGAACGAGTCATGTGGATTCTGGACAGTGGATGTTCAAGGCATATGACCGGAGATAGAGCCCTGCTGACAAATGTGGTGGAGAAGGCCGGCCCAGTCGTTACCTTTGGAGATAACAGCAAAGGTAAAACTGATGGATATGGCAAATTAGAAGCTGGAAATGTTATCATTGAAGATGTCTCTTTTGTGAACGGCCTTGAGCACAATTTGCTCAGTATTAGTCAATTCTGTGACAAAGGTTATGAAGTTCATTTCAACAAGAAGAATTGTCTAATATCACACAAGAGAAATGAAAGGCCACAGTTGACTGGAGTAAGAAAAGGAAACTTGTACATAGCCAATATGAACTCTGGAAGCACAGAAGAAATTAGATGTTTTTATTCAAAGGCATCCATTGATGAAAGTTGGTTATGGCACAAGAAACTTTCTCACCTAAACTTCAAAACAATGAATTCTCTAGTGAAAAGAGAGTTGGTGAGAGGTTTACCTTCGATTGAATTTACTCAGGGAGGTCTGTGTGATGCTTGTCAAAAAGGGAAGTTAAAAAGGGCAACTCACAGGAGCACTAACATATCATCAATAACTGAACCATTACAACTTCTCCATATGGATTTGTTTGGTCCAGTTTGTGTGATGTCTATGTCAAGAAAAAGATATGCTCTAGTGATTGTTGATGATTTCTCAAAATTCACATGGGTACTGATATGGGCTGAAAATAAGCCCTAAAGACACATTTAATGTGGCATTAATTGGGCCGAGAATAGTCCAAACGTGGGGCCCACCAGCTGGGCCCAAAACCCTAAATATAATATTAATTTCGTAATTAATATTAAGGGTAATAAACAGCTCAGCAAATAAGAGTTGGATAAGGATAATATCCCTTTCAAACTTATCCAATAAGGCATCCAATTCAATATGGAAACTGATTCCTACAAGGAATAGATCTAGAACATTCCTCAAAGACTTGTCCATCAAGTCTCCAAATCCTACCATAATTCCAAGGCTTCTCAGCCTATATAAAGGGCCTGACCCCTCATCTCAGAACTACGTTTTATTGGCTTGATTCTCTAATTTACAGAGATACGTAGGCATTCTGTGAAGACCGTTTAAGTCTCGAACGCAGAAGCAGCCATTAAAGCACGAAGCTCACGAACCCTAGCATTAAATATACAAACCCTAGCCGCAATATTTTCAACCTAGTTTTTATTCCACAACATTTGGCGCCGTCTGTGGGAAAAAGACATCAACCATGGTTACCACTCGAAGAACAACACCGATCTCAACCGAGGCTACCTCCGGAACCATCGTTCCACCAATCACTGCTCCTCTTGTTGGTACAGGGCCAGGGTCTGTACCCCCATTGACGGAAACAAACCCTCGTAGTCAGGCCTCTCAACCACAAGGGACGGATCCCCCCGCTGAAAGATCTCAACCTGTAATCGTCCCTCTAGGACAGGAGACTAACCCGCTCCAGATGGTGGTCTCTCCTCTCCCTCTGAGTAGCCGCCCGCCGCTTCACAGTCTCTCCACTTCTTCGCTCCCTGTCAACACTAACCCAATGTATGGGTTACCTAATTACCCCCAAGATCCAAGGGATCCAGGACCAAGCGGTCATGCTCGGTTGATCCATGGGCAACAACAATCCCCTTATCTTAGAGGCCCGGCTCCTCCTGAACCAGGATACTATGATTACTCTGGTCCTTATACCGGAGACTCGTCATCTGAAGACGATGATCGAGACGAAGCCCCAAGGAGGCGACGCGCTAGTAAGGAGCCTCTAGGGAGGAATCCATCGAACCGAGATGGTCCTTTAACAATCGCAGAGAAAATTAAGGCTTATGAAGCCGAGATTCAGAAGCTGAAGGACGACCAAGTAAGGGAACTAGAGAGACAGAACCCTAATCAGACTCGACCTCCTCCGACTTCAGGAGGGATTCCCTTCATAGATCTGGAGAGGTCTTCAAGGAGACACCGAAGGGCTGAAGCCCCAACCAGAGGAACTACCAGGGTGGAACCCCCCAAGAATAATCCTAGAGATTTGATGCTACAAGGAGATCTGGATGATCCGACCCCTCCATTCACTGAGGAGGTAATGAATGCACATATCTCCCGAAAGTTTAAGATGCCCACGATCAAAACTTACGATGGAACGGGGGATCCCGCAACTCATGTGAGAACGTTTACGAGCGCCTTGTTACTGCAGCCTGCCAACGATGCCCTTAAGTGTAGGGCGTTTCCCCAAACCCTGTCGGGCATGGCGCAACGTTGGTATAGTCGTTTACCTCCAAACTCTATTAGCTCTTTCAAGGAGTTGAGTACCGCTTTTGTCAGTCAATTCATTAGCGGAAGAATTCATGAGAAAAGCTCTGCATCCCTTATGTATGTGACACAGGGAAAGAATGAGAACTTAAGAGATTACATCAAGCGATTCACTAAGGAAACTCTGAATATAACCGATTTGGAAAATAAGGTGGCCATGGTAGCCTTGCAGCATGGAACCACGGATCTCTTTTTTAAGAGGTCGTTGGCAAAACACCCCCCTGAAAGCATGGATGAACTTCAACGAAGGGCGGACAAGTATATAAAAGCTGAGGACAGCATCAAGAAAGAAGCCACGTTGGGCAATGGAGGGAACAAGCGGAAGCAAGAACAAGAGTACGATGCTAGGGACAAGTATCCCCGAGCTAGCAGAGACTCTGAATCTGCTCCAAAAAAGAACTCGGGTCCAAGGTTTTCAGAGTATGCCAGACTTAATGCTCCAAGAAGCCAGATCCTGTTGGACATTGAAAAGGAAAAGGATTTCCGATGGCCGAAGCCACTTAGAGGAGACCCAGCTAAGCGAAATAAGGAGCAATACTGCAGGTTCCACAAAGATGTGGGACATGACACCGACGATTGTAGGCAACTCAAGGATGAGATTGAGTTCTTGATACGAAGAGGAAAACTAAGTCAGTTCACCAAAGGTGATGACCGTGGGAACCAGAGAAAGGACAATGACAGAAGGGACAATGAAAGGAGAGATAATAATAGGAGGGATGACAACCATGATCGCAATCCCCAGCCCCGAAGGGCAGTTATCAATATGATCTGGGGAGGCCCGACAGCAGCTGGCACAACTAAGAATTCTCGAAAGGCTTATGCTAGAGAAGTAATGCACATTGTGGGAGAAGCCCCGAAGCGTGCTAAAACCGAGATGGTAATTGGTTTCGATGATTCAGACTTGGAAGGGGTGAAATTCCCCCATGACGACCCGCTGGTCATAACTCCCGTGATTGGAAACTCCGAAGTAAAACGAGTCTTGATAGACAATGGGGCTTCTGTGGATATTTTATTTCATGATGCATTTGTAAAGATGGGTTACCATGACTCTCAACTGACCCCTACAAACATGCCTATATACGGGTTTAACAGAGTGGAGTCTAACGTTGAAGGGACTATTCAGCTACCTGTGACTATTGGGCAGGAGCCTAAAGAGGCGACTCAGATGTTGAATTTCTTGGTGATCAAGGCAGCATCAACTTACAACGCAATCCTTGGAAGGACTGGACTTCATGCGTTTAAGGCTGTGGCCTCTTCCTATCATATGAAAATTAAGTTTCCGACACGGAATGGTGTAGGAGAACAAAAGGGTGATCAGAAGATGGCAAGAAGTTGCTATGTGGCCGCACTGAGGGCCGATGGAGTCGGGGGGCAGGTCCTTCCGATTGAAGACATGGATGTCCGCGATGATGAAGAGCATAGAGGGAAGCCAGCAGAGGATTTGATTCCCGTACCTCTAGAACCTAATGACCCTGAAAAAGTTACTTATGTTGGAGCATCTCTGAAAGAACCCCTGAAGGGCAAGTTAATAGAATTCTTACAGAAGAATAGCGACGTGTTCGCTTGGACAGCAGCTGATATGCCAGGGATTGACCCCCGACTCATAACTCATAGGTTAAATGTTGATCCCAAAAGAAAGACAATAAAGCAGAAGAAGAGAAACTTTGCTCCGGAGAGGCAAGAGGCCATTAGGCAAGAAGTGAATAAGCTCTTGGAAGCTGGTTTTATTGAAGAGATTCAGTTTCCTGAATGGTTAGCGAACCCAGTCATGGTCAAGAAAGCAAATGGGAAGTGGAGAATGTGTATAGACTTCACTGACCTGAATGATGCATGCCCAAAAGATTGTTTTCCCCTGCCGAGGATTGATATGTTGATAGATGCTACAGCTGGACATGAGATGTTAAGCTTCATGGATGGATTCAGCGGCTATAATCAGATTAAGATGCACAAGGATGACATACCTAAGGTATCTTTCATAACTGACTTTGGTGTCTTCTGTTATCTTGTCATGGCTTTTGGTCTAAAGAATGCAGGAGCTACTTACCAACGATTGGTGAATAAGATATTCGCCCATCTGATTGGAAGAACCATGGAGGTATATGTTGATGACATGTTAGTCAAGAGCCTACTTAAGGCTGATCATATCAAGCACCTCGGAGAGGCATTTGAAGTGCTGAGGCACCACAAGATGATGTTGAATCCCGCCAAGTGTGCTTTTGGCGTTGGATCGGGGAAGTTTTTAGGGCTGATGGTTTCGAAAAGAGGCATTGAGGCCAATCCTGACAAGATCAAGGCGATTTTAGACATGGAGCCTCCACGCTCTATAAGAGATGTGCAGAGGTTGACAGGTCGAGTTGCAGCCTTAGGAAGATTCATCTCCAAGTCTGGAGACAAATGCTTGCCTTTCTTCCAAGCGTTAAAAAAGGTGAAAAATTTTGAGTGGACACCTGAAAGCCAAGAGGCCTTTGAGCAACTGAAGAAGTACATGGTTGAAGCCCCGTTGTTGACTAAACCAAGTCCTGGGGAGATTCTTAGTTTATACCTGGCGGTATCCGAACAACCCCTGAGTGCCGTCCTTATTCGGGAAGAGGAGAAGGTCCAGAAACCTATCTACTATGTGAGCAAAGTGTTGCATGGGGCTGAGTTGAATTACTCACCCATAGAAAAGTTTGCTTTGGCATTAGTAACTGCCTCAAGAAAGCTGCGGCCTTACTTTCAGGCACATAAGATTCAAGTTCTGACAAACCAGCAATTGAGGAACATATTGCATAGCCCTAAGGCCAGTGGAAGGCTAATCAAATGGGCGATTGAATTAGGAGAGTTTGACATCACATACAAGCCTCGGACAGCTATCAAAGCTCAGGCATTAGCTGACTTCGTGGTTGAATGTACTATTAACAACCAAGAAGTCGGGGGGCAAGAGATAATGACTACCCCTGGGCAAGAGGAAAAAGAAGAGAAACTCACACCCGATCTGAAGGAATATT
The DNA here is from genome assembly GCA_036435485.1 of Saposhnikovia divaricata. NCBI lineage: Eukaryota > Viridiplantae > Streptophyta > Magnoliopsida > Apiales > Apiaceae > Saposhnikovia > Saposhnikovia divaricata. The sequence goes on from CM071594.1 coordinate 201,273,021, forward strand.
GGGTGCTCTATTTTGATGGAGCATCAAAAACAAAATCTAGTGGTGCAGGTTTGGTTTTGCAAAGCCCCGATGGGTTCACAGTTGAGTACGCTTTAAAGTTGGATTTCCCTACTACCAACAACGAGGCAGAGTATGAGGCATTGATAGCTGGTTTGGGCTTGGCCAGAATCATGAGGGTCAAGAATCTCAAAGTTTGTGGAGATTCAAGGCTTGTGGTAGCACAAGTAAATGGTGAATTCGAGGCTAAAGATGAGACTATGGCAAAATACTTGAGAGTAGTAAAGGCTGTTATGTCCCAGTTTGAGGAGTGCTATGTTGAGCACATTCCAAGAGAGGAAAACATTAAGGCCGATGCCCTATCTAAGTTTGCTTCTTCTCAAATAGAAAATTATGCCGGGAGTGTCTACTTTCAGGTCTTGAAGGCCCCGTCCGTTAATGCAAAGTTAGTGGCACCAATTGATATAGGAGACTCTTGGATAGATCCTATTAAGGCACACCTGGAAACCGGTTGGCTCCCGGACAATGCCATGGAGGCACGAAAACTCTCAGTAAGAGCGTTGAGATATACTTTGATTGAGGGTATTCTGTACAAAAGGTCGTTTGTAATCCCGTACTTGAAATGTCTAAGGCCTATAGAGGCAAGGGAAGCATTGGAGGAAGTTCATGAAGGAATCTGCGGGCAACACTTGGGGGGCAGAGCCCTAGCTCACAAGATAATTCGTTTAGGGTTTTATTGGCCGGAGATGTTGGCTGATGCACAAAACTATGTCAAGAGATGTGAGAGATGCCAGAAGCATGCCCCAATTGTGAGGCAACCGCCTGAGGTGTTGACATCGATTAACTCTCCCATTCCATTTGCAATGTGGGGGATGGATATACTTGGACCCTTTCCCATGGCTTCAGCACAGAGGAAATTCCTAATAGTAGCAATTGATTATTTCACTAAGTGGATTGAGGCTAAACCCCTGGCCAAGATAACCACCAAGCAAGTTTCCCAGTTCTTTTGGGAGAACATCATCTGCAGATACGGAATCCCACGAATCCTTGTGACAGACAATGGGACACAATTCAACAATGAGGAGTTTAAGAAGTATTGTGAAGAGAGTGCAATTGAGCTCCGTTTTACCTCGGTGGCACACCCTCAGGCCAATGGGCAAGCTGAGGTAGCTAATCGAATTATCCTTGATGGACTGAAAAAGAGGGTCGAACGCTCTAGGAATACTTGGGTAGATGAGTTGTTGCCCATACTTTGGGCATATCGTACCACTTGTAAGGTAACGACTGGAGCAACCCCATTTTTGCTGGCTTATGGAGCCGAGGCAGTTGTGCCTTTAGAGATCATGTAAGCATCACCTCGAGTTGAGGCATATGAGCCAGAAACTAATGACGAAGGAATGAGACTTGCCCTTGACTTAATTGATGAGGTTAGAGATGGAGCTAATGCGAAGAATGCTGAATATCAGAAGAGAGCATCTTTTCACTACAACCAGAGAGTTAAAGAAAGATTCTTTCGACAAGGTGACATGGTTTTAAGGAAGATTGAAGCCTCAGGAGTTGGCCAGAAAGGAAAGTTAGCACCAAACTGGGAAGGACCATATCTAGTCAGAAAGGTGTTAGGGCAAGGATCCTACAAGTTAGAAACCTTGGATGGGGTTGAGGTGCCCCGAACTTGGCATGCTGTGAACCTCAAAGTTTATTATATCTAAGTTCTTTTGACAAAGGCTTGGACTTTTATCTATTTATTAGGAATAAGGTTCGAATGAAACCATTTTAGAGCATGTTGCTCCCAGTAGAAGATAGAATATTTATGTAAGGGTTGAACCCATTCTATTGATATCCATTGACAGCATAATGGAATTTATATTGTTTTCTTTATGAGTTACTTCTCTTTGTTAAAATAAATACGAAAGGCAAACGTTGAACTAACTTGTGAGTTTAGTACCAGCCAGGAGGCCAAGTACTTGAGAAATTCTAAAGTTTAACGAACAATAAGCAAAAAATAAGAACATGGAAACAAAAGGAACTACTACATAAATAAGTTAAGTCATAAGCCCCGAAGGGCAAAAGTTCAGAATAAATAAAGACAAACAGAAATAAGCCTCGCAGGGCCATCTACTCATCTAAGTCCTCAATAACTACATCTCCCTGAGTGGAAGAAGGATCTGCTGTCTCTACCCCAGGAGAAGAAGGTGGATCCTGAGTGGGCTGAGAGTCCCCCTCCACTGCTGTCTCTGTAGCAATCTCCAAAGTATCTGTCAATCCAGGGATAGCAGGTACCGGGAACTTCTCCAAGGATACCCCCTCGATCTTCCCACTCAGCTCCTCGATGATCCCCTCCCAACACTCCTTGAAGGTGCCAGGAAAGTTTGCATCATACTCGGCATTCAGGACATCTTGAAAGTCCTTAGAAGCCTTGTAATCAGCAATGATGTGTTCCCTGTTCTGCTGCACCTCCAGCTGAAGCTTCCTGTTCTTCTCCTTCTCAGCAGCCAGCTCCTTCTCCACCTCCCTAAAACGAGCAAAGTTTGCCTCGGAGGCATCAAAGTATCTGTCCCTATCCCTCTCAGCAATGGTCTTTTCAGCACGCACCTCCTTCAGGTTATGAACAGCGGCCTGAAGGTAGGCGTTCATCTGCAAAGGAAACAAGTAAATAAGGGAAAAGTAAATGCAATTAAATTAAAGAAGTTGAATAAGAAATTACCGAAGCAACAACTTGAGCCCCGAGAAGCTCAATCTGCAAGTCATCAGAGGACTCCACAATGTGGACCCTGTCCCGTGGAGTAACCACGCTCCTGGACCACTCAGCTGCAGCCCTGGAGTCACCTACAGCTGTGTCCCTATTGCATAAACCCCATCCCACTGTAAAGGGAGTAAGGTCTTCCTCAATAGGAACAGGCTTTTCCTGAAGAAAAGCAGGAACACGCTCCACCGCGGGAGAAGCCTCATCTGTCCTGGCCCTTTTGGCCCTAGGGTTCTCTGTTACCACCCTAGCTGTGGCAGCAGTCTCCCTCTGCCTAAAAATCGCTCCCAGAGCAGTTTTGGCTGCAAAATGATTATAAGAAAGTTAGAAAATTATATCTAGCATAAAATGTTAACAAAGCAAGAGGTGAGAATTACCCTCAGGGCCCAAATCGCTTAGCCCATGGGCCTGCAGCGAATCTTCAGAAATCAAATTTGCACATTGATGCAAATTATCCGATGTTAACAAATTTATGACGGCCTCTTCTTCCACGCCCAATTTTAAACTCCTAACAGGCCCATCAACGGCTCTGCAGAAGTTGGGCCGGAAATAGTTGTCCCAGTCATCCCCATCCAAAAAGATATAAAACCATTCCCTTTTCCAATTAGGAAGGGAATCAGGAGCGGAATCCGAAACAAAACAAGAACGGGCCAAGGAACGGTGTTGGATTTTGACCCAGCCCGAATTGTCAGAAGAATTGACAAATTTGAATAGATATCGAAAAACAGAGATACTGGGCTCAAGCCCATGTTTCTTACATTGGACCAAGAAACAATAGATAAAACGCCATGCATTTGGCATAAGTTGGGTTGGACAAACCCGGGCTTCAGCCAAAAGACGGTAAACAAAAGGAGGAGGAGGAAGGCGAAAACCAGCATAAAAAGTTTCTTTATAAATCCTAATGGCCCCAGGCTTTGGGTGACAAGCCCTTTCGTTTGAGGCCGGAGCAACGGCCCTATAAGGCCCATTAATATGAAAAAGTTGGGCTAGAATGTCTACCCTATGTTGTTTATATTTCGATTTATATTCATAAGCATCTAAATGAAGCATGTTTGGAAAAGCTTGACCAAACTCATTTAAAAGATCCCTAAGGGAAAAAACACTGGCATGGACAAGAGATGTTTTAGGGTTCTTACCCCTTGAAAGCCGTGGAGCGGTGGTAGAAGTGTTAGCGAGTTGTGACTGGCCTGAAGAGCTAGAATCCTCCATTGGTATGCTTCCCTTGAAGGCTTGAAACCCAGAAAAGTTGAAAAAAGAGGTTGAAGAAGATGAAGATTCAACGATCTTCGAACGGAAACTGGAAAGTAGGGCGGAGTAAAGACGCCGGAAATCGCCTCACGACAGAACCCTAGCAGAGCTTTTTTGAAAAATATTTGTGATAAGGGAATTATAGTTTTTGCTGAATAGTGAAATGAGAAATGAGGGATGCACACTACTCTTTTATAGAGTTCATGGTTGGTCATTCAACCGGTTATATCCAGTAAATGGGCTGTCAACAGGTGACTGGGCCTTTGAATAGGCGGGAAGCCCATGAAATTCAAATTTTAAAAAAAATTCTAGAATGTTCTACGACATTTTTAGAAAATAGGATAAAATTCCGTTAGAATTTAAAGGCAGGAAGCCCAATTAGAAGGCTATACCCACGCCCAGGAGACCAAACCTCCTAGGCGTGCCTAAGGAAGGTGTCTCCTTGGCGGGGGTACCCACGCCCAGCTCGATTTTCTTTAAAGAAGGGTATACCCACGCCCAGGAGACCAAACCTCCTAGGCGTGCCTAAGGAAGGTGTCTCCTTGGCGGGGGTACCCACGCCTAGCTCGACTTTCCTTAAAGAAGGCTATACCCACGCCCAGGAGACCAAACCTCCTAGGCGTGCCTAAGGAAGGTGTCTCCTTGGCGGGGGTACCCACGCCCAGCTCGATTTTCTTTAAAGAAGGGTATACCCACGCCCAGGAGACCAAACTTCCTAGGCGTGCCTAAGGAAAATGTCTCCTTGGCGGGGGTACCCACGCCCAGAAAGCATTTCAAGGAACGAAGGGCATACCCACGCCCAGGAGACCAAACCCCCTAGGCGTGCCTAAGGAAGGTGTCTCCTAGGCGGGGGTACCCACGCCCAGGAAGCATTTCCAGGGAGAAAGATCACCCACGCCCAGGAGACCAAACCCCCTAGGCGTGCCTAAGGAGGGTGTCTCCTAGGCGGGGGTACCCACACCCAGGAGGCATTTCTTGCCAGGATGACTTTTTCCTTTAAAAATTTTAAAATAATGTTGGGAAATTGAAAATTAATAATAAAAATACCTGTTGGTATATAAAAATTCCTAAATTATTAGGAAAAATTACGAAAAATACCTGTTGGTATATAAAAATTCCTAAATTATTAGGAAAAATTACGAAAAATACCTGTTGGTATATAAAAAATTCCTAAAATACTAGGAAAAGTACAGAAAAATACGGGAAAATTATAGAAATATTTTCTTGACAAGTTGAGCAATAATTTATGCTAATAATGCATAAAAACTCTATGAAAGTGCCGAAATTGCTAAAAGCAAGCACAAATTAAAGCCTCGAATAAGGCAAGTCGTCGTAAATGTGTAGGTCGCTCCACACTTTACAATCAAGACGACACTCGTGAAACACTAGTGTAAACCAAAACTCCCATATAAGGGTAGGAAAATTAAGAAGTCCCGGGTAAGGGATAAAAACGACCCCGAGTCTCGATTAAGGCAAATATAACTTCTACGAAAACCTGATCAGTTTTCCTAAGAAGTTGGGGGGCAAATGATATGGGCTGAAAATAAGCCCTAAAGACACATTTAATGTGGCATTAATTGGGCCGAGAATAGTCCAAACGTGGGGCCCACCAGCTGGGCCCAAAACCCTAAATATAATATTAATTTCGTAATTAATATTAAGGGTAATAAACAGCTCAGCAAATAAGAGTTGGATAAGGATAATATCCCTTTCAAACTTATCCAATAAGGCACCCAATTCAATATGGAAACTGATTCCTACAAGGAATAGATCTAGAACATTCCTCAAAGACTTGTCCATCAAGTCTCCAAATCCTACCATAATTCCAAGGCTTCTCAGCCTATATAAAGGGCCTGACCCCTCATCTCAGAACTACGTTTTATTGGCTTGATTCTCTAATTTACAGAGATACGTAGGCATTCTGTGAAGACCGTTTAAGTCTCGAACGCAGAAGCAGCCATTAAAGCACGAAGCTCACGAACCCTAGCATTAAATATACAAACCCTAGCCGCAATATTTTCAACCTAGTTTTTATTCCACAACAGGTACTATTTCTGAACTCAAAAGATGAAACTCCACAACTGGTAGTTGATCACATTAAGTTAATTGAGCTGGATTCTAATCGTCCAGTAAGAGCTATAAGGTCAGACAAGGGAACTGAATTCAAGAATGCAGTTCTGAATGACTTTTGCACTGAAAAGGGTATAACTAGATAGTACTCGGCTCCCAGAACTCCTCAACAAAATGGGGTAGTTGAAAGAAAGAATAGAACCTTGATTGAAGCTGCACGTACTATGCTAAGTGAATCAAGGCTTCCATTGAGCTTTTGGGCTGAAGCTGTCAACACTGCATGCTATACACAGAATCGTACACTTATCACTAAAGACTTAATGAAGACACCATATGAAGCTCTACATGACAAGAAACAAACTCTCAAGTACTTCCATGTATTTGGGACAAAATGCTTTGTGCTGAAAGAAGGAGATGATCAAGGTGGTAAATTTGAAGAAAAAGCACATGAAGCAATATTTATTGGTTATACTAGAAGAGCCTACAAGGTGTATCTTATTGATCAACAGAAAACCTTGGAAAGTGTCAATGTTACATTTGATGACACAAAACTCCCAAGTATCCAAAATGAAGACTCATCTGAAAAGCTTAAGTTTAATGACATGTCAGATTCAGATTCAGATGATGACAATCAACCTGACGTTGTTGCTGATAATAATAATCCATGTTGGTGGTAATGATCAAGGTGATGCTGGTGAAAACAATGATAATTTTCAAGACACCACTGATACTCTTGAACCATCAGCAAGTCAAACTGGCAACAACTCAGGGGGAGATAATGAAGGGTCAACAAGTCATACTCAACATCATATAGAAGATCAACGCGAATTGTCAAGATCAATTCTTCCCAGACAAACTGTTTGGAATAGAGCTCATCCTTTTGAGCTGATACTTGGTGATCCAGATGTTGGTGTGAAAACAAGAAGAGCTTATCAGAATCAATGTAACTATTTTGGGTTCTTGTCAGTTATGGAACCTAAGAAAGTAGAAGAAGCTCTATCTGATCCTGATTGGGTGATTGCTATGCAAGATGAACTCAATCAATTTAACAACTAGAAGTATGGAAGCTGGTACCCAGACCTAAAGATAGAAAAGTGGTGGACACAAGATGGGTATTCAGAAACAAACTAGATGAAGATGGCACTGTGATAAGAAACAAAGCAAGACTAGTAGCTAAAGGTTATTCTCAAGCTGAAGGCATTGATTATGACGAGACCTATGCTCCAGTGGCAAGACTTGAGGCCATCAGAATATTCTTGGCATTTGCATCCTATTCAAGATTCAAAGTTTATCAAATGGATGTCAAGAGTGCCTTTCTGAATGGTAAGCTAGATGAAGAAGTGTATGTAGAACAGCCCCCTGGTTTTGAAGATCAAGATCATTTGGACTATGTCTACTTTCTTTACAAAGCTATCTATGGTCTTAAGCAAGCCCCAAGAAAATGGTATGACACTCTCTCTGAATTTCTATTAGAAAATGGTTTTATAAGAGGTGTCATAGACAAAACGTTCTTCACTAAAAGACATAAGAATGATATAATACTAGTCCAAGTCTATGTGGACGATATTATATTTGGGTCTACTAATGAGCTTCTATGCAAGAAGTTTTCTAAGTTAATGCAGGGTAGGTTTGAAATGAGCATGATGGGAGAACTGAAATTCTTTCTTGGATTACAAATAAGTCAGAGACAAGATGGAATATTTATTTGTCAATCCAAGTACATTAAGGAGCTCCTCAAGAAATATCACATGGAGGAGTGCTCATCAGCAAAGACACCATCAACTATAGCTGTCAAAATTAGTTTATGTGAAAGTTCTGCCAAGGTAGATATCACAGGCTATAGAGGTATGATTGGCTCATTGCTTTACCTAACTGCTAGTAGACCAGATATAATGTTTGCCACATGCTTGTGTGCAAGGTTCCAAGCGAACCCTAAAGAAATCCATCTCACTGCTGTCAAAAGAATCTTAAGATATCTAAAGGGTACGCCTAATTTAGGCATCTGGTACCCTAATGAATCTGGTTTTACTTTAATTGGATATACAGATTCTGACTATGCAGGAAGTGTTGTAGACAGGAAAAGTACATCTGGGAGTTGTCAATACCTAGGTGGAAGATTGGTATCCTGGTTCAGTAAGAAACAGCAAACAGTTTCCAACTCTACAGCCGAAGCTGAATATATAGCTGCTAGAAGCTGTTGTGTTCAGATCTTATGGATAAGGAATCAATTAATGGACTATGGCATTGTATTGGAAAATATTCCTATTTTATGTGATAATACAAGTGCCATAGCAATAGCCAGCAATCCTGTGCAGCACTCAAGGACAAAGCACATTGACATAAGGTATCATTTTATAAGAGAGCATGTAATGAATGGTACAGTGCAACTACTATTTGTAGGCTCTGGAGATCAAACTGCAGATATTTTTACTAAGTCGCTTAATGAATCCTCATTCACTAAAATTGTTAGTGAATTGGGTATGTTAAACAGTCCTAGTAATTAATACTGTTAATATCTGAAATTTGATCTTTAATAATTTTGCAAGTGATTATTCTATGAATATTTGTTGTTTGAAATCACTTGTATAATTATTTTACCATCTGATTTTCTTACTTGTTTAGTTATTTTTCGCTCTGTTTATTCATATTATTTAATACTTTATACTTCTGTATTTTTAGAATATTTGTAAATATTTATTTCTATTTTAATAATTAATTTATCATATGTTTTGTAATGTTTGTCCTGTTAATATTGCTTTGTTTTCGTTAATAGGATAGCATATGGTATTTATAATTATTTTTATTATTTGCTTAATTTTATATAATATTTTTATTATTATTTTTTAAGTTAATTGTATATTTTTGTGTGTTTACTTAAATTATTTGTATATATTTTAATTTATTTTAATAAGTATATGTCTTAAATTAAATCAGAATATTAATAGGTCTTATTAATAAGTCTATTATATTTAATAAGTCTTAATTATGTTAAGTCTTATCTGATTAATTCTATTTTTAATTTTTAGTCTTATTCTTCTATTTTTAGTTAAGTCTTATCAGGTGTTTATATTTAAGTCTTATTCGTTAAGTCTTGTAAATAAATTAGGTCTTAGTTGTCTTAAATAATCGGTATGACTTAATTAGGATAAGTCTTACTGGTCGTTTGTTAAGTTAAGTCTTAGCGAGTTTTTTTTAAAACTTAAGTCTTATTCAATTTAGGTCTTAGTTTTCTAATTTAAGTCTTAATCGTAACAGTTTTTTTTAAGTCTTGTTAACATTAAGTCATAATCGTAGGTATTTGTATATATATAGTAGGTAGAATGTGTTAAGTCTTATTTCATTTTAAGTCATTCTCGTGTTAAGTCACAGAATCTCTCAGTCGATACATACGATACACACGCACAACTCTGTCGAACCTCTGCCGGATTTTTGACCGGAATCACTCATCCATTTCACGATCTGACCACATATTTGGATTCCTTGATTGATCATCTACCTTTCGAGTATTTAAAATCAAGATTTGGTCCAGTTTTTGAAGATATTATTTTTCGAAAATCGAATTTTCGATCTGATTCTCCGATTGTTTGGTTTTGATTTTGCAAAACCTAAAAATATACGGTTGTTCGTGTGTGTAAGAGGATCATTGTGTGAATTTTTCAGAATTTTTGGAGAAAAGTTAATTATTTCGAATTTTTAATTAATTATTAATTCGAAAAATTAATTTTTAAATCATAATTTTGTAAAATCTGAAATTTTCAAAGAAATTAAATCTTGATTAAAATGGCTGATCGATTTGAAATTATTAAACATAATTTAATCGGTTATTTTGATCCAGAAAAATGTTCAGTTGAACGTTTTCGACCGTGGATTCGTTTTTTAAATGAAAATTCACTGGTTCGCACTGCTTTGAGCTTGGATGCTCCATTGAAAATTGAACCTTTGCGAATCATGTGTACTACTGCTGTCATTTCTAATGATAACAGATCATTTGTCTTCTCTGTAGAAGACAATCAGTACACAGTGAATGAAAATACGATAAATACGGTCTTAAATTTTCCAACTGACAATTTCGAAGAATTACCATCAGATCAAGAATTGATAAACTTTTTGAATGGTATATTCTATCAAGACAATCCTGATCAAACTGTCTGGAATAAAAAGAACTTCGTTCAGGAATGGGACTATCTGTTTGACACATTAGGTAGAGTCTTTGCCAATTCTACTAAAGGGAACTTCGGGGTATTACCATCCTTCTTGCAGCATATTGGATATGCAGTTGCACACAACCGAAGAATTAATATTGGTAGACTACTATGTGTTCCGATGGTTAGAAGAATCATTAATGCAAAGAAGAATTTTGATAATGGACAAAAAGTATCATGCTATTATCCAAGATTCTTGTCATTTATTTTTAATCATCTTGTGGAACTAGAAAACCAAGCCCAATTCCTGAATGGAGAATCACTGGCGTCAGGTAAACCTACTACCAGATTGTTCACTGAGTACAGCAACAAGCCTAAATTCACAAACATACCTGTAGTTGTCACCCAATACATGTCAAACTATATACAACTACCTGTCATTGAAACTGTACCAGAACCTGAACAACCTGAACAAAACCCTGAACCACCAGTGGAAAACATACTTGTTGATAATGAAGTTCAAGGCAATCAACGAGTTGAACCTGCTCAACAAATTGTTCCTCAGCCAGCTGCACTTGCTGTTGAACATCCAGTGCAAGAAACTGCATATGTCCCTGAACCTGAATCAGATCAACCAATCTTATCAGAGACTGTTGCGGAATCAGCTGACCAGGTATTGCCTTCTGTTCCTCAAACTACTACTTCTCAATCTATTTCTGGAACCCAAGTGGTTGGTAGGTCTGACCAAAGGGTTGTAGTACCACAACCTCTAACCAAGGTCGTAGAGCCAAATACTCAACCAACAAAACTCATATCTTTTCACTCCAGAAAGACATTGCAAGTTAAAAGAAGTCGAATCAGTAGTGGTAGTATGAGTGAACCCACAGCTCTGCCTCTAGAAAAGAAAAGTAGAACTCAAATTGAGGCAACTGTAAGCCCATCTATATCCTCCCAACAGGATATGGAAGTTGATATGGCCGTTACACAGTTACTAGAATCATCTTCTCAACAGGATGATTCTATTGAAGTTCGCCATAGGGCCGTGGCACCTTGTAGTGAGTCAAGCACACCACCCCTATTACTCACAATGGGGGAAGACATACCTTTAGATGAGTCTCAGGACACATTGCAAGGAGAGCACGTAGAAAATGTGACAGTGCCTACCATAGTTACGGTAGAAGAGTCTTCACAGGCTTTAGAGGGAAATCTTGGTTCTCAGCCAACTTTAATAGAACCATCATCTCCCCTCCCAGGACAAACACTCCTGGCTCCTTCAAGGGATTTTCCACTCGCAGTTTCGACTGGAGAAAGTGGAAGGCAACTTGATCAATCTACTACTGAAGCAATTCAGTCAACAATTTCAAACGTTCAAGTAGATTTGATTAAGGACAGGGATTTGCGAACTCCCATTGCACCACCACTGACCTTCCCAGAGGAGGCTAGAGTGATTTTACATGCTAATTTGCTAATGAGAGAAGAAAAGCTTCAAAAGTCATTAGAGCAAATTGCACGAAATGAAGAACTTCAGAAAGCTGAACAGCAAGCATTACAACGATTACATGCTATAAATGTTGAGAAGAGAAAGACATATATCAGACTAAAGAGCGGTGACAAATGGGAACGTGCTCAAAAAGCAATTGATTCACCTCAGAGTTCTGATTATGTAGATTGTCGTCTTGGACAAATTCTCGAGGAATTCAAACTGGCAAATCCAATTCATGATATGTATATAAAGGCATTAAAGGTAGAAGTCATCAGGATAACTACTGCATTTGAACCCAAATCTGATGAGCTGGTAATATTTATGGATTGTCATAAAGTTGGAACTTTCAGAGTATCTATTCAGTTCTTTTATGACAGATCGCTGACAGAGATTTGGGTACTTAGGCCTAAGGTAAGAACATCTTCTGAGCTAGGTGTGTTGTTACATGAAAAGTTCAAAGAATTTGCCGAAAGAGCTGGACCAGAAGTGATTAAGGATCCTCCACAAGTAAAATTTCTTAAGGGAGAGGTACTTCATTCAATCAATCTTCAGACAGATGAGTTATATGAACATCATGCAAAACACTTGGTATATGCTGAATATGCTCTCAGAAATCATGGATTCTTGACTGAAGAAAAGGTAATAGCTGCAGATCACATTCGATCCTATGCACAAACGAACATAAAATATTACAAAAAATTTCAAGGTGAACTGAGAAAGAAGTTTGGAATTCCTTTAGTCTTACCTCAAGGATTGTCATCAAGAAGAGAACGTCTTGTTGATTCTGATTTACACATGAAACTTCAAGTCACAGATGAGCCAGAAGAAGGAGAATTCAGAAAGGAAGACAACTGAAAAAAAAAATTGCTCTACATGTTATATCTTTAGAGCTTAGATAAATCTTGATAGGAATTTGTATCATATGATCAGTCTAGAGGATCATCTATCTTGTATTTATCTTTCATGTTTGAATCTGGCAAATGTTAAATATAAACCAGAACTTTTTTTATATTTACTTAGTATTTAAAGTTTTATCTTTCATTTGGTTAAGTTGGATTAGTTGAGGTATCCTCTAGGAATTTGATTGTTATTGTCTAACAAACAAATAGGGGGAGATTGAAAGGCATATGACTCAGCCTATTTGTAGTTAGAGGATCCTAATCAACTTAAACCAAATTGTAATAAGTAAATATGCATATGAACTGTCACAGGAATCTCAAGAAGTATTATCTGTCAGAAGAAAGAAGAAAAGTCAATCTATAGTTTTGATGTCGTACACTGGAAGACGATTCAGTTATCTGATCAAGCCCCAGTATAGCATTGAAGTGAATGGATTCATTTGAACAGTGACAGAGATTTTTCGAGTGATAGTTTGAATATCAGTTACAGTACAAGAGAATTGAGAGAAGAAACAAACCACAACCTAAAGTCAAAAGTGAAGAAGCATCGTTGAAGTTAGTCGTTCATGAACCAGACAGTACATCGAACGTCAACACAAATCAGTGGTAATTCTTTACTACCTTCAGTGGTTTGTAAGAATTAGATTAATTATTTATTGATTTAATTAAATTCATTTATAATTGATATAAATCGTTTAGTTGATTTAATTAAATGAATTAATTCTGGAAGAATTAATTTATTTATTAAATTAATTATTGTATCAATTAAATATGAATTAGTTAATCATTAATTAATTAAATAGATCAATATGACTTAAAGAAAGAAGGTTGGATTATGTCTTGGAGAAGAAAAATTCGGTATGACCTAAATTTAAGTTATACCGACAGTAGCCATTCAAGATTATGTCTTACCGACCTGATTAAGTCATACCGACCTCTGCCAGCTGTTTTAAGTCGTACCGAACTTCTGATTAAGTCATACCGACAAGTTTTATGTCTTAATGGAGGTTTGTGTAAGTCTTAATGAAGAAAAATCAAGTCTTGGTAGCAGTTTAAGTCATGCTGGAGCAGTTAAATATCTTACAGAAAGCCAGCAAGACCTGTTACTGATATAAAAGAACAGAACAGAGCAGATTAGGTCATAACAAAGAAACACAGCAGAAAACATAATATCCAAAACAGATTTCTCTCTCAAGAACATCAAGAACACCAAAGCTTAAACAATTCCCAGAAATTCAAGTTCTTCATCTTTGTAATATTCTATCCGCTAGAACTTGTTTATTTGTGATTCTTGTACTACTAGCGAATTAAGTTTCCTAGTTCTTATCTTGATTATTATTAACTAAATTAGAAAAGTTCATGTCGAATTTTCTAATTAGTTATTAACATCTTGATAAGTTGTTATACTGATTTTGTAACACCACATCAAGTTAATATACAGTTATATTAAACTTGAAAAATTGTGTTAAATAATTCCGCACATAAATTTCTCTTTATCAAATTTTATTTAAAGGACAAATTTCGATAAAAAGATAAAGATTGTATTCAACCCCCCCTTCTACAATCTTATCGGACCTAACATTGAAGCCTCAGGAGTTGGCCAGAAAGGAAAGTTAGCACCAAACTGGGAAGGACCGTATCTAGTCAGAAAGGTGTTAGGACGAGGATCCTAAAAGTTAGAAACCTTGGATGGGGTTGAGGTGCCCCGAATTTGGCATGCTGTGAACCTCAAAGTTTATTATGTTTAAGTTCTTTTGACAAAGGCTTGGACTTTTATCTATTTATTAGGAATAAGGTTCGAATGAAACCATTATAGAGCATGTTGCTCCCAGTAGGAGATAGAGTATCTATGTAAGGGTTGAACCCATCTTATTGATGTCCTTTGACAGTATAATGGAATTTATTCTGTTTTCTCTATTAGTTATTCTTCCTTGTTAAAACAAACGAAAGACGAATGTTGAACCAACTTGTGAGTTTAGTACCAGCCAGGAGGCCAAGTACTCGAAAATTCTAAAGTTTAACGAACTATGAGCAAAAACAAGAAAAATGAACAGAAACTAACTGCATAAATAGTTAAGTTAAAAGTTACACAAACAAAGGCCCGAAGGCTATCAAGTCAAATGGTGGAAACCAAGAGTTCAGATAAACTAAAGATAAATAAATAAAGCTTAAGGGGCCTTAGGGGCCTCCTTAGCAGGAGAAACATCCTCAGAGCTAGTGTCAGTAGTGGACCCATCCTCAGCAGAATTAGCAGCACCAGTCCGAACTAGAGGAAGCTTAGGATCCAAGGCTGAAGTGGTGGCGGTAGCATGCTCCTTGACCAAAGCATCATCCTCCCCGAATAGCTCTTCACTGGATCCAGGCTCATGTATCAAGGTACTGGGAAGATGAGGGCTAGGAAAAGCAGAAGGCAAGAATAACCCTGGATGCTGCCTCAGAACTGCTTCAAGGGCTTTGGTCCACCCATCAGTAAACTGGCTAGGAAAGAGCATCTCATCATGCTGATCCATGAGAGTCTTGTACTCATCCGAATCCAGATAGTCATCAATCTACTTCTCCTTGTCATCCTTCAGAGCAACTAGCTCCGCATGCATCCCAACCATCTCTTCATCCTTTTTCTTTAGCTGCTCTTCCAGCTGGTTAATGTTAATGTGGAGAGTCTTCTTCTGAGACTCAGACTCAAAACCTTTGGCCTTCTCATTCCAGGCTTTGGCTTTATGAACCAAGCTCTGGAAATGGACATTAGCCTGCGTGAAAGGTTAACATTAAAATCAAATAATGAATCTAAGCCGTCAAGGTATTGAAAAGGCAAAGTTCGAGACTCACCACAGCAATAGCCTGAGCGCCAAGCGACTCTGACTCTCCAATACCTCCGTTAAGGACCATGTCCTTATAGTCAGGAGTGGTGATTGAGTTCAACGACCAATCCATAGAATGCTTGGTAGAGCCCACCACAGAATCCTGCTTTCTGAAGCCCCAACAAGGCCTAAAAACTGTCGACTGGACGTTAACCTGGGAGCTCCCCTCCAGTCCAGCTATGTCACCATACCTCAGGTCTCCTTTCTGGACCTTGTAAGGGCGTAGAAAAGAAGGCTCCGTATTTTTCCCTCGAGGGTCAGCAGTCCTCTTAGCTCGAGCCATCCTGGAAGTCTCTTCATCAGGAGAAGGCGCAGCCTCCACAATCAACTTCGCAACTGCAAAAGTAAACAAAATCAAGTTGGAATAAATTCAGTAAAAAGTAAATGGCGAAGATTAGTAAGAAAATTACCCCGTTCAGAAACTCTTGAAAGGCCTACTCTCCTCAGAGATTCCTCGTTTAAAAGGCTTAGGCACGTAATAGAACTGCCATCTACCTAGGTCAGAATATTATAAGCGGCCTGTTCCTCGGTATTAAGGATGATTCCCTTAGCACTTCCGTCTGAAACTCTCGAAAAGGTCTGCCTAAATAGAGTGCCCAGTCACCTCCGTCCCACTCTAGGTATGCAAACTCATTTTTCCAGCCCGTATTATTATCAGGGATTGACTTGCCATTAAAAAGTGGGGGAACTCTAGGGTGGAGTTTAACATATACCCAGCCAGGGTTCGTGGCAGGACTATTGTAAAATTGAAAATTTTTACGGAAAAGCGCAACAGATAAAGGGAGTTGTTGTCTGAGACACAAAACCATGAAACATAATATGATCCTCCACGCATTTGGCGGGAGTTGACACGGACTAATTTGAACATCAGCTAAAAGTCTAGGAATGAATTCATGAAACGGAAAGCGGAGACCAGCTACTAAACTCTCCCTATAAACACACAAAGAATTGGGTTTCCAGTGACAGGGTCTATCACCTGGCTCAGCTGGGACAAGTTTATAAGGTGACTTGATCTTAAAAAGTTTGTTATATCTAGTGATTTCCTCAACATCATGATATGAGCTACAACAGTCATACGCATCTAATTCAGACAAAGAAGGGTAATCGTTTCCACGTTGATTTAACATGTCTACTAGAGATGTGTAAGAAGATCGAATGGTGATCGTACCTTTGGAGGAGGCAGAATTCATTTTTGCAAGACGGGACTTAGCTTTGTCCTCCATTGATGCTCTTGGAAAAAAAGGTTTGAAGCTCCACTAAAACCCAGAAAATATGAAGATTTGAAGAAATCTTCAAAGAAAACCCAGAAAGTATGAAGGTTTGAAGAAATCTTCAAGGAAAAACCCATAAACCACCGTGAGGGGGAGGAGCTTCGCCAAAAAACTCTCGCCGGAAATCGCCTTAAAGTAAAAGAACTATAGAGAGAATCTCTAGTGAAGTGTTTGAGTAGAAGTGAGAATGAGAAAGTGAACTCTCCACTCTCACTCTTATATACAACTATTCAGCCGGTTAAAATTCTTCAAAACGGTCAGAAAACCTACAGTGACAGGTCAAAATTTCGAAGTTGACCTGCTAAAGGCCCATGAAACCGGCCCAAATTAAGGCCCAATCCTAGAACATTCTTAGAAAAATATCTTGGAAAAATATCATAGATATTTTGAAAAAATATCATAGATATTTTGAAAAATATCATAGACAAAAAACCCTAAATTTGGATTCGAATTAAGAATAGCCTGGACAGGCCCAACAACAGCCATGAGGTCAAGCCCATTCTGAAAAGAAAAAAAGGTATTTTTATAAAATACGCATGCCTAAAGTAATAAACCTATGAGGCCCAATAAGAATAGGCCCAAAGCCAAAGTGGCCCTTATTTCGACAAGAATCCTGGTCGAAACGACCAAGAATCCTGGTCGAAAAACTCGTCGACCAAAGCGTTGGAAACGCCCTTATTTCGACCAGAATCCTGGTCGAAACGACCAAGAATCCTGGTCGAAAAACTCTTCGACCAAAGCGTTGGAAATGCCCTTATTTCGACCAGAATCCTGGTCGAAACGACCAAGAATCCTGGTCGAAAAACTCTTCGACCAAAGCGTTGGAAACGCCCTTATTTCGACCAGAATCCTGGTCGAAACGACCAAGAATCCTGGTCGAAAAACTCTTCGACCAAAGCATTGGAAACGCCCTTATTTCGACCAGAATCCTGGTCGAAATGACCAAGAATCCTGGTCGAAAAACTCTTCGACCAAAGCGTTGGAAACGCCCTTATTTTGACCAGAATCCTGGTCGAAACGACCAAGAATCCTGGTCGAAAAATTCTTCGACCAAAGCCATTCTGAGGCCTTTATTTCGACCAAGATCCTGGTCGAAACGACCAGGAATCCTGGTCGAAACGACCAGGAATCCTGGTCGAAAATCCCTTCGACCAAAACAAAACTCGACGCTTATTTTGACCAAGATCCTGGTCGAAATGACCAGGAATCCTGGTCGAAAATCCCTTCGATCAGGAAACTAAAGAAGGCCTTATTTCGACCAGAATTCTGGTCGAATTCCTGGTCGAAATTCTGGTCGAAAAGGCTCAATCCTGGTCGAAATTTGCTATAAAAATTGATTCTTTGGCAGCAAATCTTCATGGACATGGAATTTTGATACCTGTGGGTACCATAATAGGATAAACATGGAAATACGAGGAATTTCATAGATAATTCCTTGAGAAAGATATTCTGTAACTGAAGTTATGGAAGATAAATTGCTTAGCCTCGAATAAGGCATATCGTCGTAAACGTGTCGGTCGCTCCACACTTTGCATCAAGACGACATTTGTGAAACACTAGTGTACAAAACCCTGACCCAAGTCTCAAGAAAGGCAGTTAAAACTTCAAGGAAAACCTGATCAGTTTTCCTAGAAGTTGGGGGGCAAATGATATGGGCTGAAAATAAGCCCTAAAGACACATTTAATGTGGTATTAATTAGGCCAAGAATGGTCCAAACGTGGGGCCCACCAGGTGGGCCCAAAACCCCAATTATAATTTTAATTTCGTGATTAATATTGGGGGTAATAAATAGCTCAGCAATAAGAGTTGGATAAGGATATTATCCCCATCAGACTTAGCCACCAAGGCATCAAATTCGATATGGAAACTGATTCCTATATGGAATAGATCTAGAACCTTCCTCAAAGACTTGTCCACCAAGTCTCCGAATCCTACCATAATTCTAAGGCTTCTTAGCCTATATAAAGGGCCTGACCCCTCATTCTCAGAACTACGTTTTTTGGCTTGATCTTTGATATTCATCAAAGTACGTAGGCATCTTGTGAAGGCAGATTCAGCCACGAGCACAAGAGCAGCCATTAAAGCACGAAGTTCACACACCTTAGCATTAAATACACACAAGCCCTAGCCGCAATATTCGTAACCTAGTTTTTATTCCATAACAGGAGGAGGCAAAGGTATTGTTGTCCTGGATGTTAGTGCTGGAACAGTTCACATGATATTGTCCTACAAAATTTTTCCCAGTAACTTATCCTCAGATGGGGAAAGATGTACTTTCCTGTATTTCACATGATACTAGAAGAATATTTATACACGTTTTAAAGGAATTTGTTGCAGGAAATTGGAGTCTCTACAAGATACTTGATTACGGAGATGTATATGGGGTATCACCTGAATTTCATCAGTTTCTTGGTTGGCTATGCGAGATACTGGTTGTACACTTTAGCAAGTCAAGTTTCATAAATTTCTCGGTTGGCAGTTCCTGTTATAAGGTGCTTTCAGAAGAGGAGTGGATATATTTTACCTACAATTTGAAAACGAAAAGAATTAGTCCTCTATGGGGATGTATGCTATCTATTCTCTTTGATAAAATCAGATGGAGTGAGGGTTCACACCCAAAGCCTTCTTTCATGGAAGACACTGCAAGCATAAATATGTTTACTCAATCTCATCTTATTTAGTTTTTATTTCCTTTTTTTTATGGTGTTAATACAAACTGAAAGTACCGTTGTTTTATTACCCATTATGCTACTGAGAAATGTTTATTAATGCTTGATTTAGGTTGGTGAAGCATATTCAACACCAAGACCAAATCTAATCATTTAGTTTGTATATTTTTTTGTTATATCCATTTTGATACAACCTTATCAATCATAGTATTGAGTTATATCCCATTAGTATTCTGATTTTCAACCTAAAATTACAATCTCTAAGCAGCAGAGACTCATTTTTTTAATATGTCAAGGTGCTCTGTATAAGTTCCATTGATTGAAATTAGATTTACTGTAAAGAAAATATATTTAAAAGACCTATAAAGCGAGTGAAAATTTACCTGCGTAAATAACTTTCCTTTCATCTATTTTCCTCCCTATTAAAAAGTCTGGAACTGTGCCCAAGGTATCTTTTGGCTGAAGTATAGATTTGTGTATTTTCATATTGTTTTAGGCCAGACAGTTGTATTAAATGTTCTTTCAGGCAGGTCATTCCTTAATATAGTGTACTAAATATGACGAAACAGTTTAAGTCTTGGTAGATGATGTAACACCCCCTTCCTAAAATGGGAGGAGATATTACTTATAATCCATAAACATGCAAACAGAGCACTAAAATAATTCTCTAAATAACAATCTAATAATCTCCACAATTTAAATAAACCTCCAAATTACAGTTCAAACCAATAAATACGAAAAACCACAATTCTCTAAATAAATAATCAAGTGTAAATAATTCTAGAAGTCCATAAATCCTAAGCAACGAAATAATGGGTAGCACTCCATCACACAGTCCCAGATCCCCCTAAGCACCTGCCAGAAAAAGAATACGGCATGAGCCAAACGCCCAGTATGGATTTGGAATACAATTTATAAAACAGAAAAATAGATATGAATATTTGACAGTTATAATAAAACATTTGTTTTAAAAATATGCATGGCTGAAGCAACGAGGGGTTAGGATATTTCATACCGAGATAAGAACAGATACAGATACAGATACACACATCATAGGGTACCTAATGTGTGCAACAAATCGGATAACGTGTACGGCATATACACGTCACCGCCAAATCAAATCACAAATCAAATCAAAATCTGGGTGCACCCACGTATCCTGAAACAAATATCAAAATGCGCAAAAGCTCGCCACCTGAGCTATCAGAAGGATACGCCGTGCCCAATCACACTGTCACGGAAGTGTCATGCCACTTGTGCCGCAATGACATGGCTGTAGTACCCCTACAGCTGGTTAACTCGGTATACCCTAGATCGCTAAGGGTTCAAATATAATACTTCGCAAAATTTTCGGAATCACAATAAACAAGTATTTGAACATTTCCAACAAATATATAATCTACAAAATTTCAGAAAGTCGCAGAAACAGAAGTTTAAATATTTTCAAAACAGATATAAAAATCACTTTTCAAAGTCAATGAGTCAAAACATTTTTCAAAATTAGGACAATCAAAATAATCAAAACCAAGTGAATAGATTTGAGGACAAAACAGATTTAGTATAATTAATCCTAAAATGAGTAGCACTGAATAAAAAGGAGAGAGAATCCGTACCTCGAAAATAGTAACTAAAATACTATGAAATCCACAAACGATCCTCTAAACCTCCGGCCCGCGATCTAAATACAAAATATAATTTATAATTAAAATATATTCTTTTTATACCATTTAATTTATTAACGCATTATACTAAAATCAATAGGCCAAGTCAGACAGTCTCGATTTAATACTAATACACCGGCTTGTAATGAAAACACTAAAATTCAATACTAGCAATGTCCCTGACTCTGATTAACACCATATGCTAATAACACATGGTCACCAGTACTATTATAATTTAATAACTAACGCCTAGTACTTGTACTAACATAACTTTTTAGCATCTTGCATTTATCGAGTTAAAAAAAAATAATTTCAATTCCAATCCTTTAACATCACACTAACTAGAGGCAAGGACAACGTACAAATTTATTATTTAAAATTAGAATAACAATACATGTTTATATATATGTAGCCAAAACTATATAATTAGACTAACGTATAAAATCAACTAACATAAAATATCTATCACATGTGCTCGCCAATAAAAGCAACAAAATTAATATAATATAACTAATAAATTTGGAATGTAAAATCAATACAAATATCTCATAATGATTTTAGTATCAAATTAATAAATCTACTAATTTGGATTCTCCAGGAACTCATGTTATAATACCAAAGCCATTATAATCTTAAACCAAGAACTTGCATATGTATAACATGATTTAATAATACAAGTTATCACGTAAATCGAAATTGAGGACAAACGTATAAACAACAACATGCTTGATATCTAAATTCATTAACATATAAATAGTAAAATAATTAATAGCATAATCATGTTATCAAATTGAATAATTACAATACTTTAGTACAGCGTTTACCACACTCGAGACACAAAACCCAAAATTTGTTACACTAGGAGGCTTGGCAACAGACATAAACAAATCATTACATGACGTTATTGACAAAACATAATATAATAATACCTCTTCTTGTTACTAGCCGTACCACACACACAATTGGGTCTCTTTGTTTCGTCTCTATTCTCCTGCTACGGCTTTCGATAATTTCTTTTAGGGTTATATGATGTATATATATAGTCACAGGTCACTATTACTAATAGGACTCCAATACCCATTTCTTTTCTAATTAATCAATATAATTAATCACATTTTTTTATTCTAATTCTGATTCTAATTTTTATTATTTTTATTATTTTTATTATTATTATTATGTATCCAAAATTCCTATATATTACAGATGAGGTGGAATGATCGTATTTTCTCAATTGTTTAAAACCTAAGTTGCAGATAGTTCTATCGTTGTGTTCTATGTTTGACCTTTGAGATCAAAATATTCTCTGCACCTTAACTGAGCAAGAATTATTACATGGTATTGCATTGAATTGTACTTTAAATCAGGTATTATGCCTTTCTTGCGCGTTGTTTTTAGGTTTAATCAAGATGAATTTATGTTCTGACACTACAAGAAAATCGTTTTAAACCGACCGTCAAAAATGGTCGGTTATAAAAGGAATCGGTCGGTTTAACGACTAAAACCGACCAAAAACGCTGGTCGGTTTAAGCCTGGTTGGTTATGTCATTTGGTCGGGTTTAACACACATAACCGACCAATAATTTGGTCGGTTATATGTGTTTACAAATTCTCTAATGTGGGGTCCGAATTGGACATGTGGCACCACGTGTCACCACGTGGTGACAGCTGGTGACAGACGTCATTAACACATAACCGATCGACAGCGGTCGGTTATGACTTAAAAAATAGAATAATACATTTTGACTGGCACACATAACCGATGTGACACCCCCAGATCCGGGGTCCGGGATCCGGTGGTTACGGTTTCCAATTCTGTCCACAACAATTGAACTTTCCTTAACATAAAATAAATTACGTCTCTATAACCCACACAACAATATAAAACACACCC
This sequence comes from Saposhnikovia divaricata, assembly GCA_036435485.1. Lineage (NCBI taxonomy): Eukaryota > Viridiplantae > Streptophyta > Magnoliopsida > Apiales > Apiaceae > Saposhnikovia > Saposhnikovia divaricata. The sequence continues at coordinate 201,295,954 of CM071594.1, forward strand.
GTTATAGTCCCAGAGATGAAATCAGAGTAACAATCAAATTTTTATTAATCACATTATGAGTTCTTACAATCCAAAAGAATTTCAATATAATACATACTCTTTGCCATCCATTTACATAAGTCATACTAGACCATATTCTTGGTACTGAAAGAATAAATATACCCTACCAATAGCTTCTTCTTCAGCTCTGGTAGTCTCATCGTCCTCGCCCGCGTCGAGTGCGCCTTGTGCGAGTCATCTGGTCTAGCTGTTGTTGTGATATAATAATAAAGCAAGGGTGAGCAATAGCCCACCAACAATAATATATAACTGAACGATAATGTATAACAGTTCAAAAGTATCTTTCAAACCATATGCCATGCATTTACGGAAATGATGCCAGTATAATATGAACGATGAAGTTACAAGGTAACTTAAAGTATTTGTTTGTAGAAATATCTGCTACATCAAAGTAAGCGAGATATTCTTATTGTTATTAAGAAGAGGAACTTGCAAGAAAAGGTTGCAATTCCAGTTATGACCCTTTTCCAACTCTGCCAACAGTAATCATGTTGCAGGAAATAAATAAATTTGGATGATGAACCAATGATGGAGTATTCACCGCGCCCGCTGTTCCGATCTTGATGATCAGTCGAGATCGTACAGCTCAATTTAGATTTACTACCGGTAGAAGGAAGAACTGACGGCTTTACTTGTATACCGCCTTACTAGCTCTCCCCGGCCAACGGTTGGGCCAAAGGGGATGGACCGGCGCTACTCGGCCTCTTACACGACTCCTAGTTCAAATAGAATTCATGATTCTGAATGTAACGTTCATCCCCCTTTCCCCAAGTATAATACTTGTTGATAAGACTCCACAAAGTAGTCGTATCTAGTTGGAAAGGAAAATTTACCAATAACTCCCAAGCTATTACTTGGTAACGGATATCAACTTGTTCCAGTAATCTTACCCCTCGAAAGATGAGAAGGTAAGCAACGACTTAATAAGTCAACAGCACCCGAGTTGCGGGTGAAGGGAATACTTTATGACCGGGAAGTCGACAAGATAAATAACATTTTTCCAAGTAAGGTTCCCTTATTATTAAGGAGATAGACTCAAAGAAGAATGATGTCTGAGAACCTTTCTTGATATAAGATTAATAATAATATGACTCCGAAATATTTTCTGTAATAATCGAAGAAGATAAACATTATCGAGGTTATTCTAAGTATGGAATAAATATTCAGAGAATATTTATTGAGTTAAAATATTTAAAGAATAATTGGGAATATGAAAGAATATCTTTAATCAGAGTATTTCTCAAAATAATCCCTGAAGAAATATCAGGAGAATATTTATTGAATAAATAAATATTTAAATGAATACTCAAAACAATATTCATTAATTAATAAGACCTGAAAAGAATATTTAAGGTAATATTCATAATTAATTAGGAATTTAAATGAATATTCAAAAGTAATATTTATTCAATGAATAATATCCTAAATGAATATCAAGTAGTATTCATTTAGTAATCCAAGCCTTAAGGAATATTCGAGATAATATTCGATAATTAAATCAAGCTTCAGATGAATATTAAAATAATATTCATCAAGTATTCAATATCTTAAATGAATATTCAAACGTAATATTTATTTAATAAAATAACATTCTAAAAGAATATCCAAATAATATTCATTTAGTAGTCTCATCTTTAGAAGAATATTCAAAATAATAATCGATAATCAATCCGACTCTGAATGAATATTGAGAAATATTATTCGTCGAATGATTACGTTCAAATAATTATTTGAAGTAAGGATCATTAAATAAATAATCTTGAACGAATATTCAAATAATATTCGTCGCCCAAATAATAGAAAATATTTACTTAAATATTTTCCTCCGAGGTAATCTCGATATATCAAGGAATATTGACTCCCGGTCTATATTTGATTAATAAGATGTATACGCCCTTCTATGAGGGTCTTACAATAACCGGCTTATAACTGATATATAACTATCTAGCTTATAAGCCAACAATAACATTCAGGGAACAAGTATATCAATTCAACTTGAAAGTAGGCATGCATGCAATGGCATATGTATATCAGCAATCATATATATATATTTATTCAATCACAACAACAGCCTAAAAGAAGGGAATTGAAACTTGCCTGGTAGTCGAGTACGGTAAGGGGTAGTGGTAGCGGGTCCCGGTTCAGCTTGGTGATCTATAAATAGCCAAGGCATTCGGGATTAATCACTTAACATATTAAAAGTTAAGTTATACTTAATTCGAAACACGTTCTCGAGTTATCTCGTTATACCCCTTTTAGTGGATTACTTTTATCACTGATCTGACCCGACATTCGTTCGTTAATACGACATGTCATTGTACTTATACTTGGGACATACTTAAGTCATATGAGTTCTAAAGTCGATCGTTACGAACCAATACTATACTCCGAGTTTTATCCCCCGTTTTCTAAGTGTTTTACCGAAGTTATAAAAGAGTCGTCTTTTAGGGGTTCGTTTGCGTTTAACCTCGACTCGAACATTTTTAATAAATCGAAAAATGATCCTTTTGACATACGGTTTTCTTTCACGCCTTCCTTTTTACCTCTAGTATTTATTTACCAAGATTCGCCATGACGTTACATTGTTTACGAGGGTTCAATTACAGTTACGAACTTTCGTTTACGGATTCGAACTACTTTTAGTAATTTGGTCATAAATCCTAAACCGTAAGTCCGTTTCACGTGATCTTTATATCAAAACGAAGCTTAGAACATTACCTATCCTATCATGGCAGATAAGGTCTCTGGACAGTAGGGGTTCGACATGGAAAATGGCATACAAAACATGGTATTGCAAAATCGGGCATTATAACTGCTGTAAATCGAATATCTACTAATTTCGAATCTTCCCATAAACATAGTATCCAACCCAAACAACATATACATGACTTATATACATGAACTGAGGCCAAGCAATGCCTTTCCGTTCATCTAGCTATTTACATCATTAATCCAAAATCCATACATAATCATGCTTATAATCTTAACATAACCATAACTAAGTTATAACTAGCATAAACATGCTTAAATCTCAAACAAGGGTTAGGGTTTCAAGAGCTTTATACCTTCCTTGGAGTGTGTAAAGACCTTGCTAAGCTTTTCATAGTCCTTGTATACCCATAACCAAGCTTAGATCATCCTAGAAATCAAGAAAATCAAGAGTTGTTCTTGAAAATCACTATTCACCCTAGTCTTTGGTGATTTCTTTGAAAATGGAAACAAGAGAGTTTGGCTTTGAAATTTTTAGGGGATCACTTTTAGGAAATTTAAGACTCACCATAATTTTTACAAGATCAAGAGATGGTGGGAAGAGGGGTTTTGATTTTGGAATTAAGAGCATAAGCCGAATGGTATTTTCAATGGGGGGGGAAGAGTTGCTTGGTTTATGTTGTTTTAATCTCATCCACTCTCATCTATTATCAAGAAAATATCTTGTATAAATTCACTTTATTAAAGTGATGAGGTGTTGGATGAGGAAATACCATGACAAGTGTTGAAAATGTGGTGGTTTTAGCCTAACTACATGGTTGCCTTGCTAAGTACTTAGTTGCATTCTCTAGGGTGCTAGTTCCTTGATTCTAGTTTGGTTACTAGATATTTTATGCTAGTAGCTTGCACAAGACTCTTGCTTCCTCTGCTTGTTTCTGTGTCCGGTTATTGCCCGTTTCGATTGATCGTTCGTAGGAATATTTCACGGATTTCTAATTAGGGTTTACCGGGAATCCTCTTTAATAATAATACTTTCATTCTCCATCTTTCATTCTAACTTTCCAATTTATATTCCTTAAATCCATTCGTTAAATACTTAAGGCTATCAGTGTCCAGGGAACTCTAGGAGAAAATAAAGTGCGGTTTTTCAGAATCCGACATCTTTTACATACACTTATTTTCCCCCTGGATCACTAATACGAACTCGGAAATCCGTTCCGAATACTTCTATATAGTGTCGTCTCATATTATTATATACTCCCACCACAACACTATTCATTCTATATTCTTTACTTGTTCTCTTAGGGTGGTACAATTGTCCGTATTCTCTTTCGATCGTTCCTTATCCTTTTTACGGAACTACTGGATTAATCGTTACCGATCTGGATGACATGAGAATATTCTCCTGCTTGAAATTGCCATATCTTATTCCCTTAGAAGATAGATTATTCTTACCTATGTTGTTACCCTTTAGCATTCTTCAAGACATAGAAATAATAAAGTCGAATTCCATTCATTCTTTTCAAATATCAATTATTACATTGAAGCCATAACCACTCCTCAGTGGTTTCCTACCTTCATTCTTAAATCAAATATAATAACATCCCAAAATATCAAATCCTCAAAGTTAATATCTCAATTCTTGGATTATAATAATATTTAATCCACTGTCCGGTCAAATATTATACCGAAAAGAATTTTTGGAATTTCTGAATTCCGATCGTCTCTGCATTCACTTATTTCCTCCGCGTATCACTAATATGACTTCGAAACATCCATATCACGTCCCGTACATAGGGTGGAGTGAAAAGTTTTCCAACTTACAAAATCACTATTCGTCCACCAAATTACTATGCACGTACAGGAAACACTATGCACGTACGGGAAATACTATGCATGCATGGTAAATACTATGCACGCATGGGAAACACTATGCACGTACTCATTTCCCTTCAAGGATCCATTAGCTCCTTCCTGGATGGTAGATTATTCTTATCTAGGTCCTCAACCATCGAATTACTCTATTCTGACAATATACCAATGCATCAGGATCATTGTCCAAAGCAATATCCATTCATTACAATCATTGTTCTTTGAAACCACCATTCATTAGAGCTGGTGACCTTGTTATCGGAATCATTGTTCCTCATTTTATCATTACTTAATAAAAAGTTTTAATTATATCCAAAATTTGGGGTTCTTACAGTCTCCCCTCCTTAAAAGGATTCCGTCCCGGAATCAGGTAGGAAGCAAAGAGTCGTTTGCCTGTCGTTCACTTTTTTTTCTTTTTTTTTTTTTTTTTTTTAGCTTCCCGGTCAATTCTTAGTCGTTCTACCCTTCCTCAGCACATCTTCTAGTGCTACCATCCATATTGTATCCTTTTTCCATCAACGTTGCTACTTTTCGTACAACTCACTATCCGGGTTATATTCTTACCCAGTCTTATCCTTATTGATACCTGCAGTAACATTGGTATCACTATCACCCTACGAATTCGGAGGTAACCTCGCTCGTACTGTGCATTTCCTGATTGCTTTAATCTTCGCAATCTCGATCAATATAGAGAAGTGGAAAGATTTATTGAGAGATCACTATGATCAATTGAACATTTGTTATATTGCATAGTTAGTACAGAAGGGGGCCAGCCTTTAGTACTTGACAAGCAATTAAACAAGTCATGGCATTCCACTTAGACTTCTATCACATAGACAGATAGTCACGTAGCAGTACCTCCCCTCCTAAAAGGGTTGTTCTTCTCAATTCATAAAGAAGATGAATAAGAGAGAAGAAGAGAAAAGAGTTCTAAAGGATTATAGAAAGCTTTCATGATTGTAGAATATCATACTCAGAATTTACCTCTGAACTATAGAGGTTTATCAAAGAAGAAATTAATCATAATTATATCCAATACTATTTGATCGCAATCTCACGTGTCAACATATCTTGCTGCTTTGTCCATTATTCTATGGACAAATACTCTTGTTCAATCTTAGCGATACTCACATTCGGGAATTCCTTCAACCTTTCAGGTTAAATCTTAGATTTCTCACTTGACATCATTATTACTGACATTCCATATCATGTTACTAGCTTTTTCATAACTATAATATTGACACTATCAGGTTGTCATCCTGAGAATTCATTAGAAAACCCATTCATAACATTCCTTGCTTCTCATTCCATAGTTGTTTTCCCAGCCTTTTCTTTATCAATCACATCCTTCTTATTAGCTGATTCTTACTCATTTCTATTATTTACTTTCACCTTCACCTCTTTATTGAGACACCTTTTTGCACTTGGTACCTCCTTATCGGTATTCCGTCTCATTTATTCTATAATCATCACGTTATTCCAATTTAAACTTTCCGAAATGAATCTGGCCCGATCCCTTTAACTTAGAGTCATATAATCTACTTCTGCCAACCTTGTTTCTCATCATTTGTTCTTTTCTATCCGTGGTTTTCCACATGTTGTCTTTCGTAAGTCAGACCAGGTCGTATATCTACATGCTCGTACTCCTATCATCTGTTGAACATCTGCATTTTACTGACGTAGCCTGGCCACATGAAAACCCGTTATGACCGTGCTATAAGTTTTGGGGGTAAGGCTGGCTCGAATACCGCCGTCCGAACATTTTAAACTCTCAGGTGGCCCAATAAGTCTCGGGCTCAACCGCCCTTCCCTCCAAGTCTCATTAATTCTTTCCATGGGAATATCTTTAACATCATGAATCATCAACCTCATATTCTCTATCTTGTTTGCGCAGAAGTACACTAACATAAACTTGTTTGTCATTCATCAACATGCCATTTAGTTAATCAATGGCAGCACTTTCTTTATCTTTACATTGTCATCTACTTTCTTAGAAGAATCACCATTGCTTGTTGTTTACGTAGTGCATTAATAGCTAACCCTACAGGTTTCAAATCCCTTAGGGAGACAAAGTAATCACTATTCCTTATCCATAAGGAACACTTCCTGAACTTGATGTAGATATAACATGAAGTAGATAGAATTGCGGAAGAGTTTCAAGCATCGCAGCTAGGTCCGGTTGATGAAACTATCACTTATGCATCTTCCATAAAAGACTGGAAACTTAACGGTTTACTTCATCAATTTTGTACCATGGTCCTGGTTTGCCTCAAAACGGGACCTTCTAAGGTACGTAATACGCTTAAGACTCCATCACGAATCGAATCTTTACTTAAACTATTATTACATTCGATTCTTGCACAATCATCAAAAGGAATGTAACTTCCTCCACTCCGATATGACCTTCAAGGTCTTTCCAAATTTCATTTCGTTTCTTCGGTATGAACATTTGTAATTATTCCTTTATACTTAGACTGTCGGCCACCTCATTGGCCTTTCCTGATAATAATAATTTCTGGTAATTCTTGTTCTCTGGATATATTCCAATTCAAACTTTTCTACCTCATTCCCATCACTGTTGGGTGGAAGCATTCTCCCTTAAGCTCTGCTGATGAAGAAAAATATATTTATCAGTCTTTTTCCATAAGTCATTGCTTCTACCTACCCGTGGGAACTTTATCACATTTATTCCCAATCCTACTTAGGATACTTCTTTTCTTAGTTCTTTCCTTATCTTAGGATAATCTCAATCTTTATAGGTTCAACCCATACTTCCTCAGGGTTTCATACATGCCTCATCTGGCATAATTGTTACGATGTCATACATTCCTTACCAAACTTCCATATTTGAAGTTCGGAATATTACCTCTTTTTTTTTTTTGTAAGGTTTCGTAGGCCATCCTTATCATTCCTCCGGTATTTTCTAGGTACCGGGTATATCAAAATGTCATTGATCAATACTCTAATAATTCTATCCATGTTCTTTCCAGAACCCTTTTTAATAATCCTTACCGGTCATTGTAGCCTTAGCAAGTCCAGCTCATATCATCTGAAGTCATAATGTCGTTATTAGGGTTAATGCCATCCCTTGTGCATTCCCTAGGGTTTGTCTTAATTTATGGATATCCTATCCTTAATTCAACTGCCAAGGAATTCTTGTATCTTATAATTGGCAATCAGATCATGTATCCTTAATAAAGGTCTCTTTTCAATCATTCTCATTTGATAATCGATCGGTGGTTTAATGCCACCCTCTTCTTTCAGATAGTTGTCAGCCTATTTGGCCTCAGACAAAATTCCTACAGCATACTGTTCAATTTCTGACCTTTTCTATACCCTCTTCATATACCTTCATTGTTTACTTTCCTCCGTCATAATATATTCATGGTATTCATGATACCCTAACATCATACATCTCAAGTCACTATACTTCCATTTTACTCGAAATCTTGGACAACCATATACACATGAGTCACTTTAGTACGGGTGACCCCATCCCAAAAAGGTCTAGTGAATTCCCAATCAAAACATGGGTTGTTCGGCAGAAGATTCAAACGATCTCATTAATGTTTCCTTTATATCAGAAGCCCTTGCAGTCGGTGCTTTCTTAGAAGCAACCCTGCTTTGTCTTTTCATTGCTGGTCTAGTCACTTTATAATCCGTTGTGACTTGGCCTCAACTGGCCACACATAAAAATATATGATTTTAGGGGTTGGCTAATAGCATTACTTTTCTAGCAATTGCCGGCATAGTGCCTTCTTATTTGATACCTTTCTACCTTTCCAAAACTTTACTCCATATAAGTCTTAATCGGCTACTCGGCACCGTCTCCGGTCACCTTTCCTCCACTTTTATCTTTTCAACTATTCTTATCAATCCTGCGTGCCACACAAGCTTACCATTCCTGGCATAACAGCCTTTTCATTTAAGTCAATCCTGGAATTTCTCAGTCCGGCTGGTTTCTTACTTACATTTCCTATTTTCGTCCAATCTCACTTCATCATTTTATCACTACCGTCGATTGTAATGCTCAGGGTCCGTTTACTAACCCATTTTATAGCAACCTTACCCAAATCACAGGGTTTGCTCCAGTTTCTACTCTCTTCCATGACATTCTCTGATTATCAGAAAGACAAGGTTTGCCAAAATTCACCGAATTCCTTTCCAGACTCAGGGAAATTTTGATCAATCTACCCACCTACTGGTAACATTAAGGAGACCAGTTTCGAAACCTGAAGAATAGTTCTATGAACCTCCAAGCAGGTGGGATCATAAGCAGTCATAGCTAACGAAATAATCATCATCGGATTGGAAGTTTACCCACTGGAGAGGAATCAATTATATCCATCCCTTAGAAGGGAATCAATAGTTTCAAACTGAAACCTGTCACAACGTCCTGATATTCAATACTACCGAATGTCGGCCTACCTAACCCTTTATGCGAAGCGTCATTGGAAGCACAAAGTCTCCTTTTTCCATTAAGCAATGCCAGCTCTTGGTCATTACCAATTTCACCTTTTAGCTCCAGGAAGATTTTCTCACATTTTTCTCTTTAACTGCTGATCGTATTACTCGATCTATTATAATTCCGTGTCGGAGTAAACTTAAGGTAGCTACTATAATCCATTCAAAGAGAAGAAGGAATTTAATATTCCTCTGAATCACATGCATCTAACGTTTCTGGTTCATCATTTAACTGAGTTGAATTAACTCTATACTCAGTCTCTGGCAGTAGTCTCATTACGAGTTCATCTTGACTCACTAGTCTTATCTTCCGGTAGGTTCTGAGATCATTGTCTTGCTTACTATTTCCTTATATAACTTTACCCAATCATGCTATCACTTCCCAATGTCTTTACTTTCTAAATGATTCATTCATAAAATGAACATTTTCCTTAATAAAACCACCTTATCAACCTCAATTTGGTTCCATAATTTACAACCTACGACACCTGCCTTCTCATGGCGAATTATTACTGACCATATTCATACTAATTCATTTATCAAATGATATGGCACTTACTGCCTCCTTCTCAACTATTCCTAGGGACTCTGCTCCTCGCCCTAAATCGATGTCTTTGATAATCATACATCCCTCTAGCTCTTTCTTTGTTAAGATGAAAATCTCTAAGGATTCTCATCTATTTCCGTATAAGATCTCAAGTAATTCTTCCAATCCTTCTTTCTTGCTGGTACTACATCTGGTAGTCCGGCTATGAATTCAACATGCATCTTCAGATCTCTTAATAATATCTCGGTTCTTTATACTCACTTTTCTGAGCACCATTTCTTAATCATCACAGTCATTTTGGCTGCGACCCTCATTACCCATGGGTAAGCTCCTTATCCTAACAGAACTGCCCTTATCTTCTGGAACCTCTTCTGGGTCTCCAGTAGGGTACTCTATCGATTTATCCGCTGATCTTCAACATATAATAAAACATCATCATGCTGCTGCTCGTACGCCTCAAGGTCTGTCGCCTTACTAGTCGATACGATATCGAGCTAAGTTACTATCATTATACTTACGAGTTCCCATAAGGGTTTTATATGTCATCACTACATTAAGTAGTCCGACTATGAACTTGGCAAGAGTTCTTATTATCTTATTGAATTTATTGTTTTAACGTCACCTCATCTCTGGGGTTTATAACGTACGCTCTGATACCACTTCTGTGACACCCCCAGATCCGGGGTCCGGGATCCGGTGGTTACGGTTTCCAATTCTGTCCACAACAATTGAACTTTCCTTAACATAAAATAAATTACGTCTCTATAACCCACACAACAATATAAAACACACCCGTTATAGTCCCAGAGATGAAATCAGAGTAACAATCAAATTTTTATTAATCACATTATGAGTTCTTACAATCCAAAAGAATTTCAATATAATACATACTCTTTGCCATCCATTTACATAAGTCATACTAGACCATATTCTTGGTACTGAAAGAATAAATATACCCTACCAATAGCTTCTTCTTCAGCTCTGGTAGTCTCATCGTCCTCGCCCGCGTCGAGTGCGCCTTGTGCGAGTCATCTGGTCTAGCTGTTGTTGTGATATAATAATAAAGCAAGGGTGAGCAATAGCCCACCAACAATAATATATAACTGAACGATAATGTATAACAGTTCAAAAGTATCTTTCAAACCATATGCCATGCATTTACGGAAATGATGCCAGTATAATATGAACGATGAAGTTACAAGGTAACTTAAAGTATTTGTTTGTAGAAATATCTGCTACATCAAAGTAAGCGAGATATTCTTATTGTTATTAAGAAGAGGAACTTGCAAGAAAAGGTTGCAATTCCAGTTATGACCCTTTTCCAACTCTGCCGACAGTAATCATGTTGCAGGAAATAAATAAATTTGGATGATGAACCAATGATGGAGTATTCACCGCGCCCGCTGTTCCGATCTTGATGATCAGCCGAGATCGTACAGCTCAATTTAGATTTACTACCGGTAGAAGGAAGAACTGACGGCTTTACTTGTATACCGCCTTACTAGCTCTCCCCGGCCAACGGTTGGGCCAAAGGGGATGGACCGGCGCTACTCGGCCTCTTACACGACTCCTAGTTCAAATAGAATTCATGATTCTGAATGTAACGTTCATCCCCCTTTCCCCAAGTATAATACTTGTTGATAAGACTCCACAAAGTAGTCGTATCTAGTTGGAAAGGAAAATTTACCAATAACTCCCAAGCTATTACTTGGTAACGGATATCAACTTGTTCCAGTAATCTTACCCCTCGAAAGATGAGAAGGTAAGCAACGACTTAATAAGTCAACAGCACCCGAGTTGCGGGTGAAGGGAATACTTTATGACCGGGAAGTCGACAAGATAAATAACATTTTTCCAAGTAAGGTTCCCTTATTATTAAGGAGATAGACTCAAAGAAGAATGATGTCTGAGAACCTTTCTTGATATAAAATTAATAATAATATGACTCCGAAATATTTTCTGTAATAATCGAAGAAGATAAACATTATCGAGGTTATTTTAAGTATGGAATAAATATTCAGAGAATATTTATTGAGTTAAAATATTTAAAGAATAATTGGGAATATGAAAGAATATCATTAATCAGAGTATTTCTCAAAATAATCCCTGAAGAAATATCAGGAGAATATTTATTGAATAAATAAATATTTAAATGAATACTCAAAACAATATTCATTAATTAATAAGACCTGAAAAGAATATTTAAGGTAATATTCATAATTAATTAGGAATTTAAATGAATATTCAAAAGTAATATTTATTCAATGAATAATATCCTAAATGAATATCAAGTAGTATTCATTTAGTAATCCAAGCCTTAAGGAATATTCGAGATAATATTCGATAATTAAATCAAGCTTCAGATGAATATTAAAATAATATTCATCAAGTATTCAATATCTTAAATGAATATTCAAACGTAATATTTATTTAATAAAATAACATTCTAAAAGAATATCCAAATAATATTCATTTAGTAGTCTCATCTTTAGAAGAATATTCAAAATAATAATCGATAATCAATCCGACTCTGAATGAATATTGAGAAATATTATTCGTCGAATGATTACGTTCAAATAATTATTTGAAGTAAGGATCATTAAATAAATAATCTTGAACGAATATTCAAATAATATTCGTCGCCCAAATAATAGAAAATATTTACTTAAATATTTTCCTCCGAGGTAATCTCGATATATCAAGGAATATTGACTCCCGGTCTATATTTGATTAATAAGATGTATACGCCCTTCTATGAGGGTCTTACAATAACCGGCTTATAACTGATATATAACTATCTAGCTTATAAGCCAACAATAACATTCAGGGAACAAGTATATCAATTCAACTTGAAAGTAGGCATGCATGCAATGGCATATGTATATCAGCAATCATATATATATATTTATTCAATCACAACAACAGCCTAAAAGAAGGGAATTGAAACTTGCCTGGTAGTCGAGTACGGTAAGGGGTAGTGGTAGCGGGTCCCGGTTCAGCTTGGTGATCTATAAATAGCCAAGGCATTCGGGATTAATCACTTAACATATTAAAAGTTAAGTTATACTTAATTCGAAACACGTTCTCGAGTTATCTCGTTATACCCCTTTTAGTGGATTACTTTTATCACTGATCTGACCCGACATTCGTTCGTTAATACGACATGTCATTGTACTTATACTTGGGACATACTTAAGTCATATGAGTTCTAAAGTCGATCGTTACGAACCAATACTATACTCCGAGTTTTATCGCCCGTTTTCTAAGTGTTTTACCGAAGTTATAAAAGAGTCGTCTTTTAGGGGTTCGTTCGCGTTTAACCTCGACTCGAACATTTTTAATAAATCGAAAAATGATCCTTTTGACATACGGTTTTCTTTCACGCCTTCCTTTTTACCTCTAGTATTTATTTACCAAGATTCGCCATGACGTTACATTGTTTACGAGGGTTCAATTACAGTTACGAACTTTCGTTTACGGATTCGAACTACTTTTAGTAATTTGGTCATAAATCCTAAACCGTAAGTCCGTTTCACGTGATCTTTATATCAAAACGAAGCTTAGAACATTACCTATCCTATCATGGCAGATAAGGTCTCTGGACAGTAGGGTTTCGACATGTAAAATGGCATACAAAACATGGTATTGCAAAATCGGGCATTATAACTGCTGTAAATCGAATATCTACTAATTTCGAATCTTCCCATAAACATAGTATCCAACCCAAACAACATATACATGACTTATATACATGAACTGAGGCCAAGCAATGCCTTTCCGTTCATCTAGCTATTTACATCATTAATCCAAAATCCATACATAATCATGCTTATAATCTTAACATAACCATAACTAAGTTATAACTAGCATAAACATGCTTAAATCTCAAACAAGGGTTAGGGTTTCAAGAGCTTTATACCTTCCTTGGAGTGTGTAAAGACCTTGCTAAGCTTTTCATAGTCCTTGTATACCCATAACCAAGCTTAGATCATCCTAGAAATCAAGAAAATCAAGAGTTGTTCTTGAAAATCACTATTCACCCTAGTCTTTGGTGATTTCTTTGAAAATGGAAACAAGAGAGTTTGGCTTTGAAATTTTTAGGGGATCACTTTTAGGAAATGTAAGACTCACCATAATTTTTACAAGACCAAGAGATGGTGGGAAGAGGGGTTTTGATTTTGGAATTAAGAGCATAAGCCGAATGGTATTTTCAATGGGGGGGGGAAGAGTTGCTTGGTTTATGTTGTTTTAATCTCATCCACTCTCATCTATTATCAAGAAAATATCTTGTATAAATTCACTTTATTAAAGTGATGAGGTGTTGGATGAGGAAATACCATGACAAGTGTTGAAAATGTGGTGGTTTTAGCCTAACTACATGGTTGCCTTGCTAAGTACTTAGTTGCATTCTCTAGGGTGCTAGTTCCTTGATTCTAGTTTGGTTACTAGATATTTTATGCTAGTAGCTTGCACAAGACTCTTGCTTCCTCTGCTTGTTTCTGTGTCCGGTTATTGCCCGTTTCGATTGATCGTTCGTAGGAATATTTCACGGATTTCTAATTAGGGTTTACCGGGAATCCTCTTTAATAATAATACTTTCATTCTCCATCTTTCATTCTAACTTTCCAATTTATATTCCTTAAATCCATTCGTTAAATACTTAAGGCTATCAGTGTCCAGGGAACTCTAGGAGAAAATAAAGTGCGGTTTTTCAGAATCCGACATCTTTTACATACACTTATTTTCCCCCTGGATCACTAATACGAACTCGGAAATCCGTTCCGAATACTTCTATATAGTGTCGTCTCATATTATTATATACTCCCACCACAACACTATTCATTCTATATTCTTTACTTGTTCTCTTAGGGTGGTACAATTGTCCGTATTCTCTTTCGATCGTTCCTTATCCTTTTTACGGAACTACTGGATTAATCGTTACCGATCTGGATGACATGAGAATATTCTCCTGCTTGAAATTGCCATATCTTATTCCCTTAGAAGATAGATTATTCTTACCTATGTTGTTACCCTTTAGCATTCTTCAAGACATAGAAATAATAAAGTCGAATTCCATTCATTCTTTTCAAATATCAATTATTACATTGAAGCCATAACCACTCCTCAGTGGTTTCCTACCTTCATTCTTAAATCAAATATAATAACATCCCAAAATATCAAATCCTCAAAGTTAATATCTCAATTCTTGGATTATAATAATATTTAATCCACTGTCCGGTCAAATATTATACCGAAAAGAATTTTGGAATTTCTGAATTCCGATCGTCTCTGCATTCACTTATTTCCTCCGCGTATCACTAATATGACTTCGAAACATCCATATCACGTCCCGTACATAGGGTGGAGTGAAAAGTTTTCCAACTTACAAAATCACTATTCGTCCACCAAATTACTATGCACGTACAGGAAACACTATGCACGTACGGGAAATACTATGCACGCATGGTAAATACTATGCACGCATGGGAAACACTATGCACGTACTCATTTCCCTTCAAGGATCCATTAGCTCCTTCCTGGATGGTAGATTATTCTTATCTAGGTCCTCAACCATCGAATTACTCTATTCTGACAATATACCAATGCATCAGGATCATTGTCCAAAGCAATATCCATTCATTACAATCATTGTTCTTTGAAACCACCATTCATTAGAGCTGGTGACCTTGTTATCGGAATCATTGTTCCTCATTTTATCATTACTTAATAAAAAGTTTTAATTATATCCAAAATTTGGGGTTCTTACAACCGACCACAGTCAAACGTGCAAAATCGGTCGGTTTCATGCCAGTAGCTGTGCTAATTTGTATAATCGACCACTTATAACCGACCACCATAATATAACCGACCACTTAAACCGACCACCCTCGAAGGGATCGAATGGTAAAAAATGGTCGATTATGTCTTTTTGTGGTCGGTTTTCTGGGAATTGAATGGTAAAAAAGGGTCGGTTATAAGGCACGTCGGTCGGTTTTTTGGGTTTTTTGTAAAAAAAATTGTAGGTTTTGCCAGTACTGCAGCCTGCCATTCCATTTCAACATTAGCAATTCACCAAACCATTCAACTTCATAATAACATAATTAAACATACAAACATATAAACCAATTTCATAAGTTCGATCATTCCAACAAATATAAAAACCATGTTCATACAAACATTCCAAGTTTTCTGGTCATTCCAACTAATTACAAACAGCTTAGAAAAAAACAAGTCATAAAAACCGATCACACTTAAAAACCTAATGATCCGACAAAGAAACATCGGATGATTGATGACCATCTTTTTCACCCTCTTCCCCACCATCATCACCAGCGCCATCACCATCATCTTCACCACCATCTTCACCTGAGGTTTAACATCACTATCTAAGCTTGGATTATGAACCTCACCAACAATCTTCTTATCCTGCAAGTTTTTTTCAGTTACGTTATCAAAAAGGCTAAAAAGAAATGCATAAATAACGAACATGCCACAAGAATACTTATTAATTTGATATTATACTATCTAGAACCAATATGCAGATAAGAGTATACGTATTGGTATCAAGAAATATGAATTGGTCTAAAAGTAAAATTAAACTGAAATGAGCAAAACAACATGAAGATTGAACGTTGGAATATTTAGCAAAAAAAACATGTAGGTTGGCATCACATAGTAGGCAGGTTGGTGATGTTCTAAGTTATAAACAGTCGAGTAGTTATTAGTTCATGTACAGGTGCTACAAGCATATGTACGTACTACGTAAGACTTAAACAGATCATCAGCAACATACACTAGTCCAAAAATTGCTTTGACATCTCTTTAAAAAATTAAAATTGGTGCATAATAAATCAAGTTCACTTGGCTATGGAATGCAAAATAAACCCAATTTGGCAAACTATGAAAAAAATAAGCAAATGTAAACTTTCTAGTGCATAATAGGTGAAGTAATCATACCATGGTTTATCGTCATTTATCCAATATCCTTGTTGAAAACAATGTTTGGCTCGAATCAAGAAGCAAAGTAGGAACCTGCTCCAAATTAAATTGAAAAAAAAATAAAGAAACATTATATATTGCATTGCACAAATAGCTTAATGACTCTCCTACAAAGAGGGAAATCAGTATATATTGCATTGTACAGATAGCATGATGTCACTCCCACTCCCTTTTGAGAGCAATGGCCTTGCACCTTTTATATGCTAGATTACTAACAGAGAGACTTTGCCAAACACAGAAGTGAAATACTGAAAAGTGAATATTTTAAGATATCAAGAGCATGTACAGAAGTCATAAAAAAGGCAGCAAACTGAGTGCAAGATATAATACCATTTTTGTAGTGTCAGAATTTTCTAGTCCTTGTAAGAGTCGTATAGTAACTCTAGTTACTCTACCATATGAATGTGAAAGTTAAAATTTCTAAGAAAATAGTGTGGAATTACCTGAGACATTTCAGTGATAGTTGAAGTACGAGGAGCAATTTCTACAGAGCCTACCATGCATTGCTCCAGTGTACGTATTTGAAGTTTCTTTTCTCTAATTTCATCCTTTAATCTTCGCATGTCTTCCTATATTAAAAATATGACTATCAGACTGTACCTTCATTTATTTCTTAATTAAAATCATGCCCAAGAATTACCAGCTAGCAAGATATAACATTCTTAAAATGTTAAACATTTAAAAAAAAACCAACCTGATGTTGCAAGTCATCAGGATTCCTTGCCGCTTCTTCTGAAAGTCTTTTCAGTGAACTAGTACATAGTGCCACCTCACCAGCTAACATTTTCACTTGCTCACGAAGAAGATCCATTTGATCAGTAATAGTTGTTCCTGTCTGCACAAGGCCACTCAGCATTTTAGCAAAACATAGCTCAAATATATAAAAGCAACAACCTATAGAGAAATTCTAAACTAATTAAGAAGAACCTGACTTGTTTGGAAAAAAATAAAAAATACTGATGTGAGAAAACATCTAGTCCAGTAATCAAAGTAGGCATAATAACATAATGATAATTCAACCAAGAAAAAATTATATAGCATGCACAAATGATTTTAAATACCTTATGCATATATTTTAAAGGAATAGAAATTAGTAGCTAACCTAGCACAATGTAACCAGAAGATCCGGCAATGACAGACATAGAGTTGCTCCCCTTTCCGATTGCGTCAATTGCCATTGTCAACCCAAAATCTGCAACTCGAGCTCCAAAATCCTCATCCAACAATCTATTATTAGAATTTTATCCCTGTGCATAATTGGAGGAACACAATCATGATTCACATTAGAAAGACCCTCAGCATCCATAGCAATTTTATACCTCGTCAGCCAGTCCTTTTTTAATGTCTCTGTTCTCATCCACTAATTTTGAACAGCCCCAAAGCTTTTTACAGCCCCAAATATGGGAAAATTAATTCAAAGGTCCCTGAACTATATGTCTTTTATTGTCTATGTCCCTGAACTATTTTCTCCAACATTGCGATCCCTAAACTTTTAACTTTTCTAATTCGCATCCTTCGTCCGAATTTGACTAACGGACGTTAGTCAATGCTGACGTGGCAGGCATGCCACATCATGCCACGTCACTGCCATGTCAGCATTGACTAACGTCCGTTAGTCAAATTCTGACAGAAGGATGCGAATTAGAAATGTTAAAAGTTTAGGGATCATAATGTTGGAAAAAATAGTTCAGGGACCTAGACAATAAAAGGCATATAGTTCAGGGACCTTTGAATTAATTATCCCGAAAAAATATTTTTCACTAATGTTTCATTTTTTATGATATTTCCCCCATTTTTAACTAATTTGTAAAATAAATTAAAAAATTAAATAACATTAAGAAAAATAACTTTGTATGACTACGTGGGTATGTATAAATTCTAAATTTTTTTTCTATTTTATTTAATTTTTTAGCCATTATTCATTTTTTATTTATTTAAAACCGACCATTTATAAAGGAGACGGTCGGTTTTCTGGAAATGGAATGGTAAAAAATGGTCGGTTATGTATTATTTCGGTCGGTTTTCTGGGAATGGAATTGTAAAAAATGGTCGATTATGTATTATTTCGGTCGGTTTTCTGGGTTTTTAAAGAAAAAATTGCAGGTTATGCCATTCCACTTCATTACATTTCAATATTGCAATCACCACCAAGCCATTCAACATTAACAAACTAGAGATTCACCATACCATTCAACTTCATAAAAAAGTTAATTAAACACACAAACATGAATGCTATGAATTTAATGTTCACAAACAACATTAATATTCAACTTCGTGAAAAGCATCAAAACTAAGTTTACAAACATTATTCAATTTCGTCAAAACCATCATCGTCTTCATCATCACCAGACAATACGATCTTATTCTTCTTCATTTTCTTCACCTTCTTCTTCTTCTTCTTCTTCTTAAACAGTCATTATCATCAAAATACACCAGAGATATAACCAAATCATCATTTGATGCAAGTAGTTAGGATACCATTGTAGGATTTCGATGCAGTAAAACACAAAGATAACAATGATAAGTATAAAAAAATTCGAAATCCAAAACCATTGATCCATGTATAAGGGGGATGATTTGGAGAAAGAGTTTTTTTTTACTCCAAATTTTGAAAATGAAAGTTAAAAGGAGAGGAATTTTGGTGAAGTGGATGTAGGGATAGAGATGAAATTTGGTGAAGTGGTTTGTTTAAATGAAATTTGGTAAAAATTTGAATTTTTTAGTTTGGGCTCCATTTTTAAAATTTTCGTGAAATCAAGGCTTATTTCCGACCGATATATGGTCGGTTATGAGTTTGATCAAAAATTTGAATTTTTCATTTGGGCGGTATTTTCGAAAAAAAATTAGTTTAGGCTCCATTTTTAAAATTTTGTGAAATCATGGATTATTTCTGACCGATATGTGGTCGGTTATGAGTTTGATCAAAAATTTGAATTTTTCATTTGGGCGGTATTTTCGAAATTTAAAAATTTGCATAACCGACCACCTAAAACCAACCGTAGTGGTATTGGTCGGTTTTAGATGACGTGTCACAGAGACCGAAAATGTGAGTCAGCAAAATGGACCCGAGTCCGCACCGGTCAGTTTTAGATGGTCGGTTTTATCATAAAACCGACTACTTACGACAGCGGTCAGTTATAACCATTGAATTTGTGACGGTCGGTTTAAAGTTGTTTTCTTGTAGTGTGAAGTCTGAATTTCGCTCGATCACTTCCAGTAGTTCGGCTGATGTACCAAGTAAATATATGCAGCTTTCACAGATCTAAGTGAGCAATGTTCTGTGGTTGGCTCCGTCCAGTCCAACAATATACACTATTGTAGAATGAGTGCAGTAGAGCTCTTTTCTTTCTAATTATTAATTAAAATATTTGTACATATAGAAAGGGTTTCCTTCAGCTACAAAAGAAACCTCTATCTTTTAACCCACTGATTATAGTTTCTGAAGGTTCTTTTATTTCCATGACACTAAATCTATATTAAAAGACAATGATTTTACCAGTGAAGAACTGAATTTGGCTAGTAATATGAAGCTAACGACAATACATGTATTTTAGTTGTCCTGTTATTCATGTCAATTGTCAGCGTATTTTTAAATTTTCTTGTAAATGCCAAGTATTATTTGCTGATCAACTTGGACCCAGAGCTTCTTGTTGAGAACCCAGTGAATAAAACAGTAGGTCTGTCCTATATTTTATGATTTTCTAACTATATTTTCTCATTACTTGCAGGTGGCTGGCAACTAGTATAGGCCTAATCTGAAAAAGGCAGCCCTAGCAAGGTCGAGTGCTATGAACAAAAGCCTCAAGGTCGCCAAATTTGGAGTCAAAAAGAGGAACAGACATGCTTAGGTCTCTGACTGCAGGATGTGATGTTAGCTGAGTTGCACTGTTCCGATAATCTACTTTAGAACCATGGAATATTTAGTTTGCAAACATGACATTATGATCAGAGTATTCCAGCATATATGCAACTTAACAATGAAATGCACAATATCTCACGAGTCTGCATGTTGTTTTTTCTCACTTAATTAGTTACTTCTGCCTTTGTTGAGGAGGAGCTGGAATCACTTCTAGTACGAGTTTGTGAGAATAGAAGCTAAACCTAGTGATTGTTACGTGAAATGGTGCTGTAGGTAAGTAGCTTCTCTCTTTGGAAACATTTATTAAATTCTAGAATGAACATAACTAGCAATAGCTGCTGCAGTATTACGGCTTTAAGTTTACTACACAAACTAAGGACATCCCACAGTAACATAATCATATTGATAGACAGTTACCAGTAGAAGGAACATGACTGGTATCATGTCATTTGGATATTTCTTAATGCTCCATGATCGAAATTCAAAACTAAGGGTTTAAGATAAACTACACTGTCATCATTTACAAGTAAATTAATTTTTAAGTCATACTAGTAGGAAAAATGTCAAATGTTATAATTTTTATAAGAACAAATATCATTCTTTTGAATTGTCATAGGAAAAATGTCAAATGTTATGATTGATCGGTTTGGTTTTTGACCGAAACCGTAACCAAAATCATATATCTTTGATTTTAAAAACTGAAAATCGTAACTGCAATCAAATCAATGGTTCAGTTTCAATTTCAAAAATTTCGATTTCGGTTTTGAAAGTACACAGCTGCTCTTTAGTAATCCCCTGGTAGTTGAGAAGATGGTAAGGATGAGAAGATAAAGGCTTTTTAATTCCGACTTCTGAATTGGGCTGATCCATCATTATCAAGTTGGGCTCCATAATGGGCTTTCAATAATGTGGCCTAAAAATTGGATCGTCACTTTAGAAATGTGCATGCTAAAGTTATCACCTATGTTGTTATGCATTGCACTGGCTATTCAGGGACGGAGCTAGGAATATTAACTTGCTAGATTAGGTTGTAAACAAATTTACCATCATAAAATTTTATTGAAATATTAGCAAAAGTATTATAGGAGAATATTATTTATATAGGCAACAGTAGATACTTTATTTTACTTTCCACGTCTAGTGTTGTGCTAGAAAAATATACATTTGAATCGCAAGCGCACAATTCGTTTCGTTGTAAAAATTTTAGGATCGTTCCTCGGAAACTAATGTTTTCGCATTCCTTAATTTCTAATTTAATCGAATTAGAACAAGTTTGATTTTTGAGAATTTTGGTTTTATAAATTAAAATAAAAAAATGGAATTTTAAACTATTTTAAAACTCAATTATTCTAACTTATTTCAAAATTCTAAATTATTCTAAATATTATTCTAAGATTATTCTACAAATTATCCTAAATTCGAAAATGAAATTTTATTCTAAAGTATTTTTTTTATTTTGGGATTAGAATCAGGGACTTGTAAAGAATTAAATACGACTACTACTAAATTACTCAAAAACTACAATGATCAGCCACAAAACCTTTCGACTCGTGAACTAGGACAATTAATAGTGAATAATGGCAAATAAAAACTCAATACCACAAATCAGTATAGAAGGAAAACAAAATGCAGCACAACTAAAGAAAAAAATTAAACTCAGTGAATGACTTGATGATTCGATTAACGGACTCGATTACACAGCCACACAACTAATAAAACTCAAAACCGATTTAATTCGGCTAAACATACTGACTCCAAACTAGCTAGCAATGACAGCAAACTTGAACAACCTCGACAGCAATTTCATTCAACAACACACGCAGCACAGAAACTTAACGCAGAATTCTCAACCCAAACTGAACTCACATAGACTCAAACTAACTCGGCATCAAAGAAAACAACCCATAGCAAGAACTTGTTAACCAAACTCGACAGCAAATTAGTACTCAGACTTCATTGATTCGGTAGACATGGTAACGGAGAATCGAGAAAACCGACAATCCCAACTTGAACACAACTGAAATATAAGCACTTAGTAACGAGAAAAGAAGAAAACAAACTGACTAGTTCATCCCACAATTCGAAAACAATTCAGCAGTTTCAATTAAAAAAACGCAACAATTCTACAACGAAATTGGGGAAAGGGTGATTGCAGCGAAGGGAATCAAGAAAACAAAGCAACAAAACTCAGGACTCACAGCAACAGCTAAAACCAGAACACATTGTTACTCAGTATATACAAGACTACAACAGCGACTCAAGGAACCGCAACAGTATTCTAAAATGAAACACTGCGATCAAATCCAACAATCTAATGGCAATTCTCAACATTAATCGAACACTCGGCGGTTGATTGATTCGAGAAAACAGAGGTGGAAACGAAAAAAAGAAAGGGCGATGGGACTACGAGGGAAGAACAGGGGAATAAAACGAAATAAACTAGAAAAGAACAAAAAGGAAACAAAACCGGGATTCGGGGTAGAAGAAAGGAGTAAAGGGGAGAAAATTCTTAGAAGGAAACACGGGGAAAGAAAAGGTACATGGGAGGGGAGGGAGAGATGGAAGAAAGGACGAACAGAGAGATGTTGTATGCAGTGGAGGAGAGGAGAATCACAGGGAGATGGGTCTATAATTGTGAGAACAGGGGAGTCTGTATGTATTTAGTCGCACAAGAAAAGAAATGGAGTTTGATGGAGGGGGAGAAGACCAATTAATTACTGTAAATAAAAACAGTGCAGTTAAAGTTTAAAGTCTCGAATTAAAAAATTAAAACAACAAGCAAACAAGAACTGAAAATTGATTAAATTTTTTTTTTATTTTTTTTACGAATTAAAAACGAGACAAAGAAATTAACTACGAAAATTAAAACTATACTAAACGATGATTTAGAAATAAATGGCCCACAATAAAATGGATTTTTAAAGGGGCATAAAATTAGCAACTAAGAACAAGAAATTAAAGTTTCGTTATTTTCATCCCCAAGTGATTAGCAACGGGATTTACGAAAATAACGAAACAAGGCAACAATAACGAAAGAGTAAGATAAGAAATTAAAAGAAATGAAATTGCATTAAAATTGAAAAGAGTGTTTACAAGATTTGAAACTAAAGAAAATACAAGAAATTAAAACTACCCTAAAATCTAAGTTACTAAATACAAGGGGGGTGATGGGGTATTTATAGGATAGGAATTAGGGTTAAGGGGGGTGTTGGGTAAATCCCCACCATACATTTGGGTTGTGTGGTGGTGAAATCCTAGCCATCTATTTGTTTCCTTCCCCCTTAAGCTTTGAAGAGTTGATCTTGGCCATACACTTTTCTAATGTGTTGGGATGATCTCCACCTTCCACTTGTCTTGAAATATTCCTTTTGCTCCAAGCTCCTAATTCTTTTCCTTCTTTCATTTTTGGTCCTTTTTCTTCCTCTTTTTCCCTTCCTTGCACTTTATTTATTTATTTTGCCATTTCTTTATTTATTTACGAATTTCCTGAAATGCAACAAAATAAATTATTAAAATACGAATTCAAGCAAATAAATAGGTAATAAAAATATGCAAAAATATGCACTTATCATCTAGTAAAACAATTTATTGTACACTATACATAAACAATTTATTGTACACTATACAGGAGAAAGCTTTTTAAGTGTTTTACTAGACATGGAAGTTTGAGAATGAGCAAAGCATTCAACTTATTGTACACTATACATAAAGAAAGCTAACTATATTATTGTATATGACCAGCTTAAGAAAGTTAAATATCACCCACCAAATATACTAAACCTTGAAAGTAATCAATAAATATTTAAACTAAATATTACATAAAGTTTTCGTTTGTGGAATTCTTTATAAATATCTGATTAACTTTATATAGTACCAAGTATCCTTTTTAAAAGATATGACTCAACTATGAAATTCTTGATCAAAGTCCTTCTCACCATTGCTTATTTACAATATAATTAAAACTAGCGTAACAGCCCGTGCAAGGCACGGGCCTGTTTTTAAATTCAGACGTCTTTGCTGCAGGAAGATTGCAATTGGAAGGTTTCGTTACTGTCTGGTTCCTGGATTTCTAATTAGTACAAAGCTAGCTGAATCTTCCCTCTTCCGCAACAAATTGAATGTCCCCTTGGTGCATTGCCCACATGTCTTCCAGTAAATTCAGCAGCCCAAACCCTAGCCCCACAACATGCACAAGTTTGATCGTGGCTGCCCAAATCCAATATCCAATTGTTCTCAACTGCAGGAACAAAAAGAAAAGAAATAAATTAAAATTAGAGCAGAATAAAAAACCAAGGCGAATGAGGTTGGCACTTAAGCGTGAGGGCACAAATCCAAATCTAAAAAATAAACTAATTCGGCAACTCACGGAAACTCCTCTTCTTGAGGTCAATCCTCTTATGCAGACGACACGATCCTGGGTAGTCAAGTATTTGGACATGTCAACACATAAACAGGTTACATAAAGCATGCATGGGCATAATCATATTGAAGCTGACATTCAATCTACGCCAAAAATGTAGAAAGATATTATTTTTACACCAATGTTCTATATTTAGGGTGACTATATTGACTGTTATTATCCGTAGAAAATATATGCATGCATTGCAACAATTTAGGATCCAATCAGAATTGGCAGCTTGTATGGTGCATTATCCACAACACAAGAATATTGTGATCTGATTCTCGATAAGGAGAAAGCACTCATTTAGAAAAAAAAACACTTGGGAGGGGGTAGGCCATATAGCAGGGGTCCTTTTTTCCGAGGCAGCCATGTAGGCTGTTCCATTCACTGTGTTTACTATTTAATTAATAAGTAAGAGCAATTATACTTGTTGACAATTAGCTCAATCTTGCTCTTGTTTTAGCCCACTTGAAAATAACCATTTACCTTATTACCAAGTTCTCTAAATATTACATAAATATTTAGATAAAACATCCAAGCATGAAGCAACATTACATATCATTGGAAGTAAATAAAGTAAGTTCTTCCTTCATACTTTTTTTTAAAAAATCTCTACTTTATATTTCAATGATTATTTAGTCTAGAATCTTAAGCGTATAATCTCCTCTAGGAATGTGCAAAAACTTATTTAACTCCAATTCCTTTCCAATCAATTTTATTTAGTATGATACCTCTGTGAATATAGATCATAGAGTAGGGGGTTGACAAAATTGTAAAGGAATGAGGTCTATTAAAGCATGTACCTTCGAAATTTGCTTCCCTATCGTTAGAACTTCCAAGATTGGCATCCGGAACACCATTTCCACTGATTTCATCCAAGACGGAGGTTGCACCCTCCGCATGAAGCAATTCTCCTATTTCAATCCGAAGAATATCACAAGTATTGAGCCGTTGTAGAAAAACCTTCTACTGTTCTGCATCCACTTTATTTAAAAACCCATATGCCTATTAGAAACTACATAGTTACGTCCATTACCGATGACATGATTTTAAGATTTTTCAGATCCAAAATGTTTAATACTCAAAACCATACACTACACGGAGCTGATAAGACCTCCTGTGTGGACAGTAAAAGTCACTATTATCCATTTAATATTTACAGCATGTCAAATTTCAGAAAACATATTTAAAAATTTAAATACAAACAAAAACCTAAAAATATGAAAGATTTAGTAACAATTTTTAAGCCTAAAGTTGAGGTTCAAATTCATAAAGCAATATTTGTTGCATTGCTATTAAAAAATTATTGTTAATTAGCCATTTATATTTGTTGTGTTTGGTTTTGTCTAAAGGTCGTTCTTGTGACTGCCCTCACATGTTTGATGTTCAATGTGATGTAAACAAATATGTATATTACATATTCACTATTTAAGTTCTTCAAAATCGTCTATTAAGTTCTATCAACACATTCAAAAATATTTTCTATGAAGGTAATAAAAAGTATTAGAAAAACTGTTGTTATTCCATCATTATTTATTACTACATTCATACTCTACACCTATCACCCAAAATTAATCTAAAATGGGCATACTGCCCGTAGAGGGTGGAGTGTGCATGGGTAAAAGACCACTGAGATTGCAAATATCACAAATATGAAGGATAAAATCGCTCTAGAAAAGTACTAAAATAAATGATTTTTGTGTTCAATAAATAGGTATATAAAAGTAATTAAACTGACATTCAATGCAACAATCCACACATAATTTGGCAAACTGTATGACATGGTGGACAAGGATGACAGGAAATCTATATCAAAACCAGTAAACTCCATGCTATAATATATGTAACTGTTTCTACAAATATTTTTGCCTGAAAGTTATAAGACAATTTGTTCACGGAATGTGGTGTACCAGGTAAGGAAGAAACTGAATAAATTGTGATACAAGTCCTTTATAAAGGATAATGTAGCTTTATTTCATAAAATAGATCCGGCTATTTATTTATTTTGGAAAAAACCCATTGTTCTCAAGAGTCAAGTCAATGAGTTTCAGGTGGTGCAGAATATGTATAAAGATACACTACGAAATTTTGAACTGGCGTCTTCACATTGTAGAATTTATAATCAACTTGAGTTTCTTGATTCCCCATCGAATAAAGTATGTTCTGATATTAATTTTATATTAAGAAATGACCTAGGAGTCACTGCGAGGAGTCTGCACATAAAATGAATCTCAACTCCATAAAGTTCTTCTCATGTACAAAATCTTAGTGTTACCTTTAACATCTCTTTTGGATCATCATTATATAGCATCTGGATAAGGTGTGCAACAGCATTCTGTTCCTCATTAAAATCTTCATCATCAACCTGAGTATGGGAGGAAAAGTTCATAAGACATACTTACTTTCAACCAACACACATGATCATGATGGATTAACATATAGGTTAAATGGAATATCTCAACTCTGCAAGCAAAATCAGAAGTTCTGACTTCTATTAGGCAGAATAATTAATAAACTAACAAATGATACTTAGTTATCACCTCGTCAAAATTTCCATCCAAATCCTTAATAAGTCCTTTGATTGGTTCAAAAAGTGCTTCAACCTACAAAGAAACACAGAACCTGTTATACAAAAGCAAACTTAAGAGAATGGACGTACTGTAAGAAACCGACCTTGTCTGCTGTGGAGATGCAAGTCTTGTTTTTCATGATAGTTTGAATGATAACATTAGCCATCACTTTATTAGTTCCTTGGTCTAGGAACTCTAATACACGGGGGTAGTTAGTAAGTTTTAATGCCGTGTCTATATCATTATATTTCTCCAAAGGAGCACTTAGTAGAGCAATGATCTGTTTTGTGGCTTTACTATCTCCAAGCTTTCCAACGACGGAAAGTTTACCTACACATGCACCATTTAGAAAAATCTAATGAGTTCAGCAATCCAAATAAAGTTAACATATATATTTATATAAATTACAAAGGCTACTGTGTAAAGAAGTAGATTATTTGGGAGGAGGGGGAACAAAGGCATGGACTCGTGCTCAGATTCTTGCCATACTGAACCTTCTGGTTCTGAGTCATCCACTATGAAACAGACTGGGGAATCCGATTATGAGATCAGAGGACTTAACCAAGACAAAATCCAGATCTACTAAAATTGTTGAAGCTACTATGATCCACTAAATGATTGTTCAAGCAATTAATATGCAGTTCTTCCTAATCAGGTTTGACTCATCCCTGAACATTATATAAAAGATGCACTTCTTGTGCTAATGTCTCAACCATGGGTGAGCAATTGATTTCGAAATACTATATCTTCCAGGTCAACATGTCATGACTCCTTGCAAGTCACATGTTTAGAGTTTAAACACAGGCTTTTCTATAAATTTGAGATTGAAACTACAACATTGTAATCACTAAGTAAAGTTGCGATTCAGTTTTATATCTTTTCTTCTATTCTTAGTTTACAGCCAGAATTGGGGAGGGGGGGATATTGAACTAAGAGTAACTAAAACAAACTTAACAAAGGATTGACATGAGATGCTCGGAAATGAAATTTGTAAGCATCTTAACAAAAGCTTCACAACCTTTCTGTACGAAAAGAACGGTCATTTGAAAAGGTGGCTTCATGCCACATAGAGACAAAGAACGTGTATGTTGTATACTTTTAAATAAAGGTCTGCAATTTTTTTAAGTGGATTATTTGATTATACGAAACTGCTATATCTATTCAAGACAAAATATGTCTGGTAAAAAATGTTGAGTAAATCTTATTCATGAGTGCTAGAAGACAATACTAAAGGTTGTATAGCTAAGATCTCCGACATTTCTCCAAACAATGAATTTATTACGATGAGTATGCACAAAGGCATATCTCTTGCAGCTGACCCATGAACTAAAATCTAAATCCTAAACAAATAGATTCAGAAGGTTGCGCAAAAACTATCATGTTCTGATATTAATATATTCTGAAGGCAAAATCTACCAATATTTGATCCACATAGTCAAGACGGTCATGGTGGACATTAAGAGTAAATGTCAGCAGAGAAGAGTATAATGTTACAACTCCATCAATAGGCATGTCAGCTTGAGCTTCAATCACCTGCATTAACACAAAAGCTCAAAAAAGATATATAGCTTAGACCTAGAAGCTAAAAGATAAGGTGAGGCACTTGCAATTTCACATTAAATATAATACTTTAAACTTTAAAGGAGTATCCATACGTCTTGAACATTAAATATTTATATAAACCTTTATGAAGTTAAAAACGTGCATCATTTCTAGATATCACAAAGTTTCTATGCACAGACTCTTAAACCACTGAAAATTACCTTTCCTATGGCACTGCTGAGTTTTGCAAAAGATTCCACTTGAAAGAACTCGGGTAAAACCGGCAGAACAAATCATTAGGCACTGGAATATATATGTATTCGATCTTTGACAGTAACATAATTATATCTAATTTTTACATAAATTTTAAAAGAGTGGTACTTTTGAACGAACAAGCGACTTGGTAAGCATCATTTCTTTGCTTAATGTACATTAGAAATCAAAATTTTCAAAAGGTTCTTAGTTTATTTTTTTAATACCATATCAAAGTTTGTTCATATTACTTTTTATTCTTTGTAATAAGAAGTTGCTTGCAAAATACTAATCGACAATATTGCAGCGTGTCCCAACAGATGCGATCCGGGACTTCAACCAGAACCCAAACATCACACCAGACCAACAGATAAGGAATTAGGACCATAGAAACAAAAGAACACACACTGCAATAACAGATGATAATTAGGGTAAACAAAACATACCAATGAACAATCGCAAAGCTATATTATACATATGATCTCAATTCTCAAATGATGTAATCACACGCACATTAATCCCCTCTTCCAACTCTCCAACTCTAAGCCTCGGGCCACAATGAACACAACACAAGCGCGGACAGTAAACACAAATCAAAGAATATATTGGGGGGTAAATCTAACAAACAATCACAAATTTTAGGTATAGGTATCTGCTCCGATGGGAGATAGATCCGAAAAAGATCGATGGACAGCATTGGTACATCATACATGTAAAAAAACGTGGTTGTACCCTTATGTAATTCTCGGTAAAATAAGGTTAAAGGAGTAATTTTACTGACAATTTTCTGGAACTTTTTACCCCTGTGTTGTCTTATAATATATAAGTAATAATAGATAGATAATAGATGACCTTTGCTTAGACAGTGTGTAAAATTAATTTATACTATAAAATAAGAATAGTATAAATAAAGATATGAACCGAAAAATAATGTACACGTTTTTCAGAAAATCAATCAAGATTTTTTGTTTTATAAAGGATAAACGTTGGCAAGTAAATATCAGTGCTACTGCTTTAACAAAAAGAAAAGATGAGTTCTCCACCGAATTTTGGCTATTAAATATATTAATTTTCATTTTTGAACTTTTTGTCTTTTCTCTCGAAACTTTTAACTTTTTATTTATTAATACTGATGATCGATGTGTACAAAAGTCATTTCCAACTGGATTTTGCACAAGTATGAAATCATGCCACCGACACAACTCATTCAATTTACCGAATTGGGCTTGCCATCTCCTAATTTTAAAACATAAGGGTCAGTGTAATTGTGGTAATTTCTATCTGTTTGTGTAAAATTTTATATAAAATGGTCTATGTTATTGAAATCGGCCGATTTCTGAAAAATCACTGATAAATCGGCCAAAAATCAGTCAAAATTTTGAAACCGATTCGGCCGATTTTATAAAAATCATTGACAAATTGCCGATTTTTCAACCAAATCACCCGATAAATCGTAAATTGGTATCTCAATCAAATAATTCCAATTTTCGAAATCTACTGAAAATGGTGTCAATCCGTTCATTATGAGAAAATAATAGAATTCAAATGATCTAATTTTTTCCTACTGTTGCTTGCAGTAAGTACGAGATACTTTTCAGGTGAAAAGAACATATACAAGCATCATGAACCAATTTCAGAGTGAAACACGAATCGCACAAGTTATTATGAGTAACACTGAGAATTAGGACAGACATGAAATACCACAACCCTCCAATAACATTTTATTGTTGGAACTTTTGTCACTCAACTCGCCTTTCCCCCAGCTTTCTCTCTCTCCCCAACTCGCCTTTCCTTTTCTATTCTTAGCCGCCGGCCGGGGCTTCCACCGGATCTCCGGTGGAAAGCCCCAACACTCTTCATTTTCTTTGTATTTTCTTCCTCTTTTCAATAAACCTTGCTATTTTCTTTCATTTTTTCTTGTTTAAAGCTTGGAATTCCCTAAAAATCTTCTTTTTTAGGAAAGATTTGGTTTGTTTTTCGGATTAAAGCTATCGGATCCAAGGATTAAAAGCCTTTTTCCGATCTGCCTCTATTCTTAGTTTCTTAAACTTTGGAGCTCCGACTATTTCTCCGTTTCCGACTAGCCACCGGGATTTGTGAGTGGGTTCATCTTGTTTATCGGGGATTCGATTTTTCAGATCTAAGTTTGGAGCTGTTGTATTTTTCTTGCTTCTTCGGTTTTGGTATTTTTATTATAATTTTTAAGTTCTTGATTTTCAACTTGTAATGCTTAGTTGTTTGGTTTTCTCGCTTGTAATGTTGAGTTGTTTGGATTTTCTCTCCGTTTTGTGGGAGTTTGATTTTCTCTCCGGTTTGTGGGAGCGTGAATTTGAATTTAATGATTCGAGCTGTTTTGGTTCTGCATTCAAGGTCGATAAGCTCAGACGGGTGTTGGGGATACAATTGTATATATCTCCGTCAAAATTCGCTTTTGGTCTCCTTTGGATGTCCGGCGATTCAATTATGTTTGTTCTACTCGATATGAATTGTAGATGCCGTATGGCTTCGATTTATTGATTTCAATACACTTGTTATTCAAAAAAAAAAATACATTTTATTGTTGGAGTCTTGGAGAAGACACCGAATCTTTTCACTTCTCATTTTCTCACATCAAAAAGGAAATTACATTCTAGTTTTAATTCTCTATTACCATATCTAATTGGCATGAAAGCCCGTGTACATTCTAATTTGCACAATTTTTTCCGTAAATCGTGTTTGCGTCGGTCATATCTTCTTTTCAGTCTATTCTATGTACTTCGATTTATTTAAGGCTGATAATTGGTAACTATTCAAATTTTGAAATATTATTGAATTCTATATTTTGAATATCAAAGAGAGGCAATCCTTAGATTAAGTTGTTCATGCAATGGGGCACTGAGAAGATGATGTAATTTAGGAGCACATCTTTTTTAATAAGTAAAAAAAAGTAAAAGTACGTAGAGGCACAAAAATGATATTTGGGACACATTTTGTTCAAGGTAGCAACAAAAATAGTTTAAGATATAAGAAGTGCCGAAAAATAAATGGTATGTAAATTTTTAGTTGAGTACAAAATTCAAATTCACTTGGAACTTTCAATTTCTCAAGTCCGACCTAGTTATCACATTTGTAAATAGTACTCATTTAATGTAAGATGAATGACCGATAATAATGATACATAAAAGTTACTCATTAGTGGTCAAGTACTATTGCAACAATAATGTGTCGTTTAGTCTATTTTCTAGCAATTTTTTTCAAAGATTATCACGATAATGATATGTTATTTATTTTATTTCCATTAGTAATAGTAAACCATTAAGAGGAGATAGGTGGATCACTACATATTTGGTAGGAGATGTATTATGGCAGCAATAGCACAAATCGGTTTAATATTAGGAAAAATAAACTAAAATGTGTGTTGTATCCATACAAACTAATATGTGCTACGGTGAAAAAAAAATTATTTTTTATACAGTCTTAAAATATCACTAATCGATCATTATGTTATATATAGTCGTATATAATTTTACATCTTTGTTTAGTATATATGATCATGTTTATGATACTATATTATAATTAAACTATGACTCTTATTCATTTATTTAATCGATAACTCATATAGATTCCAAATATAACATATCAGCTAATTCTGATTTATATATATATATATATATATATATATATATATATATATATATATATATATATATATATATATATATATATGCTAGCGTTCAAATAGAAACCAACCTTAGAATAGAAACTAGAAACCTACACTAAATAAATTATATTTCATTTATTTTAATGGCCCCGCTAGGGGCACCTTCACAAAAAACGTTTAAAATTCTTGGCTCTATTCAACAAAAAATATAAAAAAAATAAAAAAATTTAAAAAAAAAGTTGCTGTTCACGTGCCACGTCATCACGTGAACAGTAACTTTTTTTTTAATTTTTTTAATTTTTTTATATTTTTGTTGAATAGAGACAATAATTTTAAACGTTTTTTGTATTGGAGTACCCCTAATTTGGTCATTAGATTAGCTTGAAATATTTAATTTAGGTATAGTTTCTAGTTTCTATTCTAAGTTAGTTTCTATTAGAACAAGACCCTATATATATATATATATATATATATATATATATATATATTGTACTTAGTATCAATCATATTAAAGGTCTGTTTGGTATTGATGTTGCAGACCGCAACAACAATTTTTTTGTAGAAAACTTGGTTCAAAACAGCTTAGTAAATCTAAAAGCAATTTTTCAACAACATTTTTTTATAAAAAAAAATTGCTTTAGCAAAATCATTTATTTTTCACAATTGCAACTTTTGTAGACAACAATTTTAGGTAAATGTATCAAACCCCAACAATCACATATTAAATAAATTTTATAAAAGTTAATTTAAAATAAGATATAAACAAACACTAAAAGAGATAATTTATTCAGTAGTTGTGAATTTAACTCCATTTGTATTTTGAGGTCATAAATTCAGTTCCTTTGATAAGACCAAAAAAATCATATCGTGTTTCCGTATATTCTATATCATATGTCCTAATTCGATGATTGAAAAACTCACGTTATCTTGTGTACCACGTGAATGCATATCTTATTTTCATGGCATATTCATAATATTTTTAAATATATTATTGTATTATAATTTAATAAATCTATAATTCTAATTTCAGAACAAATTTTTTTTCGATAATAATTTTCTTTTGTAGTTGTTAAAACACTTTTATCTTAGAATTTTAAAAGTAAAATTATTATGATAGCATGATAGTCGTGTAATGCATGACCTGCATTTTAACTATTATAATTTTACATGCATATATTCGTATGAAATTATCACTATATGATTATGAGCTAATTAGGTATAAAAATCTTTAATTGCCATATCTCTCGTACAATAATCTTATACATTTACTTCTTTCGAATGTTTTTTTGTTAACACTATAATTTTTAAATTTTAATTAAACTCATCTAATATTTGTCAATAGGTTAGATTAACATATTATTATCAACTATTTAGTTCTATTATCATTTGTTTTTAAGTTGGCATAAAAATGATGTATCTATTCTTTTGTTAGCATTTAATTGAGATATAAATGTTTGCAATAAGCGTTTTTTATATCTAGATGTCCAAATTTGACAGTAAATGAATTCATGTTATCTTGTGCATCTAGGAGTGGCATCACTTCAATTTAAATTTAGTATCGAAGAGTAATATACCTATGGCAATTCCCGAATTCGAACATTATCATTGAACCTGTCTAGGTTCCTGAACGAAGAGTATTTTGCTCTCCGATTTCTACCCCGGACGGGAATGAGGATTATGAGCTAATTAGGTATAAAAATATTTGATTGCCATATCTCTTGTACAATAATCTTATACAAATATTTTGAATGTTATTGTCTCAACATTATATATATTTTTTAATTTTAATATAATTAATAATTAAAAAAGTTAATTGTCATACCTCTCGCACATTAAACATACATACTTCTTTCGAATGTTATTCTGCTAACATTATAATTTTTAAATTTTAATTAAACTTATCTAATATCTATAACAGGTTAGATTAACATATTATTATCAACTACTTAGTTCTATTACCATTTGTTTATAAGTTGGCAAAAAATTTGATGTACATATTCTTTTGATAGTATTTAATTTTGACATAAGTGTTTGAAATAAGCATTTTTCATATCTCGATCTCCAAATTTGACAGTAAATAAATTTATGTTATTTTGTGGACCAGGGAGTGACATCAGGTCAATTTAGGATCGAAGAATGCTATACCGATGGTGATCCCCCAATTCGAACATTATCATTGAACCTATCTCGGTTCCTGAACGAAGATTATTTTACTCTCCGATTACTGCCCCGAACGGGAATGAGGATCCTAGGAGAAATCGTGATTTTTTAAAAAAAATCGAAATTTAATTTTTAATTAAAATTTTGAACATAATCGTTGAACCTTTATCAATCCTTGAATGAGGATTATTTTACTACACCGAAAGGGGAACGATGATCCCCACGAGAAATTGAGGATTTTTAATATTTTAATTGAAATTTATAATTCCTTAATATATTTTATAATAAAAATAATTTGATAAATCATGATAAATATTATTATTATTATTAAATCATAAATAGAGATTCAAATTATTTTTTAATCCCCAATAATCGGCTGGGAACGTGAATTGGGGATCAGGCCGGGATACCTTAATCCCCGATCCCATTCTCATCCCGCGAATTTCTATTTTATAATATTCCATATTTCTCATGCTGACAGAAAAATTTTCGCAATACCCAACCCGAATGGGAAGAGGATTGGATCGCGGTCAGACGGGATGGATGAAATGCACATCTATACGTGTACCAGATGAATTTGTTTTGTGTTTGTCATGAGCATAAAAATCATGAATAAATATTATGATTTTACAAAAAAAATATTATTATACATTTACCAGAAATTAAAATTTGAATTTATGTCATTTCATGTACAATGTGAATTTGTGTCGTATTTTTGTATCACATACATAATACAAAAAGAATACTTTATAATTTTAAAATTTCATGAAAATATAATAATAATAATAATAATTTTAATTTTAATAATAATAATTTTAATTAAATGAGATGAAAATATATTTTTTTATAATTTTATCATGCATAAATTTATAAAAAATCTAGGAAGCAGGTTCTTTGAAAATGTAGTTAATGATTTTTAAGTAGGTGTCAGAAATTGTTATGGTGTACTGGTTGTGTGTATAAATTTAAGTTGTTTGTATCATAGGGGGGATTATAAAATCTATTCCCAATACAAATATTTTTTTTAACATTAATATGAAGAGGGGCATATTGATAAATTACTAATTGGCTTGAAAGTGCATTTTGACCTATAATAAATGAAAAGAAACATTATTTCATTTGTTTTCTTTGAAATTATTTCTAAAATAAGTGTTAAATAAAATGAAGAATTAAGGGCTATTTAGGAATCTAGTGGATGAGCTCCAAAATTTTCATGAAGTGGGCTTCTAGTATGATGGTCATGATGTGATCATAAAATTGATTCCTAGCAAGTGGTCATGGGTTCAATCCATGTCAACAACAATATTTTTAATATATTTATAAAATTTGAGGGTATTTTAGTAAATTACTAAATGGCATGGAAAGCCATGTTAGCATATAATATATATGTAAAGGATGTTGGAATAAAATATAAAAATGTAATAAATCTTTCTTTTAATATCTTAAAATTAAAAAAAAATGATTATAATACAATATCAAAATCTAGTGTTTCAAAAAATTTCAAATGTTTTACATC
Source organism: Saposhnikovia divaricata (assembly GCA_036435485.1). Classification (NCBI taxonomy): domain Eukaryota; kingdom Viridiplantae; phylum Streptophyta; class Magnoliopsida; order Apiales; family Apiaceae; genus Saposhnikovia; species Saposhnikovia divaricata. Next base: position 201,332,546 of record CM071594.1, read on the forward strand.
AAATTTCAAAAACTTCTCCAAATTTACAAATTAATGGTTAATTTAAATTATTATGTATTAAAAGTGTGGCTCCCGCTAACATTTTTTTAAAAGAACGGCCAAATAACGTTCAAATTAACGGGAGTCAATCTTTTAGAAGACGAAAATAAAGTTGGTCATTAATTTGTAAATTTGAAAGTTTGACCATTTTTTTTAAAAATAGTAATACGGTCACCACTCTGTAATTTACTATTTTATATACGACATAACAAATTCTAGAATATAGTAAGAGAATATCCAACATCTTCTTACGGGAAGCACGAGTCAATCCGAGCGAACAAAGACGTGAACATGAACAAAATCGCACCATCTTCTAGATAATAACCCACACTGACTAACAAAATCGGAATATATCATACTATATATATATATATATATATATATATATATATATATATATATATATATATATATATATGGTCTTTCTTAGGTGAGAACCCCCAATTATAATGAGAACTGAAATCTAATCTCAGCTACACAAATTTTGGACCATTTTAATTACAGCCACACATTAAACACACACCCACCACACACCATACACACAAGACACACACTAACACACAAACACGTACATACCCCAATTCATTTCCACCCACCCCTGCCCCCCACCCACCCCGACTCCACCGTCGACGCCCGCATCACCCCCCACAATCTATCGCCATTCTATCTCTCTCTCTCTCTCTTTCTCCATCTCTTCTCTCTCTCTCTCTCTATCTCTCTTCTTCGTCCAGATCCAATATTGTTGGCATTGGTAATTCCGACCCCGGCTTTGGGAGTGTCTCCGGCGACGGCTATGAATGCTACTGGTAATCGATTACGAGAGTTTGCGAAAGTGTTAGAGCTGGAATTTGAGTTTGAAGCGATTTTTACTCAGGTTCATGAATTAACCGGTTCGAGCTTTCGATTTGAGCATGATGAAGTAGTAGCGGTTAATTTTATGCTGCAGTTGTATAATTTGTTAAGGGGAAGCAAATGATGGAGTTGAATGTGTGTTGAAATTGGCGAAATCGTTGAACCCGAAAATCGTGACATTAGGGGAATATGAAGCTAGTTTGAACCGTGTTGCATTTTTTCCTCAGGTGAAGAATGCGTTGAAATAGTAGGACAGTGGTGTTTTTTTGTTTGACATTGGTGTTTTTTTGTGGTGATTTTGTATGTTACGTTGTGATTTTTTGAGTTATTTGTGGTGATTTTTGGGTTTCGGTGGTGATTTGTTGGTGGTGGCCGGTGTTGGTGGCGGCAATTGGGTGGTTTGTGGTGATTTTTGTTTTCTGGTGGTGATTTTAGTTAGTGGTGGCGGTGGCATGGTGGTCGGAGATGGTGATTTTCTATTTAAAGGTGGTGGTGGTCGGAGGTGGCGGCAGTGTGGTGATTTTCTGTTAAACGGTGGTGATTTTCAGGATTGCCCGGAATTGGTCGCCGGAGATGGTGATCGGAGTTGGTGACCGGAGTGGGGAGGAAGGTGATGGTGGATTAGATGAATAATAAAAAATAAAATTTGAAATATTAATCGTAAGGCTATGATTTAATTTAGATATAAAAAATGTGTGGCTCAGATTAGATCTCATGTTTCACCCATATTGATGGTTCTCACTTGAGCAAGACCCTATATATATATATATAGTTATTAAATTTCAAATCTTACAAAGAATGCAAAATATGCATAATTTGTCAAATGAGAAAACTTTACAAAAATATGGATCTAACATGTATTAATATGCGTCCACCCAATGTTAGGTCCCGAAGTATCGTAGAAGGGGGGGTTGAATACGATACTACCCAAGAAAATAATTCCGAGAATATATCTTTATTGATAATAAACTCGAAGGGGTGTTACAACTTCTAATCCAATGGATTAGCTTCAAAACCAGAACACTCCTAAGGATAGTTTAGGCATGAGGACCTTCTACCCGACACTTCCTGAAAGTGGGCTAAGCCGGCTTCCCTACTAGATGGACTGTCTAGCAGCTCACAGAGAAGATATTAGAGAGAGAAGAGAAAGTTGTGTGTTGAGTTGTATTTTGAAATGAAATACAACAGGCCTATTTATAGGCTATAGAAAGTTACTATGTTGTACTATTCCAAGAACCACAAAAACGTGTCTATTGAAAATATTTTGGACGTGGGCCCCACCTGCATAGTACTATTCCACCAACCACAAAAACGTGTCTGTTGAAAATATTTTGGACATGGGCCCACCTGCATAGTAACCACTATTTGCACAGTAACTACTATTTGCATAGTAACCACTATTTGCACAGTACCTGCATAATAACCATGCATAGTAACTGTGCATAGTAACCTTGCATAGTAACCGTGCGTAGTATTACTATTCTTTCTCTCTTCTGTTTATTCTGCTGTTTTAATTCATCTCAGAAAATAGTCCAAGTACCAGATTAATTTAATTATTTTGTTATAAATAATTAATTAATCTGTTACTTATTTAATTTTCAGAGTAAATTAATTTTTGATAATACCTTGAGATATTATGTTTGTCCTTGATCCTCAATAGGCTTTAGCAATTCTTTCTGTGAATTAATGTGTTGATCCTTTTCGTATGTGCCGACACTTAGTGCACTGGTCTGGTTCACAAGTGACTAGCACTGATCTTGATCTTCACACCTTCGTTACATTCCAATTGATTAGCGTGCAGCAGTATCTTCAAACAATATAAATACATGGAATCTTTTGGCCCTTCAACTGAATCATCTGTACATCTTATTCTGTCACTGAGGCTTGATCATGTTAATGAACTTCTTTCAGCGACTTGATCCTTGTCGGTGCCTGTTCTTCAAATTTCACGATCCCTGTATAGAGTTAATATTATTTATCTTTTATCCTAGTTGAGTTATATATGTCCTCTATTACATATTACATTACATTATGCTTTACAATCTCCCCCTATTTGATTGTTAGGGTTTGACAAGCAAATTCCTGGAGGATAACTCAACTAATACAACAACAAAAAAATAAAGTTCAAAGATAAATAATATTAAAGTGCATTCTGGATCATATATATACATTTTCCAGATTTCTAAAATTAACCAAGTGCAAGACAATTGTTCCTTTAGACTGAACAAATTTTCAAGTTTGCCTTTGCTTTCTTTCCACATAGCACTAATACTCCCATTAGCTTTTCCTTTCCCAAAATAAAGTTAATTCTGTGTCAACAACCTTTTCCTTGCCCTTACGCCTAGTAGATTTTTCTTGGTCATCCACCTTCTCCCCCTCAGTTGGGTTATCCTCCAGAGTAGTAGGATGTGGAGTTGGTAAATTTGACGAAGATGGCTTTACTAAGGAGTTGATTGCATCATTTAACTAGGTTGCCATGGTATTCAATTGAACCTGGAATACATCATGTTGAATAAGTTGCAAATTTTTAATTTCTGCAATGGACTTACAGATATTTGGAAACTCTTTCTCCATTGTTTGGACCCGTATAAGGAGTCTGCTATATTCCTTTCTGGTTACAGGTGCATGTAGTTGAGTAGGTTGCTCACTCGTACGTTCTGTAGGTGTTTCACTCAACACTCTATATTCACTCGGTTTAGTGATTTGGGTTACACTTACATGTTCTGTTCGTATTTCTCTCAACTCTCCTCCAGAGCTTCCACCGATATGTGTACCTGCAAATGAAATCATCCTAGTCCCTTTTTCAGAGGTCACGGATGATGCAATGAAAGTTCGTGAGCTTCCGTCCTCGCGTGAAGCGAGTTGCCGACCACTGGTAAAGAGTGGTAAATCTCGAAAGAGATCCAGAGATTTTCCCTCTGGGAGGTTAAACTTGAATCGATTAAATGGCACAAAACCCAAGTTTCCCTCGTATGTCTGTGAAGACACTTGGTTCAAAAAAGAACCACCTACCGATGGATCTTTCCGTAAAATGGAAGATTCATGATAAGTGGATTTTATATCCACTTGGAGCGTTCCATATCGGCTTAAATTGATTGTCTTGGACTCAAGTTTATTGTAGTTTTGATGTGTTTTGCTTAGTTGTGCAGAATTACGAGAATGTTGACTAAGGTGGATGCTTATATAATTTTTGGGGAATTAATTGATTAAAATTCAAATTTCTGAGAAGGGTTGCGCAGTCTACACTGTTGTGGCCATATCTTGAGTTCTAGAAGTCCGTTTGAGGCCCGTAAGCAGTCCACGCGAAGATAACGCGATTCTCTATCATTCTAAGGTGGTCCAGTGGTCCAATTACGTTTGGAACGTTCCAGAAAATCTGAAGAAAAGTCAGCCACGAATTTTCCTAAAAAACAGAATCAATTTAGGAAACGTATCTTGCAGAAATTCTATTATAATTCTGTTTTTGTATTTTCTTGCTGGGCAAGACTTGGAGTGCCTATATAAACACATCCAACCCCTTGTAAATTAGAGAATTAGAGAATTAGTCAATTAGATATCTTGTACATAATATAGCTTAGATCTGCAAGAGAGAAAAGGAGAGAAGGATTCAACGATCGTGACAAGCAACGAATCTAGATCTACTTCATCTTTTGTATCATAGATTTGTTTTCTTAACTATTGTTCTATTAATATTATTACTTTCTTCCATATCTTTTTTGTTATCATGGTTTCACTTGATCCCATGATGACGAGAGGTTCGATTATGAACTAATCGTTGTCATGGGATTCTAACGGATTTATTTATGGAACATAGTATCTTGATTGCTTAAAGATCTGTGTGTGATGTATATTTGATATCCTCGTATGGTTATCCTTAATTGTTAGATGCGTAGCTTGTTAGTGTAGGTGCCCTAGAGGCAATACATTGTTTCTTAAATAAACCTTATGTCATTTGATTATTAAATAAATGTATTTATTATGACTTTAATTACTGCGATATATTTGTTAGCATAATAAATGTCCTTAGAATCATGATACACATTGTATAGTTTAAGTACATGACTTGAACTTGAGATTATATAATATATCATACTCTTAAAGGTCCCTAGTCGATTATTATTATATCAGGACAATAATAATATATATAGACTAGTATGTTGTTTGACAGATAACCACATCTCATTGGTTATAAGTATGGAGATACTAAAGTCAATACATAGGTACATGTAGGAGTACATGGTACTGGACAGACCCACCGTGAGATTCGTCATGTTAATTAAGTCATAAGAAAGACTCACAGTGATAATGGTGTAATGATCCTTTGACTTGAGATCATTATATTTCTATACGAGGATAATATACTTTGACTACATTAAAAGTTACCTTTGACCGGGTAATGATAAAAGTGGACATCGGGTATATTGTGAATCGTATGAGAAATATGAATGATAGATAAAGGATTTAACCCTCCTATCAGATAGGAGAGATATTATTGGCCTCTTGATTGAGTGAGACTATAAAATGCATGGCCGTGCTCAAATAATGATTTGTCTTAATAGTCTACTCATGTATCAAGTAAACCCGGATTAAATTATGAAGAGGATGACTAAACACATGCCTCGAGTTTAATCTATAATATTTGGTTAAAGGGATTATATTACACGGGAACATTAATCACAAAAGGTTTATCGAATCACGATTTAATTATTATTTAATTGGGTAGCAATGATGTATTACTAGATACCGCTCATTGTTTATAATTTTATTGGAGAATAAAATTATTACCAAAATAAATAATAACCTACAGGGTCACACACATAGAACATTTTAAAGGAAGAATTAATTTAAATTATGAATTTAAATTAATTAATGATAAAGATGGATTTTATTATATTAATTAAGTGGGACTTAATTAAGCTATAATAAAATGCAAAGATATATGAGATATGTTTTTATGATTTTAATAATTGAGTATGACTTAATTATTATTATTTAAATAATAGGATTTTATTCTATTATTTAATTAAATCATATATGGGCTAGGTTTTGACATGGTTTTTGGCTTGACATTATCCTATATATAAAGATATGGGGTAAAGTTTTTGTACGTGAAAAACATAAGAGTCTTAGCCGAATAAAACAAAAACCCTAAAAACAAGATCTCATATATTTTCATTGGAGGCTAGTACCTCCTTTCCATTCAAGAATCGTTCTTGGAGTGTTCGTGTGGATATCGTAGAGGAGGCTTCGAAGAGGAGCGCTCAATATTCGTGGGAGGCTTGCATCTCCATCATTGATACGATTGTAAAGCTTCAAAAAGGTAAACATATTCTTACTACTATGATTATCCGAATTATTATACATGGATCCGGGCTTGGTTTCAATTTTATTTTTTACTGTTTTCGCTGCGTATTGATGATCGAAACCAACAATAGCATTAGAGCTACTTGTATAATATGATAATTTGGTTATATATGAAGCATACGATCTGTTTTATGCTATACCAGTTCTGTGTTTTTTTTTCTTTCCCGAGAACCCTACGTATTGCATGAAAACCACGATCTGCATGCTACTGTTTCTTCTGTTTTGCTGGATTCTATGATCTGCTGTTACCTGCCATGTTTTAATAAGATTAACACGTGACCAAATCATCTGAGAAATCAGTCGATATTCAGTAGTTCAGTTCATGTATGAATATATATACATACGTGTTTACATATATATATATATCTACTAGGTTTTGATTTTTAATCACTCAAGAATCAGTGATATTTGTTTATGATGTTACTGCTATAGTAAACGTTGGTCTGAAAATCCATTGGGAATGCAAAATCGCGACTAACAATGATCACATGATCGAACTGGGTCTTCTGGAAAAACTGCAGAAAATATGCATGTACAGGCGATGCGCATACTGTAGATGCGTATCACCTACGGTTTAAGCCATACACGCATACGTGGAATGCGTGTCTGATAGAATTAACAGATTAGGTCTTATGCGCATACTGTACATGCGTATTTGCTCTTTTTAATTAAAAAAAAAATCCAGCCAGGTTTTGCATGCTAAGATTAAATTACAAATATTAATGTTTAACTTGGAGTATGCAAAATTTTATTAATTAGTAATTTTGATTACTAGATTAATATTTAATTAAAGTGCGTTAATTTTATTATTTATGATTTGATCATATTTAATTTATGTTGTATAAAATTGTGATTATACAATATGTGATGTTTTTAATTGCTATGTGAGCATGATGCATGGTTATGGCCCCAAGACCTAGTTTTCAATTTATTTTATTAATTTTAATTTATGGTTTGTAATAATTAAATACGACTTGCATGTCGTTTTTCTTTTTGTAATTATTTTATCTCGAATGCAACTCGAGTTCTTTTGTAAAATGTTTCAAGAGGAGCTTGGAGGCAATCAAGGCAGCTTTGGAAGCGAAGCAAGAGATTTTGTAATAATTAGTTATTACCACCATAGATTGACCTTGATTTTTCCATTAGCTTGGAAAAATCGCATAGGATTGGGCCATAACCATAGCATATTATTTTTTATGTGATGCACTTTACATATGATGTATGTGTAGAGTAGCAAATGTATGCATATTTTTAATTAGATTAATGATGTATGCATGTATTAGATACGTCACCCATGCCATGCTTGCCATGCTAAACAAGATAAAATCTGTAACGATTCGAGATTTTAAAATGAACAAACGATCATGAGATTTCTGTGTTTATGAAACACGGAATTAAATACGAATTTTCAATTATTTAGATATGGGGAGATTTTGTCAAAAACGGGTTTTACCTGTAAGGAAGTTGGGTATTAAGTGAGGCCACTTGTGACTCCTCCAACAACCTGGAAATCAAACTATTGATGAATATTGATTTGAAGTATTTAATTCAAGGAAAAATTGGGAATCTCTTTATGATGGGATCATGGTCGTTTTAATTCAAAACCCCTTAACAAAATATTAAGTTTTAATCGGATGCTTTCCAATGAATGAACACTCATTGAATCCTAGATCGATAAGGGGAATGACTGCCAGTGGCAGGGGACTCCTGTCTATCGTGGTGAGATGTGATGAATATAAGCGGTTATATTCGACCGTTGTATCATTGGGCTTAACTTAACTGAGTCGTCATAATAAGATGAAAATAAACGGTTATATTCAATTATTATGAACTTAGAAGCATAGAGTTTGGTTCAAAAATCTATTAGATAGACAAGAACAATTGTTGTTCACCAAACTATCCAAGAATTATATATGTTATAATTGACAACTGTTGTCTACCTAAATAATCATGTTTTAAGGACTACCAGTGGTTGACTTAGGATATGACGAAATATGGATCTTGGCTCACTAGAAAGATTTATGGGATATTCTTTCCGATTTAATAGTAAGGGCTATTAATTTGATAAAAATAGTGGGAGATATATTATGAATATGTCATAATCACTTGAACATAATTAATGTAACAATCTAACTTATCTTATGCATTTTATCATTGTAGAAAACAAATGGCACAAAATACAAACAATACTTTCTCTGTGCGATCAGTCCTTGAGAAGGACAAGCTGACAGGATTGAACTTCCTTGACTGGTCTAGGAATTTGAGAATTGTTCTCATGCAGGAAAAAGAAATCTTATGTGATTGATATTCCTCCACCGGCAGCCCCTGCTAACAATGCCCCTGCTGCTCAACGAAATGCTTATCAGAAGCATATTGATGATGCAACTGATGCGGCTTGTCTTATGCTTGCTACTATGGATGCTGAGCTTCAGAAGCAGCATTTGATATGAATGCTTATACTATGTTTGAACATCTTTCAACGATGTTTCAATCACAGGCTCGTGTTGAAAAGTTCAACACAAGCAAAGCACTCTTCTCGTGCAAGCAGGGCAATGGACAAGTCGGACCACATGTTCTAAAGATGATTGGGTATTGTGATTACCTTGCTCGTTTGGGTTTCCCGCTTCAGGGAGAGGCTCAAGTCAATATAATCTTGCAATCTTTGAACAGCGACTATACTCAGTTCATTATGACTTTTAATATGACTGAGCAAGATAAGACTCCTATGGAATTGTTGGCCATGCTGAGGACCACTGAAGCAAATATGGTCAAGGCACCTGAGAAAGCTCCCATAATGATGGTAGGCAAGAAAGGTGCTAAGGGAAAGGGGAAATGGAAGGGCAAGAAAAAGGTTACACCGAAAGATCTTGGTCCTTCTAAGCCCTCTTTCAAAAAGGCTAAAAAGCCGAAAGGAGATGTCGCAAAGGCTGATAAAGGTGATTGTCACTATTGTCACAAGCCTGGTCACTGGAAGAGAAATTGTCATGCTTACTTGGAGGATCTGAAGAAAATGAAGGGTGTTCAGATTTCTGGATCAGGTATTTATGTTATAGATGTCAATCTGTCTATTTCTACATCTTGGGTATTGGATACTGGATGTGCTTCTCACATTTGTATAAATGTGCAGGAACTGCAGAGAAGTAGGACTTTGGCTAAGGGAGAAGTGGACCTACGCGTAGGCAATGGAGCAAGAGTTGCTGCTTTAGCCGTAGGAACTTATTATTTATCTTTGCCCTCTGGGCTTGTTTTAGAACTTGAAGACTGTTTTTACGTGCCTGCGATTCGCAGAAACATTATTTCTGTTTCTTGTTTGGACAAGAAAGGTTTTTCGTTTATAATAAAGAACAATAGTTGCTCTTTTGCTTTGAATGATTTAACCTATGGTGTTGCGCGTATATTTAATGGTTTATATGTTCTTGATTTAGATAATCCTGTCTGTAACATAGAAAACAAACGACTTAAAGTTAATGACTCAAATCAAACATACCTCTGGCATTGTCGTCTAGGCCATATAAATGAGAAACGCATATCCAAATTACATAAGGATGGATACTTGGATAAGTTTGATTTTGAATCATACGAAAAATGCGAATCTTGTTTGCTTGGTAAGATGACTAAAGCCCCTTTTACTGGCAAGGGTCAAAGGGCCACTGAACGTTTGGAGCTAATACATAGTGATGTATGTGGCCCAATGCGTGTGATGGCTATAGGAGGCTACTACTACTTCATAACATTTACTGATGACTTCAGTAGATATGGATATGTATATCTTATGAAGAACAAATCCAATTCTTTTGAAAAATTCAAAGAATACAAGGCTGAAGTAGAGAAGCAAATAGACGGAGGTGCAAATATTAAAATCTTACGATCCGATCGTGGGGGTGAATACTTAAGCACCGAATTTAAAGAGTATTTAAAGGAGTGTGGTATTGTATCACAACTCACTCCGCCAGGTACACCTCAATGGAATGGAGTTTCAGAGAGGAGAAATCGTACTCTGTTGGACATGGTACAATCGATGATGAGTCATGCAGATCTTCCAATAAGTTTCTGGGGTTATGCTCTAGAAACATCGGCTTTCACACTTAACCGTGTTCCAACCAAGAAGGTTCAAAAGACTCCATATGAGATATGGGAGGAGAAACGGTCAAGTATGAACTTTATGAAAGTTTGGGGATGCAAGGCGTTTGTAAAACGTCAAGTATCTGACAAGCTTGGACCTAAATCTGAAGAGTGCAATTTTGTGGGATACCCTAAAGAAACAAAGGCGTATTATTTTTATAGTCCTTCTGAGCAGAAAGTGTTCATTGCTCGAGATGCTGTCTTCATGGAAAAGGATTTTGTTTCCAAAAGAGACAGTGGGAGAACTATAGATCTCGATGAAGATCGAGAACCACAAAATAGCATTGAACCTGAGGTGGAACAAGAGCAGAATAATGATAATGCTCAAGAAACACAGGTTGTTCGTAGATCTGGTAGAATTCGCCATGAGCCAGAGAGATATGGATTTCTTTTGACTCAATGTGGGGATTTGATGCTCATAGATGAGGATGAGCCTCTCACATACCAAGATGCTATGAACAGTCCAGACTCTAAGAGATGGCTTGAAGCCATGAAATCTGAGATGGATTCCATGTACGAAAACCAAGTTTGGGATTTGGTTGATCCACCTGAAGGGGTAAAACCCGTAGGGTGCAAGTGGGTTTTCAAGAAGAAAATTGACATGGAAGGAAATGTTCAGACCTATAAAGCCAGACTGGTTGCGAAAGGGTTCAAACAAATTCATGGTATTGACTATGATGAAACTTTCTCACCAGTTGCCATGGTCAAGTCCATACGGGTTTTGCTTGCAATTGCAGCATTCCATGATTACGAAATCTGGCAAATGGATGTCAAAACAGCTTTCCTTAATGGGAGCCTTGAAGAGGATGTGTACATGACATAACCTGAAGGTTTTGTCGATCCGAGGAATGTTGGCAAGGTATGTAAATTACGTCGATCCATTTATGGATTGAAGCAAGCCTCTAGGAGATGGAATATTCGTTTTGATGAAACAGTCAAGGAGTATGGCTTTATTCAAAACGAGGATGAACCTTGTGTTTACAAGAAGGTTAGTGGGAGCCATGTGGCATTCATAGTACTGTATGTTGATGACATACTACTAATGAGGAATGACATACCTTCTCTAAAGGCTGTTAAGACTTGGTTAGAGAGCAATTTCTCTATGAAAGACTTAGGAGAGGCAACCTACATTCTAGGAATGAGGATCTATAGAGATAGATCTAAAAGGATGATCGGTCTAAGTCAGAGTACATACATTGATAAGGTTTTGCATCGTTTTGGTATGCAAAATGCTAAAAGGGGATATGTCCCTGTGTCTCAAGGGATAACGATTTCTAAAGACCAGTGTCCGAAATCATTAGATGAGAAGGATCACATGAATAAAGTTCCATATGCATCAGCAATTGGATCTATCATGTATGCAATGGTATGTACTCGCCCCGATGTTTCATATGCTTTGAGCATGACGAGCAGATACCAGTCTAATCCAGGTGAAGGTCACTGGACGGCAGTCAAGAATATTCTAAAGTACCTGAAAAGGACTAAAGATTCATTCTTGGTGTATGGAGGAGAGGAGAAACTGGTTGTAAAGGGTTACACCGATGCAAGTTTCCAAACAGACAGGGATGATACTGTATCACAGTCTGGTTTTGTGTTTTGTCTAAATGGAGGTGATGTAAGCTGGAAGAGTTCAAAGCAAGAAACAGTAGCTGATTCTACAATGGAGGCTGAGTACATTGCAGCTTGTGAAGCGGATAAGGAGGCTGTTTGGATTCGAAAATTCATTTCTGATTTGGAAGTGGTTCCATCGATTGTAGATCCCATTGATCTATACTGTGATAATAATGGGGCCATCGCACAGGCTAGAGAGCCTAGATCGCACTCCCGATCCAAACATATACTCAGAAGATACCACCTCACACGAGAGATTAAGGAAAGGGGTGAAATACATATATGTAAAGTGCATACAAATGATAACATTGCAGATCCACTGACCAAAGGCCTGTCGCAGCAGAAGCACGACGGTCACACTAGTTCCATAGGTATTCGATACATGGGTGATTGGCTCTAGTGCAAGTGGGAGATTGTTAGTGTAGGTGCCCTAGAGGCAATACATTGTTTCTTAAATAAACCTTATGTCATTTGATTATTAAATAAATGTATTTATTATGACTTTAATTACTGCGATATATTTGTTAGCATAATAAATGTCCTTAGAATCATGATACACATTGTATAGTTTAAGTACATGACTTGAACTTGAGATTATATAATATATCATACTCTTAAAGGTCCCTAGTCGATTATTATTATATCAGGACAATAATAATATATATAGACTAGTATGTTGTTTGACAGATAACCACATCTCATTGGTTATAAGTATGGAGATACTAAAGTCAATACATAGGTACATGTAGGAGTACATGGTACTGGACAGACCCACCGTGAGATTCGTCATGTTAATTAAGTCATAAGAAAGACTCACAGTGATAATGGTGTAATGATCCTTTGACTTGAGATCATTATATTTCTATACGAGGATAATATACTTTGACTACATTAAAAGTTACCTTTGACCGGGTAATGATAAAAGTGGACATCGGGTATATTGTGAATCGTATGAGAAATATGAATGATAGATAAAGGATTTAACCCTCCTATCAGATAGGAGAGATATTATTGGCCTCTTGATTGAGTGAGACTATAAAATGCATGGTCGTGCTCAAATAATGATTTGTCTTAATAGTCTACTCATGTATCAAGTAAACCCGGATTAAATTATGAAGAGGATGACTAAACACATGCCTCGAGTTTAATCTATAATATTTTGTTAAAGGGATTATATTACACGGGAACATTAATCACAAAAGGTTTATCGAATCACGATTTAATTATTATTTAATTGGGTAGCAATGATGTATTACTAGATACCGCTCATTGTTTATAATTTTATTGGAGAATAAAATTATTACCAAAATAAATAATAACCTACAAGGTCACACATATAGAACATTTTAAAGGAAGAATTAATTTAAATTATGAATTTAAATTAATTAATGATAAAGATGGATTTTATTATATTAATTAAGTGGGACTTAATTAAGCTATAATAAAATGCAAAGATATATGAGATATGTTTTTATGATTTTAATAATTGAGTATGACTTAATTATTATTATTTAAATAATAGGATTTTATTCTATTATTTAATTAAATCATATATGGGCTAGGTTTTGACATGGATTTTTGGCTTGACATTATCCTATATATAAAGATATGGGGTAAAGTTTTTGTACGTGAAAAACATAGGAGTCTTAGCCGAATAAAACAAAAACCCTAAAAACAAGATCTCATATATTTTCATTGGAGGCTAGTACCTCCCTTCCATTCAAGAATCGTTCTTAGAGTGTTCGTGTGGATACCGTAGAGGAGGCTTCGAAGAGGAGCGCTCAATATTCGTGGAAGGCTTGCATCTCCATCATTGATACGATTGTAAAGCTTCAAAAAGGTAAACATATTCTTACTACTATGATTATCCGAATTATTATACATGGATCCGGGCTTGGTTTCGATTTTATTTTACTGTTTTCGCTGCGTATTGATGATCGAAACCAACATAGCTAACATCTAATTTGTTAATCTCTTGTGAAGTGAAAGTGGATCTTGAGATTTAGAACTTGCCATGCTAGCATAGGTTCATGATTGTTTATCAACATGATTCGTAGTATGAGATGAGAATACTTATATTGCCCTGTGTGATCTTTATGGATAACTTGTTCTTCAACCGTTATGTTTTCAAATTCTATAGACATATAGGGTCTAAGCATAATTGGTGTCTATTCATCTTCTATCTCTTTTGTGGATGTATGTTTAGTCTGGTATACGTATACTGAGAGGTAGCGTGTACTTGTTTCGTGTTGTCCGATCAGATATCATAACCATTGCACATGGTGATTAAAGGCGTCAGATCTAAGCGAAGTATTTAATGAAGTAAGGATTCCATGTTTTTCTCGCATATAAGTAGTTAGTAATTTTTAGTTTGTTAATTTGTATCTTAGTTAATTATAGTTAGTAAAAAACTTAATATTGTTAATTGTCTTAGCAGTGCATAATAACCATACATTGTTGCATAGGTACAAAACTGAATTGAAACCTAAGATCTCTGTGGGAACGAACATGACTTCTATCTGTATTACTTGTGACCACGTACGCTTGCGTGATTTATTGTAAACAAGTTTTTGGTGCCGCTGCCGGGGATCATCGGTGTTTTATTTTTGGTTTATGTGCTTGTCAATAGTGGTCGTTAGAGTTCACTGACTCAGATTTTTTTTCTTGCCTATCCTGTTTAGTTCGGTGTGTTCAGGTACTTGAGTTTTTGAAGATGGCATGCCAGGAGTTGCCATGGTGGGCATATTCGAGTACATCCATGCCTTATCAATGTGAGCGGTGTTTGGACGTTCATGATCCCTCACAATATTGTTACTACGAAGGAGTTGATCCATATGTCAGTTATGAGGAACAACCATATTTTCCATACCATCCTCAACAGTACCAGCAAGATGTTCCAGACATGTCATATTTCTTTGGAAGTGAAGAGTTTCAACATCAGCAACCTACTCCTACTATTCAGTCAGATGAGGTTGATGATTTGAAGGAGATTAGGAAGGAGATTATGATGCTTGCAGAGAGTCATGAGAAGTCTCTCAAATCTATGGAGACACTAGTTGCTCAAGTTTTGAGTGTCTTGGAACAAGAGAAACAGCAATCCATACGAGAGGCAATTCCAGAAAATAACGATGACTTGGAGCAAGGTACTGCATGCATAATTGAAGAAGACAAATTCCAAGAGGAGGTGAGTGTTCACAAGTCATGTGAGGAATTTGATCAAGCTAGTGAGGTGGATGATTTGGAAAGGGCACAATTTGAGACAGACACTGATGAGCTGCACAAATTTCAAGAATTGGTAACTGCGTACCAAGGGGACACTGATGAGCTACGCAAATTTCAAGAATTGGTATGTACGTTCCAAGAGGCTGATGAACATGAGAAAGATGCAGATCTTCTACTTGTCTCAAAGTGTGAAGATGGAGGTAGCGCATTAGAGCCAATGGAGGAAGTTCTCTTTGAGGAACCAAAGGCTTCAGCAACTTACATTTATCCTCCTCCATTATATTCAACCGAAGCCCGCGAAGGTGGGTTGTTCTACAAATTGACAGATTTTGGGTCAACAGAAGAAGGCATTGGAATAGGACATATTTGTTATACGAATAGGCCAAGCGAGGAGAAGGGGCAGAAAGTGTGCCGTCGTGATGATGATGAAGTCTCGCGAAGATAGGACCAGGCAAACTATTATCATCCTTAATGGAGGTTTGGAAGTAACGTCAAGCTATTGACGTTAAAGAAGCGCTTCGTGGGAGGCAACCCACGCATTAGTGTAGGAAAAAAAAATGAGTGAAAAAAAAAGTGTTGCAAAAAAAAAGTGTTGAGAAAAAAAGAAAAAAAAAAGGTGTTGTGAAAAAAAAAAACCGAACAGGTTTTTCACGCAGGTTGCGCCTGTGTCGCGCAGGCTGCGCCTGCGTGTCTGTATGTCGCGCAGGCTGCGCCTGCGTTTCTGGCTGTTGCGCAGGCTGCGCCTGCGTGACAGCTAGCTGTTAATGCAGTTTTTTTCAGCAGTTTGTATAAAAAAAATATTTTTTTTTTATTTTTTCTTTCAACCCCAATTCTTTTCTATCTCTTATTCTTTCATCTCTCCACCTAATTCTTTTCCTATTTCAATTCCAAAAGCCCCCATCAATTCTAAACCTATATTTATTCTAATTCTTTTTCTTTAATTCATCAAATCCTATTTCTATCTTACATCAAATTTCATACCAACCCAAATTTTTTTTCCTTTTCACATTAAAATTTTTATATTCATCCTATCACTCCATTATATATACCCCCACCTATACATACAAATCCAATTCCTTTTCTAATTCTTTAAATCTCTAAAAATTCAATTCTAAAGAGGAATTAATTACAAGTTCACCTCTTCGATTCGTAATTGGGTAAATCTTTTTCTCTAATCTTATTTGTATTACGAATTTGTGTTCTTGTAATTGAGGGTTTTGTAGTATTCTTGTTATTTGGGAAGTGACCAGTCTATGGAGCTCGTACGCATTATCCTCCACCAGATTCATCCGAGGAGGGTGATGACTCAGCTGGTTAGGTATGTTTTCTACTTTCCCTTGTATTTACTTCCATTCAATGCGGACATTGAATATTTTAAGTTTGGGGGTGGTTTGAGGGATTAGTAGTAGTTGTTGTATTATATGTTCATGTAGGATTTCATGTTTTGCATATTAGTAGTAGTAAATCATGCATGTATGTTCGTATTAATTATGTTTGTTTCATATAGGACATTCTATTTTTTTTGTTTCGTATACCATGTGAGTTCATATTAGTTGCATTTGCATAGCATGCATATTTCATGATCCCTTAAGACGAGCTAATTCTGATTGGTAGATAGGTGTCTAATTGAGTGTGGTAATGATGAATAGAGGGTTGACTTATAGTTTCTATGAAATTGACTTGCATGTTTCAGAAACAAAATTTTTACACAGTCTCATTGGGTGCTTTTGGGCTAGGTTGAGGTCATGCTTGTTTGGATGTTTTGAGATTTAATCACTTGATTATAGTTAGAATTTTCTTTATTCCCTTGATGGCCTAGAACACTTAAGTCTAAGTTTGGGGGAAAACATGGATTTCATGCTTAATTATAAATAATTGTCAATAATTGCTAGATGTCAAATGGCTAGTAGCCGGCTCATATTTATATGAGAAGTCTAGGGTTGAAATTGAGAATTCTCATTCCAGATTGCATATAAAAAAAAGCAGAAAAAATAGAAAAAAAAAAGAGTCAAATGTGTCAATTGTTTATATGCAAAATTAACTAGGGTGAGCTCTTTAATACTCGAGCAATTAAGTTCGCGGGGACTTTGTGCCTAGTGACCTAAGGCTTTTATAGTCTGGGATCCACTAACCTAACGCTCGCTACATGGGTATTATTGTATAAGCCTTTCGGGGTCTCATTCATTGCACGGTTAAATAAGCATGCTTGTATATATGTGTCATAGTAGTAGTAATAAAGTCTGAATTTCTGTCTACCTTGGATAAGGATGGAGGTGTTCCTAGGTTATGAAGTGTTTACAGTCTATTCTATTTATAAACCTGTGATTGTCTTGGCGAAGAGCATGTATGATTTTTAATCTAGTTTTGGGAGTATTTCTGATGAGCATTGCACACACGCACGTTTCTGTTCATGTATTGTTAGTATACGGGAACTTGGTCGAGCTCTATTTGGATTTAGTTGCATTTTCTAAGATATTTGCTTGCTAGTTGGTTTTGGTTAGTTTGAAGGGGATCGTTGCATTTTCATTCTAGTTGCATTCATGCATTGCATTGCATTAGGTTAAATGGATTTTGTGGGTACATTCGCTATAGGCCCTCACGAGACCTTACTCGTCGAATGGGGCTGCCTAGGGGTTTAAAGGGCTTGTTGCATATGCCAAATGCAACCGTGATCACCTACGGAAGTGGTACTAGTTAGTTAGTTAGTTGTAATTGTTATGCTTGAGGACAAGCATCGGTTTAAGTTTGGGGGTGTGATAAGTGGATTTTATATCCACTTGGAGCGTTCCATATCGGCTTAAATTGATTGTCTTGGACTCAAGTTTATTATAGTTTTGATGTGTTTTGATTAGTTGTGCAGAATTACGAGAATGTTGACTAAGGTGGATGCTTCTATAATTTTTGGGGAATTAATTGATTAAAATTCGAATTTCTGAGAAGGGTTGCGCAATCTACACTGTTGTGGCCATATCTTGAGTTCTAGAAGTCCGTTTGAGGCCCGTAAGCAGTCCACGCGAAGATAACGCGATTCTCTATCATTCTAAGGTGGTCCAGAGGTCCAATTACGTTTGGAACGTTCCAGAAAATCTGAAGAAAAGTCAGCCACGAATTTTCCTAAAAAACAGAATCAATTTAGGAAACGTATCTTGCAGAAATTCTATTATAATTCCGTTTTTGTATTTTCTTGCTGGGCAAGACTTGGAGTGCCTATATAAACACATCCAACCCCTTGTAAATTAGAGAATTAGAGAATTAGTCAATTTGATATCTTGTACATAATATAGCTTAGATCTGCAAGGGAGAAAATGAGAGAAGAATTCAACGCTCGTGACAAGCAACGGATCTAGATCTACTTCATCTTTTGTATCATAGATTTGTTTTCTTGACTCTTGTTTTATTAATATTATTACCTCCTTCCATATCTTGTTTGTTACATGGTTTCACTTGATCCCATGATGACGAGAGGTTCGATTATGAACTAATCGTTGTCATGGGATTCTAACGGATTTATTTATGGAACTTAGTATCTTGATTGCTTAAAGATCTGTGTGTGATGTATATTTGATATCCTCATATGGTTATGCTTAATTGTTAGATGCGTAGCTAACATCTAATTTGTTAATCTCTTGTGAAGTGAAAGTGGATCTTGAGATTTAGAACTTGCCATGCTAGCATAGGTTCATGATTGTTTATCAGCATGATTCGTAGTATGAGATGAGGATACTTATATTGCCCTGTGTGATCTTTATGGATAACTTGTTCTTCAACCGTTATGTTTTCAAATTCTATAGACATATAGGGTCTAAGCATAATTGGTGTCTATTCATCTTCTATCTCTTTTGTGGATGTATGTTTAGTTTGGTATGCGTATACTGAGAGGTAGCGTGTACTTGTTTCGTGTTGTCCGATCAGATATCATAACCATTGCACATAGTGATTAAAGGCGTCAGATCTAAGCGAAGTATTTAATGAAGTTAGGATTCCATGTTTTTCTCGCATATAAGTAGTTAGTAATTTCTAGTTTGTTAATTTGTATCTTAGTTAATTATAGTTAGTAAAAAACTTAATATTGTTAATTGTCTTAGCAGTGCATAATAATCATACATTGTTGCATAGGTACAAAACTGAATTGAAACCTAAGATCTCTGTGGGAACGAACTTGACTTCTATCTGTATTACTTGTGACCACGTACGCTTGCGTGATTTAGTGTAAACAATTCACCAACAGTTATTGAGGTAGGTAATTCCACCTTTGATGCCTGTGAAGGCATTTGATCTTTAGAAAGATCATCAACCACTCTTATGTTCCGTGAAATGGAACACAAGATAGTTGCTCCCGTCAATTCAACCTTACTTACATTTTCACTCATTTGACTAGAAAGAATTGTTTAAATAACAGTTACAGTTACCACAGGTTCATTTGGTTTACTTCTTTTAGAATGAGGTAGAGCTGCTGATGTAAATAACTCCTTATGTGGTGCTGCTGAGGCACTATCTCCCTCAAAAATGTTGATGGCTGGTCGTTTAAGTGACAATTGAGGTGTAGGAGTTTGTTGTGTTTGCATTTGTAGAATGGGCTCTTCGACCTGTGTTAGAGTCGGTGGGATTTCCTGCCCTTGGTCGGGTAAGATGGCCACTAGGGGCTGTAGAAACTGTATTTCCTGTGACACAACAGGGAATATAGAGGTTGGAATAGCAAGGATTGAAATATTACCTTGTCGTATACCTGTTCTCACTGGTCTTGGTAACAACAGAAGTGGGACAGTCTTTAGATATTCAGTTAGGACTGTAGGCACATCCGTATAGTTCTTTTTGCTTATGTAATTAATTACATTCGTCTTCATGTATGAACATTCCACCTTTCGACCATTTTCCAAGCGTACCCTGTCTTCATCATTCAAAAAATCATTTAATATTAGCTGTAGAAACCTTGGATATAGACATTTGACATTTTGAGTCCGAACATCTCTTGTTCCCAAGTGTTTCATCTTTAAAATGATTTGACCAAGAACTATTTTTCCAAAATTAATCCTCAAATTATTGGCGACCACATACCCTAATTTTTGAATAAATTCAGGTATTCGATCTTGATTTGTTCTATCTGAGGAAAAAACATGGTTAAGAGTGTGAAAGAAGAAATTCCAGTACTGGGTTAGAAACATTTTAGAAAGATTACCAGTATTGAAATTGTCATCTTGGTACCTTATAAAACGATAGAAAATTTCAATCTGTTCAGGTGTAGGATCAGAAACAAGATTTTCCATAGGAAAATGAAGAATTCGATTAACATCTCGTTCAGTGACCCTAATCGACCTACCAAACAGTCGATACGTGATTGCACACCCGTCCTGTCCAGAAGTGTTAACCTCACTGCAATATAGTTCACGCAATGCATCATGGTTAAGCTGCACCGGTGTAACTAAAGCATAGCGAATTAATGAATGTTCATTGAGAAATTATGTCCAGGCCCGAAATTGCTCATCCAGAATGGTTTCGATTTGCTGAATGGAAATAAGATTAACTTTAGCAATTAAATAGCTTCCCTGCAATGCCATTTTCAAAACTTTGAGGAAATTCAAAAACAAGGGTTCGTTTTTATCAAGGATGATGTATAAAGCAAGAATGTGAAATCCGATCTAAAAACCACCAGCTAGATTGAGAGATCTTTCCGATCAAAGCTCGAAATATTCAGCAATTGTGTGTATTTGCTCTGTATATCAGAAAAATGATGATGTTAAACACAAACAAAAACTCATCATTTATAAGGTTTAAAGGTTTTGTGGGTTAGGTGTGATAGTGACAGGTTATGTTGAAAAAATAACACCGCTTAATAATTTCTCACCTAACAACCTAATTAGCCGAAAAACATCTTATCACTGAAACCTGTCAGCCGAAAAACATCTTATCACCGAAACCTATCAGCCTATACACATATACACATATTTAATAATTCTAATTATTATGGATTGAAAAATAATCACGCAGTAAATCAAGAATTAATCCACAATAATCAGATAAACTCACAATTAAATAGACATAAAATTAACAAAATATCATTAATTGATATGTCAATTAAATATTTATTTAATTATGCTACAATGATATCTCCAGAATAATCATGCAGATAAGCAAATAAACCAAACAAAATCCAGAGAATGAAATTCACTGGCTGCAAGCAAATTGAACAGACATTTTAAAAGATCATGTGAAATTTAACAAACCAAGCTCACTTACCGACCTTGAAAAGGTTGCTTCATCCAAAGCTTTAGTAAAAATGTCTCCAACTATTTTTCATTAGGAACAAAATGCAGTTCCGCAGTGCCTTTCATCACATGCTCCCTGATGAAATGGTATCTGATGTCTATGTGCTTGGTTCTAGAATGCTGCACTGGATTCTGTGATATTGCAATTGCACTAGTGTTATCACAGAAAATTGGGATCTTTTCAACTTTAACTCCATAGTCAAGTAGTTGATTTTTCATCCATAGAATCTGTGCACAACAACTCCCAGCTGCTATGTATTCAGTCTCTGCAGTTGAGGTAGATACTGAGTTCTGCTTCTTACTGAACCATGAGACCAGCTTGGTTCCCAAGAATTGACAGGTTCCTGTGGTACTTTTTCTATCCATTTTGCAACCTGCATAATCTGCATCTGAGTAACCAATTAGATCAAAACCAGAATCTCTAGGGTTCCAAATTCCAAGGTTTGGTGTACCCTTGAGATATCTGAAAATCCTTTTAATAGCTACTAAGTGAGATTCCCTAGGATCAGCTTCAAATCTAGCACATAAACATGTAGCAAACATAATATCAGGTCTACTAGCTGTTAAGTATAAAAGAGATCCAACTATGCCCCTATAGCTTGTCATGTCCACCTTATTTTCTTTATTATTCAGTTCAAGCTTAGTGGCAGTGGCCATGGGTGTTTTTGCAGAAGAGCAATCTGCTAAATCAAACCTTTTTAAAAGATCATAAATGTATTTTGTTTGACTTATAAAAATTCCCTCATTCACTTGTTTAACTTGTAAACCAAGAAAATAAGTTAATTCACCCATCATACTCATTTCATATCTACTTTGCATGAGTTTGGCAAATCTCTTGCAAAATTTCTCATCTGTAGACCCAAATATTATATCATCTGCATAAATTTGGACAAGTATCATAGAGCCATTGACATTTCTATAAAATAGAGTTTTATCAACAGTACCTCGAATGAAGTGATTCTCTATAAGGAACTGTGAGAGTGTGTCATACCAGGCTCTAGGTGCTTGCTTCAGGCCATAGAGTGCTTTGAGTAGAAAGAACACATATTCTGGAAAGTCTGGATCTTCAAAACCAGGCGGTTGACTAACATACACCTCCTCCTCCAGAATACCATTCAGAAATGCACTCTTGACATCCATTTGATAGACTTTGAAATTGGCATGCGCTGCATAGGCCAGGAAGATCCTTATTGCTTCTAACCTTGCCACTGGCGCAAAGGTTTCTCTAAAGTCAATTTCTTCCTCTTGACAGTAGCCTTTAGCCACTAATCTAGCTTTATTCCTTGTGACTATGCCATTCTCATGCATCTTGTTCTTGAATACCCACTTAGTGCCAATCACTAATTTGTCTTTAGGTTTGGGTACAAGTTTCCATACTTCATTTCTTTCAAACTGGTTTAGCTCTTCTTGCATTGCTAAAATCCAGTCTGGATCCAGAAGAGCATCTTCAACTCTCTTAGGTTCCTCTTTGGATAGAAAACTGTTATACATGCATTCTTCTTAAGTTGCTCTTCTGGTTTGGACCTTTGCATTAGGATCTCCAATGATAAGCTCAAATGGATGATCCCTTGTCCATTTTATTTGTGGTGGTAAGTTTGACCTTGATAAAGTGGCTTCATTTTCTCTGTGTTGATCATTGTGGTTTGTTGTTAAGTTTTGACTTTGAGAAACTCCCCCTGAGTGTATGGCCATCGAGATTGATGGAGTTCTTGCAGATTCATCAACATATGCTTCTCTTTGATTTTCTACAAATGCTTCAAATTGATTTCCAACTGATGGTGTAAGTTGCTCTTCAATTGGTGGTTCATTCTGTACTTCAACTGATGATCCTTGTCTGTTTCTCACACCATTTGATCTCCATTTTTCGTCATCATCTTCACTTTCTTTACCACTTCTCTCATTCTCAAATGAGAGAGACTCATGAAAACTTTCATCTACTAGACCAGATATTTTCTTGTCATCAAAGACAACATATATTGACGCCATTACAATGTTTAGTCTTAGAGCATCTCCAAGAGACTCCTAAATTCATTCTTCAAAATAATATAAATAAGTGGCTCTTAGCAAGTTATTACATAGGTTTATGTGTCAAACTCCAACAATCCTCTTTATATTAGCTCTTTATTTTTAATTTATTCATAAATTGACCCCACTATAACCACAAGTTGTGCAAGAATTGGTGAACATGTATATTTTATTATTAAAATACAACTTAAGAGCTACTAGAGGCTCTTAGAAATGAGGAGAGAGAAGAGGATCTTAGTGTTTTTAAGAGCCACTAAGAGTCTCTTGGAACAACATTTTTATTCTCTCTCCTCATTTTTTGAGTTAAGAGCTTGAATAGAGAGCCTCTTGGAGATGCTCTTAGGTTGTAGTCTATATAAGATTTTCCAGCTGAGTATCCAACAAAGATAGATTCATCTGCCTTTGAATCAAATTTTCCAAGATGCTCACCATGATTTTTCAGTACAAAGCATTTGCATCCAAAGACATGCAGAAATAGGGGTGTTCACGGATCGGGTTGGGCGGGTTTGGAGGATTTTATGACCCAACCCAATTTAATCGATTTAGAAAATTTTCAACCCAACCCATAAAAATAGAATTTGTAAACCAACCCATTTAATGTATTTTGGTTTGGATCGGATTGATCGAGTTAGTAAATATATAAATAAATTTTTTATCAAAAAAAATAAAACTAAAAATGAGAGTTCAAAACAAATCGGAAAGAGTTCAACAAAATATTATAATCATTCATGCAACACAAATAGCATAGGTCTTAAATATCTGAAATTCTGAATTTTAACACATAAAAAGAAATTGATTAAACACTAGACATAGTCTTTAAATTTGAACTGAATCATAACATAGATGAATCAATCATACAAATTAGTGTATTTGTAATACGTGATACTTTGATAGGGTAAATTTTAATGGACTGGACTCCGGAGTCAGACTATAGTGGATTACTGGACTGGACTAATACTAATACTAATGTCTAATGGGTTGGGCTTATATATTTTAATTATCTTATTTTTAATCGGATCAGGTTGGATTGGATCGGATTTTAAAAACCGAAACCCATATCCAACCCATTAAAATCGGGTTGAGGTTTTTTCAATCCGAGTATATATCGGGTTGGAAAAAATTGGTTTGGATCGGCCGAAAAATGCCCGGTTTGGATCGGATTGGTCGGGTTGGCCAAACCGTGAACACCCCTATGCAGAAAGTTGATTGTTGGTTTCTTGCCTTTGAAAAGTTGATAAGGTGTCATGCCTTTTGCTTGATTGACCAAAGAAATATTCTGAGTGTATCATGCAGTGTTTATAGCTTCTGCCCAGAAGTATGTTGGTAGCTTAGACTCTTCAAGCATTGTTCTTGCAACTTCAATTAGAGTTCTGTTCTTTCTTTCCACTACACCATTTTGTTGAGGAGTTCTTGGTGCTAAGAATTCTTGGATAATTCCTTCTTCTTCAAAAAGCTCTCTTATTACAGAATTCTTGAACTCAGTTCCATTGTCTTTTCTGATTCTCCTTACTTTGAGTAAAGGATTGTTGTTGGCTATCTTGATGTGATTTATAATGACTTCACCTGCCTCATCCTTAGAGTGCAGAAAGAATGTCCAAAAGAATTTTGAGAAATCATCAATAATCACAAGACGGTATTTCTTCTTTGAGATTGACAACACATTGACTGGTCTAAAGAGATCCATGTGAAGTAGTTGCAAGGGTTGATCAATTGATGACATTGACTTTGATTTGAAAGAGGCCTTCTTCTGCTTCCCTTTCTGGCATGCATCAGACAATCCATCCTTGGAGTAATCCAATTTTGGAATACCTCTAACCAAATCCTTCTTTACCAACTCATTCATTACTTTAAAACTCAAGTGTGACAATCTTTTGTGCCAAAGCCAACCTTCATCTACACTTGCCTTACTGAGAAGACATGTAGTCATGTTTGCATTTGTTGAATTGAAGTCAACAATGTACACATTTCCTCTTCTATCTCCTGTCAACACTACCTTGTTGTCACTTTTCTTGAAAATGACACAAGCTTCAGATGTGAACCAGACATTCCGGCCTTTATCACACAGTTGACTGACACTTAGCAAGTTATGCTTAAGTCCATCAACCAGTGCTACTTCTTCAATGACAACATTCCCTTGTGAAATCAAGCCATATCCTCTAGTATATCCTTTGTTTTTGTCTCCAAAGGTAATGTTAGGGCTAGATCTCTCCTCAAGCTTAGTGAGCAGGGTAGAATCTCCAGTCATATGCCTAGAACAACCACTGTCCAGATACCAAAGATTCTTTCTATTTCCCTGCACACATCAAAACAAAATTAAGTTGATTTTAGTACCCAAGTTTTCTTGGGTACTGCCTTGTTAGCCAATTTCTTATCCTTCAAATCCTTACTACCCAGGGGTTCTGATTGAGATAAATCAACCATAACTCTTGGTGTATGTTTCTGAAAAATAGGTTGTTTCACTTGATCACATGCATTAAAACTAGATGTATAATTTGGCATAGTCTGTGCAAACATGTTATTCATCATCCATGGCAACTGAGGCATGTAAAAAGTATTGTAATATGGATTATGCACGAATGGTATGTTAGCATACTGACTAGATGCATGAGCAGGTTGGGCAAACATGTTAGGTGTAACATTCATAGCACGCATAGGCACAGATATAGGCATACTAGGCACAGAAGCATTTTTAACAGTTTTACATTTGGCAGACAAATGATTAACACTGCCACATTTTACACATTTTTCCCTAGGAGCATATTTATCAGGTGTGTAATTGCTGTGTTTGTTAATTTCTACTTTGCCATTTCTATTATTCTTTTTAGCCTTAGCCTTTGGTTCTGTCTTTTCTAATTTATCCTTCAATTTTTTATGGATAAATGGCCAATGTTTCCTTTTTCAATAGATTTGGTTTTGCTGCTCTCTCCAACTACAAAGTTTTTGCTGACAAGTCCATATTGGTTATTTAGTTTAATCAAGGTTGCTTTGCTGACAGGTTCCAACTTCAATGGATATACCACATCCATTGAGTCACTGTCTGAAGCAGTCTCCCCATCAACTCCTAACTTTACTTCTGCTAATTTGTGAAAAGAATCAACTCCTTGTATATTATAAATTTCTTCAGTTTTGGCCTTTGATCCCTTCCACTTAGCAATTAAGTCTTGTTCCTCTTTTAACTATTTCATTAAACACTCTTCTTTTTTCAGAGCCTCAAGTAACTCATTCTTAGCATCCTGGCAATCTCTTTTCATTGTTTCAAACTCAATTAGTTGAGTCTCTAATAGAGTATTCCTATCACCTATCTTAGCATTAAGATCTTTAATTTTTTTGTTCTCCTTGTTAAGCGATTTTAATGTGACATGCATGTTATACAATTCATTAGACATTTCATTAACAACATTATAACATTCATCTTTGGAAAGTTCAGTTAGGTTTGTAGAGTATACCTGGTTGCTTGCTAAACTAGCCTCTTCATCAATTTTGTTTGCCATGAGTGCAAGATTGACAAACTCCTCTTCTGCATCCGAGTCTCCTCCAGCTGCCCAATTATCAACTCTAGATAGAAATGCTCTTTCCTTTTGCTAAGAAGATCAAAGTATTTCTTTTTTAATCAACAGTCTCGAACTGTTTCTTCTCTTTCTCAGCTTTGGATTTTGTGCATTCATTGGCAAAGTGACCAGCAATTCCACAGCTATAGCATTTGATCTTTGATCTTTCAACCATATCATTGTTCGGTTGATAGTTTTTCTTGAATTGCCCGGCTCCTGCTGGATTCTTCTTGAATCTTAGCTTCGAAAATTTCTTTGACAAAAATGCCAAATACTCATCTAGATCTTCAGCTTCATCCTCACTCAATGCATCAGGTTCTTCAATCATCTTGCTTTTACCTTTGCTAGTTGCAGCTCCACCTTCATAAGTTCTTTGACTTGGTGTGGCTTCCACATTCTTCATCTTCTCTCCATCTTAGTTTATTGGAATATTGGCCACCAAATCTACACTTCCACTTTTCTTCTAGCTCTTCTCAACTTCTTCATCTTGTTGGAACTCGAGCTCATAGGTTTTTAAAATTCCATATAGTTCCTCAAGTGTAAAATCTTTGTAATCTTGAGAATTTCTCAAAGAGACTGTTACTGGCCTCCATTCTTTAGGTAAAGACCTCAAAAATTTTAGGTTGGAATCTTTGGTTTCATATACTCTCCCATACAACTTTAACCCATTTAACAGTTTTTGAAATCTGCTAAATATATAAGTTAAACTTTCACCTGAATTAAAGTGAAAATGTTCATACTGCTGTATGAGGAGTTGCATCTTATTCTCTCTAACTTGCTCAGTCCTTTCACAGAGTGTTCGTATAGTGTCCCACACTTGTTTGGCAGTGGTGCAGTTTATGACATTATCGAACATGTCTTGATCAATTCCATTGAACAATATGTTCATGGTTTTCTTGTCCTTCTGGACTTTTTCTTTGTCTACCTCTATGAATTCTACTGGCAGTTTGGGAATAGGCCTTCCAGCATCTGCAATCCCAGCTATTGCTCCAACTGCAGTATTAGCCTTCATAGGAATATGAGGGCCTTTCTCTATGCAGTTTACATAATCTTCATCAATGGCTAAAAGATGTAAATGCATCTTTACACTACACCATATATGCTCTTTAGCAACACCAAAAACTAGTGTTGGTTGTAAAATGTAGCCTTAGATGGCTTAATTTTGACGTAAGCCAACATTTTATTTTGATGTTGCAATACATTTCAATATGTGTTGCGTTAAATATTTTTGGTTAGTAAAGCAAACACTTAAAATGATGTTGCCATAGACACTAACAAAAGTGTTGAAAATAAGGGGGAAAGTAAAATATTTGGGTGGATTGTGAAATATTTAGGGGGAATATTTAGCCGGGGAATAATTTGGGCAAGTCCAAAATACTCATTTTAGTCCATACACTCATACACGCTCTTATCTCTCTCGCTCTCATCTCTCTCAGGTATCTCTCTCTCTCTCTCTCTCTCTCTCTCAATCTATCTCTTCTTCTCACTGTATCTCTTTTGTTCTTTATATATATATATATATATATATATATATATATATATATATATATATATATATATATATATATGTCTCTTTATCTCTCGAATGTTTGTACCTCTATCTATCATGTGGCTAACAAATAACCTAATTCTCTTTTTGTCATTTGAATTTAAGGCTAGTTATGTGGATCTGTCTCAAACGGGTAAGTAAAAAACCATAATTGTAGCTGCTAGTTCTTTACATAGCCTAGTTCTTGTTAATTTCAGATTTATAAACCCTAGAATTTGGGGATTTTTAACTTTTTAGATTTGTTTTTTAGTTTTGTGTATCTTCCCTTCTTGTTTGTTTATGTTTGAAACTTCAGGAGGACTGCTAGTGTACCAGCTCCAGGCCATCCTTATGGGGGTTGGGAGGCTCCAAACATTGAGCTTCGAGGACACTTTGTAGGTTAGTTTTTCTCTAATAACCGTAATGTATTACCAATGATTTGATCTGGTATGGTGGCACATGGATGTAGTCATCCTTACTTAAACATATATGTATCTGCTTTGCCGCCTCCGTGTGCTTTGGTTTCATAGTCTGCACCTTTGGTTTTACCTTCTTGTTCTTCCTCGACCCACAACACAGAAAGCACCATTTCGGCCAACAGTAGCATGTCTTACTGGGACCCTTGTTCTTGGAAGGAGCATCACACCCATAAAGTGCTAACTGGTACAGAAGCATACTTTCCGTTGACAATTAAGTGATTTACAGCACAAAAGAGTTGACAATTAAGTGATTTACACCACAAAAGAGATATAATACAATGTTTTTTTATGCATTTACTAATAAAATCGAAAAATTAGGTACTAGGAGCTGACCAGTTATGTTGCTGTTCTTCTTCTGCCTCTGAAGAATCTTCCTATACAGAAATTTAAAGCATATTTATTCATATGCAGATTGTGTGGAGGATATTGATGCCCAGCGGGTGGTTGGATATGCTCTTTTCAAAGATGGGAGAAACACTCGGATTTCTTATTCCTTGGAAAGTAATTTTCTTTGTCAAGAACTGGTATCCTCATGCCTATATCCTTATTTCCCATGGTGGTGATCTTTAAACTTCTTGTATGTTAGAAGCTTGCTCTGATACCAATTGTTAGATCCCGAAGTATCATAGAAGGGGGGGTTGAATACGATACTACCAAAAAAAACCGAGAATATATCTTTATTGATAATAAACACGAATGGGTGTTACAACTTCTAATCCAATGGATTAGCTTCAAAACCAGAACACTCCTAAGGATAGTTTAGGCACGAGGACCTTCTACCCGACACTTCCTAAAAGCGGGCTAAGCCGGCCTCCCTACTAGATGGACTGTCTAGCAGCTTACACAGAGAAGATATAAGAGAAAGAAGAGAAAGTTGTGTGTTGAGGTGTATTTTGAAATGAAATACAACAGGCCTATTTATAGGCTATAGAAAGTTATTATGTTGTACTATGCTGTACTATTCCAACAACCACAAAAACGTGTCTGTTGAAAATATTTTGGACATGGGCCCCACCTGCGTAGTACTATTCCACCAACCACAAAAACGTGTCTGTTGAAAATATTTTGGACGTGGCCCCACCTGCATAGTAACTACTATTTGCACAGTAACTACTATTTGCACAGTAACCACTATTTGCACAGTACCTGCATAGTAACCGCGCATAGTAACCGCGCATAGTAACCTTGTATAGTAACCGCGCATAGTATTACTATTCTTTCTCTCTTCTGTTTATTCTGCTGTTTTAATTCATCTCAGAAAATAGTCCAAGTACCAGATTAATTTAATTATTTTGTTATAAATAATTAATTAATCTGTTACTTATTTAATTTTCAGAGTAAATTAATTTTTGATACTACCTTGAGATATTATGTTTGTCCTTGATCATCAATAGGCTTTAGCAATTCTTTCTGTGAATTAATATGTTGATCCTTTTCGTATGTGCTGACACTTAGTGCACTGGTCTGGTTCACAAGTGACTAGCACTGATCTTGATCTTCACACCTTCGTTACATTCCAATTGATTAGCCTGCAGCAGTATCTTCAAATAATATAAATACATGGAATCTTTTGGCCCTTCAACTGAATCATCTGTACATCTTATTCTGTCACTGAGGCTTGATCATGTTAATGAACTTCTTTGAGCGACTTGATCCTTGTCGGTGCCTGTTCTTCAAATTTCACGATCCCTGTACAGAGTTAATATTATTTATCTTTTATCCTAGTTGAGTTATATATGTCCTCTATTACATATTATATTACATTATGCTTTACACCCAATTAAATCATATCATGTTTAATTTGGAAACATTTTTTTAGATGCGTTTCGGGATCCTATTATTGTTGTTTGACTGTGTTAGGGGACATAAACAATTCGAGATTCACAAATACCAATACAGAGGACTTACAATCAATCGATTAGTTGACAAGACATACGTGAAATCCCCACGTCCCAACTCGTATTATTACTCAAACGGTTATCAATAATACATCAAAACAATAACACCTCAATGGTGTCCCAAACTGATACTTAAGCCAAACAATGATTAAGTATCTCCCAAACAATACCTAAGACTACATCTTTTAAGTATTCACCTCATAAAACAAATACAATACGACTATGTATATATAGCTATCCAAAACTTTGCCACAAAGACTTACCATACTTGTTCTACAATTCTTACCATACTTGTTATACAAGTCTTCCAATGCTTGGCACCTAATTACCCAACTTAGTGATCAAGACATACAATATATAATAATTGTCTACACATACAATTATTATCTTAACCCTTATATATCTTGGATCAACTAAGTCCATAACATCATATTGGGTTGAAACCCAACAATCCTCCCCTTCAACCGAATACCCATATCGGATTGAACGGTAACCCATCAACGACATCGGCATCCATCCGCCAATGCCTCATCTTGAACAAGAATATCCTCCTATTGCTCTTCCAGTCATTGTATGTTGCTAAAACTCATATAGTAACCCTCCAAAGCACCGTTCTTCACCATAACAATGTATCCATCTACAAAATCACTTGCATCAACCACCACGAGTGCTCTTATATCAGTTGAGTCATCCGATCCTTGCTTCCACAATCCTTCGATCTCTTGAAGAAAATCACTAGTATCATCCAAATAGTTCATCTGGTTGATCAAGCCATTAAAATAATTGTGATGATCTCTTCCATCTTATTACATCTTGATTTTGAACAAATCTTTCTTGAGAAATCCACTCCTCAAGAACAACAAGATTTATCCACGGTTCAAGGGCCAACCGAATAATCCATCTCGCACGTAACTTTGTCTCTACCCGCTTTAGCAGTCTTCTTGTCAGTAAATCCTTCATCATGCTCTACCATACCAATTGAACCTCGAGCTTTCCATCAAACTCATCCATCTCGAACCCAAACCTTGGCTCTTGATATCACTTGTTAGAGGACTTACACAATCCGAGATTCAAAAATAACCATTACAGAGCACACACAACCTATCGATTAGTTGACAAGTTCCACCAAAACATGATCAAACGTTATTCAAAGTATCACTTCTACTTCTATCAAAAATAAGTAAACGCAAAAGAAGAACACACCAATATTTGACGTAAAAATCCCCTTGTCCCAACTCGTATTATTAATCAAAACGGTTATCAATAATACATCAAAATAATATCACCTCAATGGTGTCCCAAACTGATACTTAAGCCAGATAATGCTTAAGTATCTCCCAAATAATACCTAAGACTACATCTCTTAAGTATTTACCTCATCAAACAAATACAATATGACTACGTATATATAGCCATCTAAAACTTTGTCACCAAGACTTACCATACTTGTTCTACAAGCCATACCATACTTGTTATACAAGCCTCCAACTTCTTGGCATCTAATTACCCAACTTAGTGATCAATAAATACCAAAAATAATAATTGTCTACACATATAATTATTATCTTAACTATATATATCTTGGATCAACCAAGTACATAACATCATATTGGATTGAAACCCAACAGACTGACTAATATTAAACAAATCAAACAGAGTCAATATGATTTATCTTTGTTAATTTTGAGTTTAAAATATGGAATTGAGCTAAATTTTACATATGAAATCGATTTATATTTGTTAATTTTGAGTTGAGTTTAATTAGGAGTAATACAGACGGTAGGTGAGTAAGACGTATCATTTAGGGCTTTAAATATAGATTCCAAAATTTTTAATTATTCATTTTATAAATACAATTTTTTTATCTTATATATGATTGAGGTTTCTATATACTAACTAGTTGATAAAGCCGCGCTTCGCGGCGGCGTTATAATATTTTAAAAGAAAATCGATACATTTAAGTTATATTATAATATTAATATTAAATTTTAATAATTAAATAATCTTCTCTAATGAATCAATTTTTTGTTAAATACGATTCTTTCGATTGAGCCGCTCTCTCGTTAAAATCGAAATCCCAACTTTTTAACATATATTATAAAGACTACATGAGATTGTTCTTTTACTCATTGTTCTTTTATTATGTTAACACATCAATTCTTTTCTTTTTAAATACGGTGACTTTTTTCATGACAATAGTATTTGATTTATGAATAAATTTTTCTAATATAAATATAATTAACTTATATAAAAAATATATAATTTAAGAAGATCGCACTTTCTATAAAATATTTAATTATATGTCTGCTCTATATATTCAAACACCTATTCTAGTTCTAGTAGAACTTTTATTTATATATATTTTTTCTATAAATTCAAACTCTTATTCTCTAAAATTCGAACTCCTATTCTGGTTCCAATAGAACTTTTAATCGTATGCCTTATAAATACTTATTATACTTCCAATAGAACTTCTAATCATATGTCTTCCCTATAAATTCGAGCTCTTCTCCTTTATAAATTCGAACACCTATTCTACTTCTAATATGCTAATTGATATTTTCATATTTATTAGTGTTTAAAATTCTAGAAAATTAGAAAAATCGATTGAGACGATATTAGAGCGCCACCTAAACTCCCGCTATCCTCCTTTATATATATATATTGATTTTGTTTAAATTCTCAAACTGTCCTTGATACATATGAAGTTTTTATGACAAAGTTCCGAGTAATTCATAAATTCTGGTTTAGAATAAAATAATTTATGAGGTGTTGTAGACGAAAATTTGTCTCCATCAGACTTGTCGACAGATTAGATTTGGTTCGAATCGACTAAAATTCATATCCGAGTTCGTTTAATTTTAGCGAATTTGAATCGGATCACATCTCAGATGTTTTAAAGGTCGATCCATATCCAATACATTTAATTTAATGTATACCCAAATCAAATTTTGGATATCCATTATTCTATTTACATTAAAAATATAACAAGAATATTGATATATATGTATATATCATTCATCATTCAAAGAAAATTAGTAACACTTGAAAAGCTAAATCAAATATTACAATGTATAAAATTTAAATAGCAATTCAAAATTCAAACTATTTGAATAATTATATTATTCAAATACAATGCTAATTAAATAAAAACATAAAGGACAAATTCAAATTGAATAAAATAAATATATAAACTCAAGGATTTCAAATTTATAATATGACCATTCAATTATATTTTTTCCCAGTTGTATAGTTTAGCCCACATTTTGATATGATAAGCACCTACACATGTAAGATAATCTTGAAAGAGATATACGAAACATAAGATTCGGTATTAGATTTTGAATTTTTACGAAAATT
The DNA here is from genome assembly GCA_036435485.1 of Saposhnikovia divaricata. Taxonomy (NCBI): domain Eukaryota; kingdom Viridiplantae; phylum Streptophyta; class Magnoliopsida; order Apiales; family Apiaceae; genus Saposhnikovia; species Saposhnikovia divaricata. The sequence goes on from CM071594.1 coordinate 201,366,857, forward strand.
ACTTATTATATATAAAAAATATATATTATATAATTAAATAGATCGGGTCGTGGATATACGGATCAAATCAACCTGAATTCATATCCAGTCCGTTTATTATTCGAATCAGTTTTATCGAATCAAAATTTATATTAAATATTTTTCAGATCAATTTACATCCACTTAAATCAATTCGGATCAGATCGAATCAGATTAATGAAAGGCCTAACCTAAAAAATATTAATTTAGATAAGATTTACCGAACAAGTCATGTATGTGATTTGATTTATTTTTAGATTTGCGTTAACTATGTATTCCAAAATCGTATAAAACATATCATAAAAATTTAATTCAATGATGTTTTTTGTAATTTTAGGAAAAAATATTAGAAAATGAAAAAAGTTGCTTTTAGATGTCACATGTTTTTCATATAATTAACTGTAAAAATAATATATAAGATGGACAACGACATTCATATTAATAATATAATTGAAAATTTTCATTTTATTATGACATCACAATCACATTATTTAGCACAAATATTTGAGAATATTTTAATTTTCTAGTAATACACATAAAAAATTTGATAAAATTTATCATTAAATTAAATTTTAGAAAATGTTAAGGCTACAATAATTATTATATAGTTGATATAAAATTTTAACATATAAATCATGGTAAATAGAATAAAATTGATCTTAAAAATTTCATAGGAAAACCTAAAACAAGGTCCCAATATGAAAAATTTAGATTCTGCAGTATTTAGATCCTATAGTCATTGATAGGCTGCAACTAGACCCGTCTGGGCTTAGCCCAGATTGGCACCAGACCAGTCTGGTGCTAGTCCTGGTTGGGCCCAATCCAGAACATCCGCAGCGCAGGCCCAAGATGCGTGAGATAACACTACGCTACACTACGGAATGCGGCACCTACAGGTCGTGATTGTGGTCCCACATGACAATGACAGGTAAGGGAATCCTATGATTGGCACAATCACGCCCCTATTAATCCACGTGCTGACATACCATTGACACACGCCATCACAATTATCTCTGGACAGGTGGGGACTATCTGCAGCACACAGGTGTCCCGCATACCTAGGATCCAACGCTCATGATTGCAGGTACCAACCCCTAACCCTAATCCTTGGCCTATAAATAGACCAAGAGAAGAAGGTTTAGGGATTACGTGATTTTACACACCCATATACACACACCCTCCATATTTCGATACTCTAGTCCTAGAATTATTATCTTCCAAGGCCTATTCTTATTCTCACTCCATAGGCACCGCGGGGCTCAAACCCCCCTCCGGTGTTGTTTTCCAGAGTCCCAACCACCAGCATCACCTCTTACCAGGTGTGGGAACGGCTAGGAAGCGCCTGTTCGGGATTTGGAGTTATCATTGGTGCTAGAAGGAGAGGTGGCTCTGTCCTTTAGTCTCGGTGCCACTGGACTCGACTCCATCAGCAAGCACTTGAAAAAAAGTCCTAATCAAACCAGTAAGATCTAAAAACCACCTGAACCCTTTTATAAAAGTGCAACCTTTACACCTTTTCAACTATGTATGCATTTTATTAGCCCTGTCTAGCCTCTTTTAGTCCAGATCTGTTGCTTGCTCTTGATAAAGTTCTGATTTTTTAGCCATTAGTCCCGGTTAATAGCTAGATCTGTAGTCATGAGTGCTTGATTTATTGAAAGTCTTGGCTTATTCTTGCTTACTCTTGTTTTGAATCATAAATACGTGCATACATACGTTGATTTCTTTTAAAACAAGCCCAGATCTGTTATAAGACCCAAACTTTGTGCAAACTAGTGTTATAAAACTTGCTCTTTGTGGAACTATTGTTTTGGAAACTATATCCACCTGTTGGAATCATGCCGAGAGGAAGTAAGTCCACCAACAGACCATCTTTCAACACTCAGAGATTGGAGCCTAACCCGGTCCAGGACCAACCCCTAGTCCCGGTTACTTCACCCCTGGTTCTAGAGAGGGTTGGGATTGGACCCGGTGATCCTAAAGTCATGATTGAGATGAACCAGTACAAGTACACTGATGTTCCTCTTGCCGCAATGCACATGGAAAACCTCACAAGGTAGGAGCTAGCTGAGGCAATCCGGGCCCACCGAACCCGAACCCAAGCCCCACCTGAACCAGAACAAGCTGAAAATTCTTAGGACTCTGGTAACTCACACTGGTCCTGCGGCTCCATTTTTGACAGAACAGAGACAAAGGCAAAGGTCCGTAAAAGATAACAACCCACAAAGCTCAAAGCAAAAACAAAGACAACGAAGCTGAGAAACTCAAAAAATTGCTGAACTCCGGGAGAGAATCCGGCAGGAGGAAGAGGTTAAGCTTGGACTCAAAGTCCAGAAGAGAATCCAGGAAGAAGAAGACCGGATCATGAGGAGGTCTGGGTCCAAAAGAGTCCACAGAGACATCATTTCGGAGCCCATCTCAGATGAAGAAGAACTTGAAGAAGATCTAATCCACATGATTCATGACCTACATAAAAAGGTGGGGAATGACTCCGGTCTGGAAATTGAAGGGTCCCTGACCCCTTTCAGCCGCTCCTTGGAAGCAATACCAAGACAAAAAAGCCTAAAACACTATAACTTTAACTCATTCGATGGAATAGGTGATCCTGAAGAGCATATCAAATACTTTGAGCAGATTGCTCTCATCTAAATCTACAAATCTCAAACCTGGATGAGCGTGAAGCTCTAAGCATCTTTCGGAGGAACCTAGACCCGGAGCACAATGAAAGATATGTTATGGAGCTGATTAACAAAGAACCCCAGAGCTTGGCAGCAGCATATGCTATGGCTGCCTGGTTCATCAAAGAAACTGATGTGCTGCAAGCCATGAGAATGACCCGACAGGGGACCTCTTCAACCCAAACTCAGGATGACCGCCCCCGAGGTGATTATCAACAAGATAAAAGGTTCAAACCGAATAGACAAAGTAACTACATTCAAAGTTCTCAACTCTCGGTCCCGGAGACGGTTCCTGATCCGGTCACAAAACCGGACTCTCGGCCCCCGAGACCACCCAAATCCGAGCCCAGACCTGAACCAGACTAGACTCCACTCAACCGAGCTCGGGCTGACATTCTAAAGGAAGTTCGGGATAAACCATACCTCTACCTGCCTAAGCCAATGATAACCGCACATGAAAACAGACCCATCCACAAGCAATGTGATTACCACGGAACTCATGGTCACACCACTGAAAACTGTCTCTCTCTCAAGTACTTCATCGAAGATTAAATCAAGAAGGGAACATGGGTCAGTATATATCCCGCAAAACTATGGAAAAAGGAGAAGGATCCGGATCAGGGAAGAAGCATGTTTTCAATGTGGTAATGGGGGGATCCAGCTCTCCTCCCCCTAGTCCGGGCTCTGAAGACGAAGTCATGATGGTCCAATCCTTCCCCGAGCAAATCATAACCTTCAGCAATGCTGACTTTGAGGGGGTTGACCCGAATCACAATGAAGCGCTGGTTGTTAGCTAAGACATAGCTGAAAATGAGGTGAAGTGAATTCTGGTTGATAACGGTGTTAGTGTAGGTGCCCTAGAGGCAATACACATCTGTCGTAGCAGAAGCACGAAAGTCACACTAGTTCCATAGGTATTAGGAATATGAATGATTGGCTCTAATGCAAGTGGGAGATTGTTAGTGTAGGTGCCATAAAGGCAACACATTTCAATTTATTTAAACTATGTTATTGACATTTATGTTTTATTTTGATTATATTGATGTTTTATTATGCTTTGTATTTACTGCGATATAATTGTTAGTATAATAAATGCCCCTAGATTATTGATATGAACTATATTAATATGAGATAATATACGGTATAATAATCTTAAATATCCCTAGTCAAGTATTATTGTTATTGGGATAATAATAATACATCGAGGCTAGTATGTTGATTGATTGATGATCACTTCTCATTTATCATAAGTATAGTGATGCTAAAGTCAATGCATAGGTACATGTATGAGTATGATGTACTGGATAGACCCACTATGAGATTCGACATGGAATGAATAAATGTGTCATTATGAATCTCATTGTGATAATGATGTAATGATCCTTAGACCTGAAGTCATTACATTTCTATATGAGAATTAATATATTTTGATTCTATCAAAAGTTATCTTTAATCGGGTAATGATAAAGGTGGTGTTGGGTATATTATGAATCGTATGAGAAATATGAATGATCTAGATGGAATTTAACCCTCCTTTATATATATATATATATATATATATATATATATATATATATATATATATATATATATATATATATAGGAGTGATATTGTTGGCCTCTTGTTTGAGTGAGACTATGAAATGCATGGTCGTGCTCAAATAGTGATTTGTTTGAATAGTCTACTCATCGATCAAGAAAATAAAGATTAAATTATGACGAGGATGACACATTCCATGCCTCCAGTTTAATCTATAATATCATGGTTAAAGGATTATATTACATAGATTATTGTTCACGAAAGGCGAAATCGATTCACCGATTTAATTATTATTATTTGGGTAACAATGATGTATTACTAGATGCCGCTCATTGTTCATGATTTTATTTATTAAATAAAATTGTTGTCAATATAATAATAACCTATAGGGTCACACACAAGAGCGCTTGAAGGATAATTTAATTTAAATAGTCGGATTTAAATTAAGATGATAAATTGAATTGTTAATTAATTAATTAAGTATTGACTTGATTAATTAAATAAACAAAATTTGAATTATTATAAATTCAATATTCAGTAGCTTGCTTATTAAGTAAGACTTAATAAGATGAGAATTAACAGAATTTGGATTTATATAAAACTCTAAAAGAAATAAGAGTTGAATTTCGTTTTTATCTCCAACTATATAACTCTCTCTTGGCAGGTTGCTAGGTTACACATTTTTATTATTAAAAACACTAAACCTCAACAGCAAAAAGGTGAGAGAGAAAGAAGAGGAGAAAATCGAGTTCTTGGTGCTTGTACACTGCAATTCCTTCGAGAAAGCGTTCGTGTGGATACCATAGAGGCGTACATCGCTCGTGCGGGATACGTTGTGATCGAACAAACCTTTCTTCACTCTCAGACATCGGAAAGCTCTTTAAGGTACTGATTTCTAATAACCACGAATTAAATATACAATTCTCGCATGGATCCTTGCGATGGGTTTCAGTTTTATTTTTTTTTTTTGCGTTTTTCCGCTGCGTTTGATTGCATAAAACCCATCAATGGTATCAGAGCTACTTGCGAGAGGTTATTTAATTCGTTTATGTGTCTAAGCTTTCGAATATATGCATGTATGTAATCTGTCTTGATTGCTGTTTATGAATATTCTGATATTATGCATGTTGTATATACTATTCTGGTTTTGTTGGCTGCTTTGATTGATATGTTGATCAATCTGTTGGATGATGCCTGATCAATATGTATACTGATACATGTTTCTGGTAACTGGGATTTGGGTCGTGTGTATATTGACACATGATAATGGAATTGTATACTGATACAGGATTTTGCATGTATCCTGATACATGATTTTGAAAAATTTGTGCTTGTGACATATTATACCATCTTTATATGATATATTATGATATGATAATGTGATTTATGTTGTTCTTAATTGTTAATTGAGCATAGTGATTGGTTATGTCATTAGTATATTTATGTTTTATATTCTATGTAATAAGAAGATCATTGGAAGCATGCAATGAAGGATCAATGGAGATGAAGGCAGTTGACACAAAGAAAGACATGAAGACATGTATTTATGAAGACCAACTATGTAATAATTTAGTTCTATAAGCCACCATATATTGACCTAGATTTTTCCATTAGCTTGGAAAGATTATATAGGATTGGGCCATAACCAAGCACGATTTTAATATTCATGCACTTTACATATGATGATATGTATGCGTAGTGATAGATATGCATTACTTTCAAATTCTTGGCGACAAACAACCAGGAGGAATATGAAGCTCTTTTAGCCGGTATACGGCTAGCCCGGTCATTAAAGGTCCAGAATCTCAACATCTATAGTGACTCCCAGATTGTGATGAAGCAGACTAAAGGGGAATGTATTGCAAAAGATCCGAAGCTAGCTCAGTACCAAGCCCTAGTAAAAAAGTTACATGTCTACACTCCCAAAGTTTGAAATAAACCAGATCAACAGAGAGCAAAATTCAGAAGCTGATTCACTATCCAGACTAGTTTAGAATGATGCGGAGCTGGATAGCTCAGTCTATTTTGAAGAAATTGAGAAGCCGACAATCGAGAATGCTGAAGTTATGGAGATTGATGATCAACCGAACTGGATGACTCCTCTAGTCCTATACCTGGATAAAGGAGAATTACCTGAGGACAAAAACAAAGCTCAAAGACTTAAGGCCAAAGTGGCAAAGTTCTTCCTGAAAGAAGGACAACTCTACCGTCGGACCTTCTCCAATCCGGTACTGAAGTGTGTTGGACCTGTTGAAGCGGAATACTGCCTACAAGAAGTTCATGAGGGAATTTGCGGAGATCATCTATCTGCAAAGGCTCTAGCTTACAAAATCATAAGGCAAGGCTACTATTCGCCGACAATTCACAATGATGCTATTGAATTCGTGAAGAAATGCAGGAATTGCCAGCTGTTCAGTAATGCTCCAAGATAGAGTCCAGTCTTGCCATCCTCAGTCCTGTCCCCTATACCATTTGCAGTCTGGGGAATAAACATCATGGGTCCTTTCCCCCGGGCTAAGGGTGATTTGAGGTATCTGCTGGTAGCAATTGATTATATGACTAAATGGGCTAAAGCTAAGGCAATGAGGACTATCAACCAACAGGACTGCATCCGTTTCATGGATAATATTTTGATGAGGTTCGGGTTACCCCGAGTCCTGGTTTCGGACAACGGACCCCAGTTTGTGGGTTTAGATTTTGAGAATTATTTGAAAGAGAGGGGCATCAAGCACAAGAAGTCATCGGTGGCATACCCCATGGGGAACGGTCAAGTTGAAGTAACCAACAGAATCCTGCTTAGAGGAATTGGGAAGAGACTTCTGGAGAGTAAGAATAAATGGCGAGAAGAGCTGCCTAATGTACTTTGGGCATACAGGACTAGCCCAAGGACAAGTACCCATGAAACACCATTCAAGCTGGCCTACGGCACTGAAGCTATGCTTCCCATAGAAGTGGGATCCCCATCACATAGAGCCATAAATTTTGATGAGGTGGCAAATGAAGAAGGTCTACGGGTCAACTTAGACCTGGTGGATGAGGTCCGGGACAAAGCTGTTGCAAAAATGGAGAAGTACAAAGAAAAAACTAGAGAATATTTTGGAAAAAGACTAGAGTCAAGAACTTTCAAGTTGGAGACCTAGTCCTTCATGATACTGAATCTTCAGACCCAACTAATACAAGGAAACTCATGCCCAAGTGGGAAGGTCCATACAAAGTTAAGGAAGTGATCTGTCTCGGAACCTACAAATTTAGCAACATTAATGACTCTGAGGTCCCTAACACTTGGCATGGCCTCAGACTCAGGAAGTTCTACCAGTAAGAAGGAGGTCAAGGCCCCAAGATTCAATCAAGGTGTTCCATGAAAGCATAAAGCCTTTAACTAAGACTAGTTTCTGTAATGAAGCGAGAATAAGAAATTTTGTAATCTCGATCTTATCTTTAATGAAACCGGGCCTTGCCTCGTATTTTCTTTGATACTCTGTAATAGTCTTTTTTATTACTTACACACATAAAGACCCCGGTCCGGAGCCATAGGCAGCGTTGAGACCGGGGCAAGAGCAATATGCAAAAAAATACAACTACTACCACAATCCGGATTCCCTCCTTTAGGAAATAATCCGGATTGGGGGCAAAATTTCGAAAAATTTTCTAAGTTACCCAAAGTTTTCGAACTTTGGACTTAAGAAAAAGTCAGCTACTACCATAATCCGGATTCCCTCATTTGGAAACAATCCAGAATGGGGGCACAATTTTGAAAAAAATTTCTAAGTCATCCAAAGTTTTCAAACTTTGGACTTAAGAAAAAGTAAAATACCATAATCCGGATTCCCTCCTTTGGAAATAATTCGGATTGGGGCAAAATCTCTAAAAAAAAAATTTCTAAGTCACTCAAAGTTTTCAAACTTTGGACTTAAGAAAAAATTAGCTACTACCACAATCCGGATTCCCTCCTTTGGAAACAATCCAGATTGGGGGCAAAATTCTGAAAAAAAAATTTTAAGTCACCCAAAGTTTTCAAACTTTGGACTTAAGAAAAATAAACTACCACAATCCGGATTCCCTCCTTTGGAAACAATCCGGATTGGGGGCACAATTTCTAAAAAATTTCTAAGTCACTCAAAGTTTTCAAACTTTGGACTTAAGAAAAAACCAACTACTACCACAATCCGGATTCCTTCCTTTGGAAACAATTCGGATTGGGAACACAATTTCTAAAATTTCCTAAGTAACCCAAAGTCTTCAAACCTTGGACTTGTGGAAAAAATATACTCAACCACAATCCGGATTGACTCTTTTCAAAGCAATCTAGATTAGGGGCAACAGATATATGTAACAAAACATACATAAACAAAAAGCAAAAATAACACATCATAAATCCAAAACGAGTTTGTACGAAACACAAATTCGAAGAGTTAATATTACAATAGGTAAGTTCAAAGGATTGAAAGTCTAAACAGTAGCATCCTCCAGGTTCTCAATAACGGTCTGGTTCTCAACAGCGGGAGTAACGTGAGGAGGAATGATCGGGTTTGGGCCATCGTAAGGCTCAGGTTCAACTCCATCAGCATCGTGAGCCTCTTCAGCGGCCACACAGAGATCAATAAACTTTTCCTAAGAAGACTCAGCATCCGTTTTGACAAGCCTTTCTTCGACCACCCAACACGTTTGCAGTTTATCCGCAACAGCTTCATCCAGGGCTGTGGAGTACTCTTCTGATTTTTTATATTCTGCTATAACCTCCACCTCCGATCTGATCGCTTTAAGCTTAGCTTCTAATTCGGCAACTCATTTGGCATGAGCACCGGCCTCAATCTCTACAGCACGAGCCCGGTCAACAGCCTTCTTCAAATCATCCTCCAGCCCGGAAACTTTGCTTGAGGAGGCTGATAGAGTCTTCTCCAGCTCGAAAATCTTCAAGTCATTCGCTGAAATTTCCTTCGTCTTGATAGCCAGCTGCCCAGACAGCTCTTTTATCTCATCTTCTTCACTATCAAAATTTGCAGTAGCCCCGGCAAGCATGATCGCAGACTGCTAAAAACATAAGACAAGTCAGAATTTCATAGAAAACTCAAGGGGAAAATAGATGATTATAAGGGTAAAGTACCTGGCCCCAAGCTGCAAGATGCTTCCTATTTATCTCAGAAGTAGGAAATCGGTCCATGGCCTTCCTATCATTCTCATCAGGAATCGAGGCTTCTATTTCCGCAAGATCCTTAAGCCTAACTTTCCCAACTTGGAACTCCGAGCTCTTCTTGCTAGGACCCCTTCTCCCGGGCTTGGTGACAACAGCACTCACCCCTCGGAAAGAGTTCGGATCAAAATCATTTTCCCTTTCAAGAACCCTTTGTCTTTTGGAGGGAGGACTCCCACTTGGAGGGGATTCAACAACCTCAATCTGGGTAAAATCCTCAATCTGATTAGGATTCGAAACTTGGGATTCTCCAAGGCCCTCGCCCCGGACACCGGACCCAGCTCCTGTCCCAGTCCCGGTCTTAGATTCAGTTGGAGCCTGGTTAGTGGCAACTTTCGTCTGGTGAACCCCTGCTATCTTCTTGAGTTGAGCAGCAAGAATTTTAGATTTCTTCATATTTTTTACTAGCTCCGGATCGTAGAAAGGCCAACCTGGAAACAAGGAAAGGAAAGAAAATTAGTACAATTAATTACGCAGAAGACTGGACTAATATAGCAAAAACTTACATCCCAGTTGATAAAGCGTTTCATAGTTCATGAAAGTGTCCAGGGTCATCTGAAAACCGAGACACTTACAGAACTTATGAATCTGGTCAAAAGCTGGCCCCTCAAATTTATAAGCTTCCTTTTCAGGAATCTCCTCTAAACGTTTGGCAAAGTGAGGCATGTACTCTAGATCTAACCCCTTTACATAGATCCACTCCCGGTTCCATCTATTGAGCGAGAATTGGTGTATAACTGACTTAGCGGACCCTGAAGGATACCCGTAATCATCACCCCAGAACCTAAGCTCATAAAAGGGGTTCTTGTTTGAAAGGATTAGTGTGAAGAGATTGTGGAACAACTTGAAGTTAGGGAATATCCCGAACTGGTCACAAGAAGCTAAAAACCATGATATCCACTTTATCCCATTTGGAGTCAACTGCATCGGGGAAATTCCATATTCATACTTAAACAGGTGCTTCACAAAAATGTGGTATTTTAGGTTCCACCCAGATCGGAGGTGTTCCAGCCACACTCCTACGTACCCGTCACCCAGTCGGTGATATATCTTCTCCCCAGGCTGAGGCCATCTCCATTGAATTGGGTAACTTTGAAATTTTTTTTACTGAATTTTGCCTCCTAATCCGGATTGTTGACAATGAAAACAACCCGGATTGAGGTGAAGTTGAATTTTCCACAAGTCCAAAGCTAAAGAGCATTGGGTAACTTAAAAAAATATTGGATAAATTTTGTCCCCTAATCCGGATTGTTGACAAAAAGAATCAATCCGGATTGGGGTTATACTGAATTTTCCACAAGTCCAAAGCTAGAAGGGCTTTGGGTAACTTAGAAAAAAATTTGGTTGAATTTTGCCCCCTAATCCGGATTGTTGACAAAAGGAAACAATCCGGATTGGGGTGATACTGAAGGGGAAATTTTGTTGAATTTTACCCTCTAACTTGGACTGTTGACAAGGGAAGTGACTCGGGTCAAGGAGTCCCGTCTTGAGTAGAATTCCAATCAATTTTGATGTTTCGCTCTATTAATTTTGAAAAGGGGTTACTCCATTTCCCCTAAAAAGATGTGCAACAGATGTCATTAATAATTACCCCAATCCATTTTTCTCTTTTTCTAAATTTCTTTTTACTGCAAATCATTTTTATCCCAACCATCTCCAGCCACGTGGCCTTTAAGCCGTTTCATTTCGTGGCTTATATATAGCTTCCATTGTACTTCTTTTTTACTTTACCAAAAGTAACCCCTTTTCAAAGTTTTTTCTTTCGAATTTTCGCCATCACCGGAAGTCTTCATATCTGGACGTCGCTCGCCGATTTTTTGATCTCCATTTGTCTTCCCTTGGAAAGCTTTATTTCGTAAGTTTCTTTCTTTATTCCTCTTTCTTCGATTCTACCTATTCTTTTTATACCTTTATGTGTGTTTTCTGCAAAACCCTCTAATGACTGTTTACATTCCTGCCTTTGATTCTTCATTCTTGTTGTTGTTTTGGCACTTTGTTGGTGTTTTTGGGTTTGTATTGTTGTGCTGTAGTATTCGTGTTTATCAAATTGAAGGTTTTGAGTATTTGTTTAATCTAGGTTTGGGTTTGGGTTCTTCGTGTTCTTGATGTTTCTGGGTTTGAACGTGTTTCTGTATATGTATACGTATATGTTTTGATCTTGTTTAGGTGTTTAGTTTTGTATGTTATATGTTTTTTGGTTTCTGTTTGTACCTAGTCCTGGATAAGTATCTTACCCTTACCGGGTTTGGTACTAGCCCGGACTAATGAAATGTGTTTAGGCTTAGAATAGATCACGCTAACCCGGACTAGCTAAGAATAATCCTTGCCCGGATTAGGTTGAATAAGGTCTTAGTCCGAACTATAAAAGGGAAAATTTGTAAATGAATGTGGATTAAGAGTAAAAGAGGGAACCTTAACTTTGGTTATTTCCTCTGGTTTTATGGTTCGTATCAAACACCGTGCAAGGAAATCAAAGCCTCCTTCCAACATTGTTGACATTAGTTCTGATAGTAGCCCCGGTAGCTCTAACTCTGTTAACCAGACCTCCCCAATAGTAGATTTAGAGTGGTGTCTCATGGCGAAGAAGAAGAAGGATAACCGACAGGTTCTAACCCGGATTGGTGCCAAGGACCGGGGTCCTTGTCAAAGCTGTGTCGGTCCTACAGGATATTGGGAGGACATCAAGTATATGTTTTATAGGAAGTATGATGTCGAGGAGACCTTCTTTTATAGAGACCTCAGCTACGAGTATTTGCATAGGCAACCTGATGGAGGTCCCGGACCCTATGACCGGGCTAGGCTGTATGCTACTTTTGTGGGAACTTTTTTGAATGAGGTTCACTACCCTTCTAGCTTTGCACTTGTGGAAAATTCAACTTCACCTCAATCCGGATTGATTCTTTTTGTCAACAATCCGATTTAGGGGGCAAAATTCAGCCAAATTTTTTTCTAATTACCCAAAGCCTTTCTAGCTTTGGACTTGTGGAAAATTCAGTATCACCCCATTCCGGATTGATTCGTTTTGTCAACAATCCGGATTAGGGGGCAAAATTCAGCCAATATTTTTATAAGTTACCCAAAACTCTTTAGCTTTGGATTTGTGGAAAATTCAACTTCACCTCAATCCGGGTTGCTTCCATTGTCAACAATCCGGATTAGGTGGCAAAATTCAGTCAAAATTTTTTCAAAGTTACCCAAAGCCCTTCTAGATTTGGACTTGTGGAAAATCAACTTCACCTCAATCCGGATTGATACCTTTCATCAACAATCCGGATTAGGGGGCAAAATTCAGTCAAAACTTTTCTTTTTGCACATAAGGATTCAGGCTTCTACTCCCCCATCTTGAAAATCCACATAAGGGAGTGGGGGGCCAAATGATAGGCTGCAACTAGACCCGGTTGGGCTTAGCCCAAATTTGCACCAGAGTAGTCTGGTGCTAGTCCTGGTTGGGCCTAATCCAGAACACCCGCAGCCCAGGCCCAAGACGCGTGAGACAACACTACGCTACATTACGGAATTTGGCACCTACATGTCGTGATTGTGGCCCTATATGACAATGACAGATAAGGGAATCCTATGATTGGCACAATCACGTCCCTATTAATCCACGTGCTGACATACCATTGATACACGTCACCACGATTATCTCCTGGACAGGTGGGGACTATCTGCAACATACAGGTGTCCCGCAGACCTAGGATCCAATGCTCATGATTGCAGGTACCAACCCCTAACCCTAATCCTTGGCATATAAATAGACCAAGAGAAGAAGGTTTAGGGGTTACGTGATTTCACACACCCATATACACACACTCTCCACATTTCGATACTCTAGTCCTATAATTATTATCTTCCAAAACCTACTCTTATTCTCACGCCGAAGGCGCCGCGGGGCTCGAATCCCTCACCGGTATTGTTTTGCAGAGGTCCAATCACCAACATCACTTCTTACCAGGCGTGGGAAAGTCTAGGAACCTTCAGTTCGGGATCTGGAGTTATCAGTCATGGCTGTAAGATCGAGAATAGTACTAATTGATTCAGATATAGATTAAGAATTAATCGAAAAGATGGAAAGATGAATGGAATGATAAATATGTTTTATTTAGACACGATATTAAATATATTAATTTTATTTTTAACAAAATATATCATCAATATATATATATATGTATATATATATATATATATATATATATATATATATATATATATATATATATATAAAGGAGGATAGCGGGAGTTTAGGTGGCGCTCTAATATCGTCTCAATCGATTTTTCTAATTTTCTAGAATTTTAAACACTAATAAATATGAAAATATCAATTAGCATATTAGAAGTAGAATAGGTGTTCGAATTTATAAAGGAGAATGATTCGAATTTATAGGGAAGACATATGATTAGAAGTTCTATTGGAAGTATAATAAGTATTTATAAAGAATACGATTAAAAGTTCTATTGGAAGCAAAAATACTATTAATATATTCTCTTAATATTTTTGGTAAGATTATTAATGAAAATTTGAATAAATCTTTTAATTTTGGTAAGCTTATTAATACATATTATCACATAATAATAGATATAGAAAATCTAAATAATTTTATCTTTGATTGCATTTGTTATAATATAGAAAAATAATATTTTATTAATATTATTTCTTTCAATAGGAGGATACGCGAGAGCTTAGGTGACGTCTCTAAAATCATCCAAATCTATTTTTTTTAATTTTCTTAGAGTTTTAGAATTTAATTGTTATTAATTAAATTTATTTATAAAAAAATTCTAATTCTAATTCTAATCTATAGTGAAAAGGAATTCGAATTTATAGGAATTCAAATTTATTAAAAAAAAAAAAAAAGGACTTCGAATTTATACGAAATAAGGAAAAATAATTCCAATATATATACTGAAGGTATATGATGTGACCATGTCATAGTTGATGGTTTTACTTGGTGGTTGATTGATTTGATAGACTCATAATTTTATCTAACTCATTATCCATTATGTGTTTGAAAATATATACTTTAGTCATTTAATTCGTTGATTTTTTTTACGAATGCTGATTATTGATTGTTGAATATGTTTGCAGGTTATTCGCTTTTCAAGCATGATGCGAGAGAGAAGAGATGGCATCGAAAATAAGTAATCTGTCTCAATTTTTTAAATTTCTTTTATTGTAAGGTCTTTGGTATATTTTTTTTCTTATATTTTTTGTCATTTATTTATTACGCCTTCTGATTATTTTATAAATTTGGTGCACAAATAATATGAGAACTAATTTTGATTATATTGATAATTAGATTATAATAATTGTTAGTTAATAGCGGGAGTTTAGGTGGCGCTCTAATATCGTCTCAATCGATTTTTCTAATTTTCTAGAATTTTAAACACTAATAAATATGAAAATATCAATTAGCATATTAGAAGTAGAATAGGTGTTCGAATTTATAAATGAGAAGGGTTCGAATTTATAGGGAAGACATATGATTAGAAGTTCTATTGGAAGTATAATAAGTATTTATAAAGAATACGATTAAAAGTTCTATTGTAAGCAAAATAGGAGTTCGAATTTATAGAGAATAAGAGTTTGAATTTATAGAAAAAATATATAAATAAAAGTTCTACTAGAACTAGAATAGGTGTTTGAATATATAGAGCAGACATATAATTAAATATTTTATAGAAAGTACGATCTTCTTAAATTATATATTTTTTATATAGTTAATTATACTTATATTAGGAAAATTTATTCATAAATCAAATACTATTGTCATGAAAAAAGTCACCGTATTTAAAAAGAAAAAAATTGATGTGTTAACATAATAAAAGAACAATGAGTAAGAGAACAATCTCATGCAGTCTTTATAATATATGTTAAAAAGTTGGGATTTCGGTTTTAACGAGAGAGCGGCTCAATCGAAAGAATCGTATTTAACAAGAAATTGATTCATTAAAGAAGATTATTCAATTATTAAAATTTAATATTAATATTATAATATAACGTAAATATATTGAATTTTTTTAAAAATATTGTAACGCCGCCGCGAAGCGCGGCTTTATCAACTAGTTCAAAAATAATTTATAATAATTAATTTGATTTAGATATCGATCAATAAAATTATTTTGAGATATCAGTAAATATCTTTTAAATATCAATTGAGATTTTTTAGAACATTGCGTATAGTAAGTAATCAGGTTATTCATACAACAACCAAAATAAATTATTTTTTATAATTGTTGGATTTTATTAATGCTAATCGTTATATCCTAAATATTAAATCACAGTTAAATACAAATATATGCAATATATTTTATTAAAAAATTGTTAAAAAATTCAAAAATTCTCTCACAAAATTAAAATGTATAATAGCAATGCGTTATAGTGTGTTGGTACTAAATAAGAAAAAATTCTAAAATAATGTGATAAAATGAAAATTTTAATTGATATATTTGATATGGTTGGAGTAGAATCATTGTATTTATTTTCTGAACTATAACCAGAAGCTGGTACTGGGTTCTTTTTGAAATCTAATTGAATTTCCTAACATTTATCGAATACTAGTTTATAATCCGTGCGATGCACGGGTTTCTTTTTATATGTTATAAATTTATTTTATGCTATAATTATATTTTTATATAATCATAATTTTTTAAAAAAAATTAATATTAATTTAATATAAATTTAATTAATGATATGCATGATTTAAAATTTATATTATAAAATTTCAAGTTAAATATGTTGTTGATGGGATTCTAACCTTGAATTTTTAGTAATGTTATTTAATTATAAAATATATCTTATAACTACATCTAATGGTTCTTGTTAATTAATATACATCTAACGATAATATGGTATCGTTTTGGGTAGACATTAATGGTTCCAAAATTATGTTTTAAATTAAAAGGTAATGTATTTAATTAGAAAAAAAATATTGATGATTGGAAGATATGGTAGTTCTGATATTTTTAGGTGTTTATAAAAGATAATATAAAGTATAGGTAAATATGAAAAAGGCAATCGGCTAATTACCATTATTATATTATGCTATCATTTATTTTAATAATTAAAATAACCAAACCGAAAATCAAACCGACAAACTTTCAATCTTTCAGATTTAATATAATAGTATAGTTAACTATGTAATATTAAGGTCATAAAAATTGTAAATCGATGTAACTTAATTTTATTGTTAAAATTTTAATATCTAAGTATACATTTTGAACATTCGAATACTTGTTTTTTTTAGAATATATATATATATATATATATATATATATATATATATATATATATATATATATATATATATATATATATATATATATATATATATATATATATATATATATATATATATATTATAATGCTTGGAGATCGAAAAGTTATCAGAAGCATTCAAGAAATTTTTCTTGAATGTTCGTTTTTTTGATTTATTTATTAAAATTATTTTGCATTAAATAGCTCTTAATACATATTAATAGCCATTAATTATACCTAATAAATATATATTAAATTTCTTTTAATTAATTTATAAAAAAATTATAAAAATTTATTTGAACATCATAATTATTATTTCAATATTAAATATTAATTACATATATAATTAAGTTTACTTTTTGGGTAAAATAATGACTAAAAATTGTTTACATTTAGTCCTTTTTATTCCCTATCGAATAGCACTGCAATATCTTTTAATGACATTTATTATGTCATGAAATTAAGTATGGAACATATCTAAATTAAAAATTAATAATAAAATTTATTAATATACATTAAGATTTATATTAAATCAAATAATAATATATTAATTTATAATAATAAATATATGATAGCCCGTGCTTTTGCACGAGTTACTATTGCAAGCAAAACATGGTATATTTGGTTAGTTAGTTGGTTAGTTAACACCTTCCAAAAAAAATTGTTAACACCTTGCTAAAAATAATAAGTTAAAAAAATTATATTAATAATATTAATTTAATTATTATAAAGAACAAAATTTACCAATAAGGCATAAAAGTACGTTTTTAAAAAATTAAAAAAAAAGTGTTAAAAATTTCAAATTCAGTTAAAATATCCCTCCCTTTCATTTATATTCGTCATCAATCAAATAACACGTATTGAGCAATAAGTGAAAACTGTCAAACTTGCTCCCAATTGTTTACATATCTAGAAAAACTTAATATATTCAACTCTTAATTTGTTTCATTAAGGAAACATGACCAATACTTTTGGAACATGAAAAAAAGAAATTGTGCCCAATATAAACGCAACCGGGGAGTATGTAATTAATTGAAATAAAAAATTATACATTTATAGAATTATAAACGTTTTCAATTATATCCCGATTAGAATCATCGCCCACAAACACTACAATTCCATTTTGGGTTTTAGAAATATTTGGAACGACGAATAAATCTTATATATTTAGGAGAAAAACAAAAAAATGCTATATAAAATAGCATTTTTTATTTGGGTTTCAACGGATTCCATTTGGGGTTATTTCTTAGTCACACACAATTAAAATACACCCTTATTTAGCAAAAAAAAAAAAAGCACTCTCACTTACTATATTAAAAAAAAAAAAACAAAAAACACTCAAACGCCACATAATGTGGTGTTTTACTTTTGAAAGCAAAGCATTAGTTAGCATTTCCAACCAAAAAAACAAAAAAAAAGGAAACGCTAAACGCATCAGCGTTTACAGGGAAAAAAGAAAAAAAAAACAAAAACCCTATATTAGAGTATGTTATGAAGTGATATTTGAGGCCAAGTATTTAAACTGTGATATTTAGAACTATTTGCTTTTAAAATGTGATATACGGGGCCAACACCCATTAAACAAGGATTGAACAAAAATCTATTCCGTAGGGAGGCCAAGGCGGAGGTGGGGAATGACGATCGATTCAAATATTATTACTCTGCACATGAGAAAGAGTATTTAACTGAATATTAATTGGAGTATAATTAAATGGGTTTGTTATTAAGTAAAATTTGTGATTTATTTTTTGCATAATAAAATGTTATATGCATTTTAATTTATTTTTCAAGTTTTGGAAAGTGTTAACAAACTTTTTAGAAAGGTGTTAACCGACCGACAAATCAACCAATTATATCCTGTTTCACTTATAATAGTATAATATAGATTTTTTGTAAATTTGTTAATGAATATGTGATTTTAATTCAAATTTAATTGAAAGAGTATGTAACTGAATATTAATTGCAGTATAATTAAAATAGTTTGTTAATAAGTAAAATATGTGGTTTATTTTTTGCATAATAAAATGTTATATGCATTTTAATTTATTTTTCAAGTTTTGGAAAGTATTAACAAACTTTTTGGAAATGTGTTAACCAACCGACCAACCAACCAATTATATCCTATTTCTACTTTTTATGTTTATGATATCTTTAATATTATGAAAATTTTATATATATAAAGAGAGTATCTTCAAACTTATAATTCATGTAAATTGTTTTGAATCAATTTTTAAAAAATTCTTAGGAGACCAATCAATTTTTAAAAATAAAAAAAATTCATTTATTTCCAATATTTTAAACTAAAAATTTATGAACAGCACGAAGCGCGTATAAGTTGCCTAGCACTTAATAAAATTAGAAAGCATAAATTTAAATGCACCAAAAATCACAAAAGTTCCTTTTAAAAATTTAGAAAAAATAACTTTTAATTTGTAATTTTTATTTTAAAGACGTATAGGCCACATGACAATAAAATAATATTAAGAAAAGAGAAGAATAAATAAGGGGAGGGGGTGTAGAAAATGGCGGTTTTTTAAATTTAAACAATATTTTATTTATATATTAATAATTATATATTTCATATATATTACTTAATATAATATTGGCATAATATATATTATTAAAAAATAAGAGTATAAAAAAGTTGGGTATAGGTGAAAATTTTAATTCAAACATA